>UESW01004268.1:658589-675710 GCA_900491605.1 Calamus simplicifolius
ATATCCTCATTCTAGCTTTCCAATATGAATAATTTGAACCATTAAACAGTGGAGGTCTATTCGTAGAATGACCTTCAGCAAATGATCCAACTTGAGCTGCCATTTGGATCTTTAGCTCTTGATCGTGTGATCAAAATCTAATGAGCACTAGCTCTGATACCAATTGTTGGCCCAGATGACAACCCAAGAGGGGGGGGGGGTGAATTGGGTTCTTTAAAAAAATTTAAACCTTTTGAAATATTTGTTTGCTTAGTGTGAGTGAAAGTGAATGCAGATGCAAAAACAAATACAATCAATAAGATAGAGATAGAGATAGAGATAAAGGAGACACGGCAAACACAAAGATTTTATAGTGGTTCGGTGTATCCAACACCTACGTCCACTCCCAAGATTCACTTGGGTCCACACTATAATCTTCCTTGATTACAGCCGAGTTGTTTTACAAGCTCACAACTCAAACTTGTTGTTTTCCCGGGATCACAACGAACCCAGCCGGTTTTCGGGCTCACCAGCACAAAAACCCTAACACAAGCTATACCAAGCTTGTACCGAGGTAAGACTACCTCCACTAGTTCAATCCCCCAGATTGAACTAGACACAAACAAAAGAAATATTGTTTTTCAAGTACACAGCTCCTCAATGAGCAAATAATCAAGTAAATGAACAAGGTTTAGAAAAGCCTGATTTGTAGTTGGTTGGCTTTTGAGCTTTTCTTCTTTTCTTCTTCTCCTTGCTAGATTGAATCAAGCCTCAGCTCCGATTCTTCACAGTTGAAGCAGTTGAGAAGGATTGAAAAGCAAGAAACTGATCCTCTTTCTCCAATTTGGGAAATCCACCAAAACTTTGATTTGAATGCCTTGGATTCCTCTTGAGCTTTTTGGAGTGGAGTGGATTTGAGCTAGAAGGTTTTTTCTCTTGAGATTCAGGCTCTCTCTTTTTCGGATTTTTGAATTGGGATTTCTCTATTTCCGTTTTTCTTCTTTGTTTTTCCGTTCTTGTTTTTGAATGATAGTCTTCCCTTTTTATAGATTTCTTTCAAACCATTTTTGGAAGAAAACTATCCGTTGGAGTGTACCTTGCAACAAAATATATCCGTTAGAAATAAAGTAAAATAGAAATATTACCGTTAGAGCTGATCTGGCAATTTGATTTTTCGTTCCAGGTGGGTTGGAGTCGACTCTAACTTTTCTGGAGTCGGCTCTAACTCGAAACACTTTAATCCGTTAATTCTGGAGTCGTCTCTGACTTTTCTGGGGTCGACAAGAAACTTTTCTGGAGTCGACTCTAACAGACCCGGAGTCGACTCTAAGTCGGGGCCAGAAAAATCAACGTTCTGTCTTTTCTGTTGGAGTCGGCTCTAACAGTCTCGGAGTCGACTCTAACTTCCGTGCCAGATACTGGAGTCGGCTCTGTGATTCTCGGAGTCGACTCTAATGTCTGCAATCTTACCTAGACATTAGATTCGATCCAGAACAAGATTTAACTCCTGATTTTGATCATTCAATCAACTTATAATCTGAAAAACTTAATCAAAATCATTAGAGCCTTCAATTGTTATACTCAAATAGTTTTGTTAATCATCAAAATCATCAATTGGGTCAACACAGTTCAAAGCTCTCATGCTACCAACGATCTCGTTAAGACTTTATGATACTTTTACTAAGGTTAGGTTCAAATCAAAAGATACCTAACTGTATTAACACTTCTTTAGTCTATTCTGGATTGTACTTAGTTCAATATGATCAAGTGGGGGATTGTTGGATTTGTTCACATTAAACTAAGCATGTGTATCTCATGTGAGAGTCGCAGACTCACACATGGCGATTCTCACAACGGAAAAATTTATTATGAAGCGTCATGGCACTTCGATGAATCAATGCATCCCAGACCACAACGTTCGGTTTTAAAAGGTATTCTAGAAAATCTATATATATTGCCTATGATCAAGGGTTCATTAATGCTTCTATGCACCCTTGATCAAGGCTTGTTAAATCCTGTAAACTTATTTGTAGTTGGCTCAAAAAGCATTCTAGAGAGCACAAATAATGTTTGAGGACAGCGATTCAATCGTGTTCAAGCCTCGATTCTTATTCTATCTTCATTTCTCTTGGTTCTAAATCCTTATCTCTATCTCTTCTTCCTTTTTTTCAAATTCTTAACACTCCCTCTGTCCCTTGAGGCCAAACGATTCCAGTGCATCACCCATTGATGCCCAGCATGAGCGCACATGTGCTATATTCACTCATGAAACATGCCACACTAGCCAATGGCCTTAGCAGAATCAGCTCATGAGCTGTAATGCTTCACAACTATGACATCCAAGGAGAACACATCTCGGTCTAGGAAAAGGTTTTAACTTAGAGGGAGATTAAAAGATATTGTCCTTGTTTCATCACACATTTGAGCATCATTACTAGAGACACTAGTTGAACCAGAGTGAATTCTTAATGGAATGTTAGAACTTTTAAACTGGATCAAAAAGGGTGTTGAAAGAGTTTCCATGGTCTCATCAACCTATAACCCAGAAGCCAATGAACTGTAAGCTCAGGTGTGGCACATCCAAAGTCCAGCTAAGTCACACAGATTTGAGAGCTTAGGCTACATATGTTCTCACACTACAAGAAAATTTAAATATAGTGACGTCCAAATGCGTCGCTAATGCATCGCTAAACACCCTATAGCGACGCATTAGCGATGCAATTGCAGCGTCGCTACGAATGTCGTCGCATCTCTCAATTTGTCGCAATTGCGTCGCTTAACAGTGACTCTCTGCGATGCAATAAATGCGTCACAATATATTGCGACGCAATTAAATACGTCGCAATATTGCGACGCAACATACATGCGTCGCTAATTTTAAAAATAATTTTTTAAAATATTTACGATGGAAAACTTCATCGCAATTGAGTCGCTAATTAATTAATTTATTTTTTAAAGAAATTTAATTAGCGATGCATTAGCGACTTAAATTGCATCGCTAATATTTTTAAATTATTATTATTAAATATTGCGACGCATTTAGTTGTGTCACAATATTTAATATAATATATTTTAGATATATTAGCGATGCAATTTCAATCGCTAATGCATCGCTAATTAATTTTTAAAAAAAATATTGCGACGCCATGTCATTGCGTCGCAATATTTAATAATAATATTTTGAAAATATTAGCGATGCAATTTCAGTTGCTAATGCATCGCTAATTAATTTTTTTAAGAAATAAAATATTAAAAATTAAAATGGTTAATACAATTTCGTTACATTTAAATATTGATCGAAACATTCTTCATTCAATCCAAACAATAATCATTCAAATTTTAAAAATAATTAATATATTAAAATTTTGAAGTTTTCATGTACACAATATAAAAGTAAAAAAAATACATCAAAAATCCGCGTGATCACGTGGAGGCTGAAAACCCTGCGACATACGGCTAACCATATCTTGCAACTAACACATCTGATCTCGCACGTCTGCAAGCTCCTGCTGATGGCCTCTCATACGCTGCTCGAACTCCTGGCGAACCTCCTAACGAACGTCCTGCCGAACCTCCTCCGTAATAAATCTCTGAATATCGTCTAAACGCTTGGCAGGAATCTCACCAGAATATCGCGAGCTGGATGGGGAAAATATGCAGAAGCTCTAGTGCCCAGACCATAGAACCTGCGGTCTCGCGGCTGGGCACCAACAGCCTCCAAAAACACACATCGACTCTCCTCTGCTGAGAGTTCGACGGGCGTCTCCCCATCAGTGGAGTTGACCTGCGATGCCTGGGAGAGAAGCTCCTCGACTCGTGTCTTTGAATTATAAAATCAACAATAAATGAATCAATAAATTTCTCTAAATAAAATTTTAGAAATTAAACATATACTACATAAAGCTAATTTCTTACCGCAACCTTCCGTGATCGCGTATCGACCCAGGAACCGTCCCTCCTGGTGTGTGTCGCCCTGAATAGACGAAACTCACTAGGATCTCCGCCCTCCTGCTCAGACTATAACAATAAAAAAATTGATATTAATGCAAATATTTGTAAATAAATAAATTAGTAATTAAATTATTTATGTTTTCTTACCATACGACATCTGTGCTCCTGAATCGAAATGGAGCCCAAAGTGTGGCAGGAGAGACCCATGCCAGGACCGCCCCTCTCGGATTGGCGGTTTGTGCTGGCTGATGCGGACCTCTTGCGCCAGCCATCGGACTACTAGGCCTGCTGCCACTTGTGCCAAATACCCTCTGGCACATGCGCAGGACGGTGACCCAATGACCTCCAACGATGAAGCATGTCGGAGTATCGGCATCCCGTAAGAGCCTCCCATGCTGCCCTAATGGCATCATGGCTGGCAGGGTCCCATGTAAACTTTTTCTGCATTAAAATAAACAGTTAGTTTCAGAATTTATTAAGATTAAGAAATTTTATATCACTGATAAAGGTTGGAGATACGTGGCGCCAATCGTAGCCACTGGGGTCTGCACGCCTCTGAAATACGAAGCTGATGTGGCTCGATACATGATGCTGCTCAATAAATCTGTTAAAAAAATGCTTGTTTATAAGTAATTGACTTAAAAACATAAACATATATTTTTAATTAGTATATACTTACAGCCCCTGAGCATCCAGTCGAAGTACGGTGCGGCCGATGGTGGAAGAACTCTCGGAGGTATGTGCCAATTGGCTGGATGGTAATACCAATGCAGGATCACCGCCGACTGGTGGAGAGATCGAAGGCTGTGCAATGTATGGAGATCCAAACTCTCAATCTCCAAAGCTCATGTGATCTGATGCAGCAGGGTTACGTCCCTACTCACTCCGTATGTCATCGGTGGATCTACCTCTGCCCGTTATACTGAAAATACTAAAGATTCATGCAATTAAATTATGATTAATGATTGACTATGTAAACATTTAACACTTATAAAATAAAGTTGAATTTAAAAAAACCTCTATGTTTAATCGGTGTCATTTGTTTCATGAAATGTTGGTTCAACATCCGATGCCGTATCGGATTGCGATTTAGTTTCATTATCATCAGAAGGAAACCAAACATTTGCATCCGTAATTTCTTGGACATCACCATTTGGATCTCTAAGTGATGTTTCAGGAGCCCTTGTGTCGTCCTCAATTGCATGCATTTCCATCTCATCCTCTTGAAATGCAGGGCACTCGGCTGATTGACTTGATGAACTCTCCTCTAATACGATTTCGAACGTGGGACAATTTTAGAAACAGCCCACCAATCTTGCTTGTCGTTGCGCGAACTTGGATATCCGCAGTAAAACACTTGTTGAGCTTGGGATGCAAGGATGAATGGTTTATATTTCTACAATCTTCGTTGATGGTTCACTTCAACCAAATTGTAGTCGTTATGAACCCTTTTGCCCACAGGAACTGTCGGATCGAACCAATCGCAATGAAACAATACGGTTCGTTTCATAGGCCAACCGAGATATTCAACTTCAACCACCTCTACTAACTTTCCGTAATAATCCTGCATATTTGCTCCAACACTTTCTCCTTTAACACACACGCCCTAGTTCTGCGTGCCTCTTGAAGCTGCTAATTGTTCAATCTAAAATTTGTACCCATTAACAAAATAGCAAGTAGAGGTTGTTACGGTCTTCAATGGCCATTGCGATAGACATTTAATGAAAATATTATCGGTTGTGGACCATGGACCATTTACCTATAAATTAATAAGCTATTCACAAACAATTCGAAAAATAAAAGCCATTATTGAAATTGATTGAGTGATACTACTCACAAATTCATAAAACCAGTAAGCGAACTCCGTTTCTAACTTCTGCCCAATTGCAACTTGACTGATGTCGGGATTCATCTGTCGTTATCTGTCACAATACATCCTTATGGGATGATAAGGATTAAAACTTATGTTAGCAATTAAATATTGTGGTATATTATAATTTAAATTAGAAGTTCCAATTAAGCATTGAAGTATACACTTACTCAATATATGGATCGACTTCTCTACAGTTCATTAGGATGTAATAATGTGCTGCATTATACTCCATATCGCTACGATTTCTTGACTTCTGCCCCCAAATAAACGGCCGATACCTTTAAAAATTAATATTCTACCATCATTAGGTTCTCCTTCGTCCACACATACGTCATCGTTACGACCAAGATTTTGGCACCTTGTGTGGACGTGACCCTCAAAGTAATGCGAGGCAAAAGCTGAAACTTCTTCGACCAAGTGTGCATTGCATATAGAACCTTCAACCCTTGCCTTATTACGCACATTATTTTTTAACTTCTTAAGGTACCTATATGTAAAGTTGAGACAAAAAATTAACCAATTTTCTCACAATGAAATAATATTTGAAATGTCAACATGTCTTAATGATGTATTTATTTACCTCCCGAAAGGATACATCCAGCGATACTGCACGGGACCAGCTATGCTCGCTTCGTATGGCAAGTGAACCGGTAAATGCTCCATTGAGTCAAAAAAATGGAAGGAAATATTCGCTCCAGCTTGCATAAAATAATTGAAATTTCCTCCTCAAGCCTTGCCATGGATGCAGAAGTAATGACTGCGGCAGATAACTCCTTGAAGAACAAGCTGAGCTCCGTCAATGCCTTCCAGACATGTTGTGGAAGCAACTCACGAAAATCTATAGGTAATAATCGTTGCATGAAAACATGGCAGTCGTGACTCTTCATGCCGAACAACTTGAGCTTATGCATGTCCACACACCTATCGATATTTTAGGCATAACCATCTGGAAATTTTAACCCTCTAAGCCAGTTACATAAAACTTCTCGTGAATTTCTGTCAAGAGTGTAACAGGCTTTAGGATAAGTCCCATCGGCACTCCGCCTCAAATCACCTCTTCTGCAATACTGATTAAGTTCTCTTGACTTTGCAGTGTCTTTGGTTTTTCACGGGATGTTTCGCACCGTGTTAAATATGTTATCAAAGAAATTTTTCTCGATATGCATAACATCCAAGTTATGCCGGATGAGATTTATGCTCCAGTAAGGCAAATCCCAAAATATACTTCGCTTCTTCCAGTTATGTTCTTTACATATACGGCCATTTATTCTATCTGCATCCGGTTCCCAAGCATACCTCAACCCCAAATGCTCTATAGTATCAAATATATCCGTGCCGGACCTAATCGGTTCGGTGAATTTTGTGACTGCTTTGTTCTTCCGGAAGGCGATCAAGTTACGCCTGTAAGGATGATTTGGGGGCAAGAACTTCCTATGATTTTCAAATCATGACTGCTTACCACTCTTCTGCAATGTAAATGCATCCGAATCATACATGCAATGAGGGCATGCCAGGCGTCCAGCAGTGCTCCAACCAGACAAATTGCATATGCTGGGAAGTCACTTATTGTCCACATCAAAGCAGCTCTCATGATGAAATTCTGTTTCATAGAAATATCGTAGGCTACGACTCCTGTTTCCCACAACATTTTCAATTCGGCCACCAACGGTTGCAGGAAGAAATCAATCTTTCCTTTGGATTTGATGGTCCTGGAACCAAAACTGTCAAAAACATTGCAGTATCTTTCATGCACTTCCATGGAGGAAGGTTATATACAGTCAGTATCATAGGCCAACATGAATATTGTTGCCCCGCTTGACCGAATGGTTGGAAGCCATCGGTACAAAGACCTAATCTCACATTCCTTATATCTTCAGCGAAATCAGGATGATTTTCATTGAAATGCTTTCAAGCTTTTGAATCTGATGGATGCCGCATTTCATTCTCTTTGGATTCTTGTTCGGCATGCCATCTCATATCAGCAGCCGTAGCCTCAGATCTGTATAATCTCTGCAGGAGTAGAGTAAGAGGAAAGTAATGCATCCTCTTGTAAGGAACACTTTTCCTCCTACTTGTACTAGCTCCCCCTTCGCCATTTTTGTACCTCGATTGCCTACAAATCTTACACCATCTCAGTTCTGAGTCTTCACCCCAATATATCATATAATTGTTCAAGCAACAATTGATCTCATTAACCGGGAGCCCAAGCCCACGCAACAACTTCTTCGTTGAGTAAAAACTGTCTGCTGCAACATTATCATTTGGCAAAATTTCCTTGATTAACCCAGCTACAGAATTAAATGCTTTTTCTGATAATCGATGTTCTGCCTTAATATTCAACAACCGAGCAGCCGTAGAGAACTAGAAATGACCCTCACAACCAGGATATAATTCTTGATTTGCAGCACGTAACATATCATAAAATTATTGTGCATCTGGATTTGGTTCTTCCATAAATGTATTCTGATTGAATTCATTACACGATGCATTCATCACCATTTCTTCACATGTGTTTAAATTCACAAATGGTTCATCTTCGGGAATTGACACTTGTTGGCTTGAAACAGCTATCGGAATTTCCTCCGGTTCACCATGACAGTACCAAACATCGTAATCAGGAACAAACCCCTTTTTACACAATGCACCTTAACAGTTTCAACATCTCTATAGGCTTTATTCTGACACCTGTGGAAGTTGCATGGGCACCTAATCCTAGGCCCATCCATCCATTCAGGTTGGCTACATACAAATGCGATAAATTCTTCCAATGCATTCAGAAAATCTGGATTAAGCAAGCCATCTTTTATCCTTGCATACATCAACGAGCGAGCCCCGCTCATTTTTGACCGACTTATACAGTTTCTGGTATACCATTAAAGAAAATCACAATATAAAACTATATTAGCATTGGTACATATATAACTAAATTATTTTTTTTACTCAACTAAGGTAAATAACAACTACTTAAATCATTTATAACTAAACCAATTTTCTTTTACACAACTAAGGTCCCTACCCTGCAAGGCCGGGCCACGGCTACGATCCTTGCCACGTGCTAGCAAGGACCGAGGCACAGGTTCATGCCAGGCATAATGCTAGGGATTGGGTTCAGGCCAGGCCGCAATGCGGTCCGTTCAATCATCGGACTTCACAAGCAATCAAGTGTCCTAAATTAATTCCACCGTCACTCCATGTCTAAAAGGTGAGGCCCTATCCCATTCAAGAATATTTTTTGTGATATGTTATTCTGCTATTAATTATCATCGATGGTTTACGTTGAAATTTCAGCAGCATTTCCCCGTATGTTCTCCTAAATGTGTGGCATATATGCCACACTAGGAGAACGCATGAGCAAATACAAATCGCAATATCAACCAACGATGATTAATAGCAGACTAACATATCGCAAAAAATATTCTCAAACTGTCCACCAGGACAATTTGAGAATTTGCAAGACTAAGTCTTACAAATTCTCAAACGGGCCTAAAGGTTATAGTGCTATGATTAATAATATGGAAATTCGAAGACAATCGAACTTATGCTTGTTATTCATAAATTTTTGTCAATTACACATATATAGGAATAGTGTTCTATATATATACTGACTTCTTAAGATTATTATGTCCAATATAAATGTTTGGGAAGTCCCTACTTAACATAATTGAACCTGCTAAATTGTTGCTGAAAATAAAATAAAACTACAACAAGACTTTCATTTTAGCATTACATAATTTAATGCATCATTCAATTTGAAGCAGAATGTAAATATTCAAGTCATAACAATTGTAAATAACTACAAATGCACATATATTATTGCATAAATAGCTTTAAAGAAACCCTAATAATAGAATTAGGTCTTTTTAACCCTTAACTAAGAGTGACAATAGTAGTCTAAAACATGTTATTGGATATGAAACATAAACATAATAATATTTTTTTAATTAAATAATGATGATCATTAATAATCTAAATCATTGAATATGATGTTACTATTTCTAAACATTTATACATAAAAAATTATAAGATTTAGATACTTTTAACCGCATTAAGTGATCAAAAAATGGATTGTTTAAATTAATAACATCAATTTTTCCAACTTGATGCATAAGCTGAACATTTTAATTCAAATTCTACATCTAATGGTTTAAAACATGAATGCAAAACCATTATTATGTAATTACTATTTTTTTTAACGGTGGCCAGGCCATCGCCGGCCACGGCCGCTGGCCGGCACCTCAGGGGTTGGGGAAAAACCCACCCTAATAATTTTTTTTTAACAGGCCACCGCCACCTCAGGGGTGGGGGAAAAACCCCACCCCAAATTTTTTTTTAACCGGTGGCCTGGCCACCGTGGCTAGGCCACCACCGGCCACGGCCGCCGCCTCAGGCCAGCGCCTCAGGGGTGGGGGAAAAACCCCATCCCAATTTTTTTTAACCGGTGGCCTAGCCACCGTGGCCAGGCCATCGCTGGCCACGGCAGCGGCGGTGGCCGTCATCTCCGGTGACGGCCGCGGCCGTCACCTGAGACGACGGCCACGGCCGCCGCCTCAGGCCAGCGCCTCAGGGGTGGGGAGGGGAGTGGAGGGAGGGGGGCTTACCTCGCCGGGGGAGGGGGGGCTACCGCCGGTGGCTCCTAACGCCGGGGGAGAGGGCGGGGGGAGGCGGAGGACGGGGACGGCGCGGTAGGGTTAGAAGAGGAAGAAGAAGAGGCCGGGGGGGGACGAGCGCAACTCAGAATATATACTAGGGTTTAGCGACGCAATTTTGCATCGCTAAACCCTCGCTATTTTTTAAAAATTATTATAAATTAGCGACGCAAATATGCGTCGCTAATCTGTCACTAATTTATCTTTTTTTATTATTTTTTGAGAAACTTAGCGACGTAAATAATTGCGTTGCTAATGAGTCGCTAATTAGGCGGCAATGACCGGCGGAAATTTTTTTTTATTTTCAGGAAAAATGCGTCGCTAATGCGTCACAATTTTTTATTTGATAATTATATTTGATAAAAATTATTTTTCTTGAAAATAATTGCGACGCATATGGTTGCATCGCAATGTTTTATTTTTAAATTTTGTATAACATTTATTTTTTTTTACAAAACTTTGCGACGCAATAGATGCGTCGCAAAGTTAATAATTATTTTTTTTAAATTTTCTAGTTTATTGCGTCGCTTTATAACATAATTTAATTTTTTTAAAAAACTTTGCGACGCAATGATTTGCGTCGCAATATTTTATTTCATAATTATATTTGATAAAAATTATTTTTTCTTAAAATAATTGCGACGCATATGGTTTGTGCCGCAATATTTTATTTTTAATTTTTTTATAACTTTTATTTTTTTAAAAAAATATTACGACGCAAATCATACGTCACGAAATTAAATTTTTTTTTATTTTGTTGGTTTATTGCGTCACTAATGCGTTGCTATCTAACATAATTTAATTTTTTTAAAAAAATATTTGCGATGCACAGATTTTCATCGCAATATTTCTATTTGATAATTATATTTGATAAAAATTACTTTTTCTTAAAATCATTGCGACGCATATGGTTGTTTCGTAATGTTTATCTTAAATTATTTTATAATATTTTTTTTAAAAATATTGCGATGCAAAATATGCGTCGCAAAATTAAAATTTATTTTTTTAATTTTCTGATTTATTACGTCGCTAATGCGTAGCTATTTAACATAATTTATTTTTTAAAAATATTTGCGATGCATTGATTTGCGTCGCAATATTTTATTTGATAATTATATTTGATAAAAATTATTTTTTCTTAAAATCATTGTGATCGATCAAGCCCTGATCCCGATCGGCAATGATCGATCTCTGACTGTCGCGATCGATCCGACGGTCCGATCGTCGACGATCCGACTGTTGCGATCGATCCAAGCACTGATCCCGATCGGCGATGACCGATCTCGTGCCATTGTGATCGGTCCGATCGACGACGATCCGATGGTTGTGATCGATCCAAGCCCTGATCCCGATCGGCGACGACCGATCTCAACCGTGATCCGATGGTTGCAATCGATCCAAGCCGTGATCCCGATCGGCGATGATCGATCATCCGACCATCGCGATCGATCCGACGGTCCGATCGGCGATGATCCGACGGTTGCGATCGATCCAAGCCCTGATCCTGATCGGTGACGATCGATCTCGGACTGTCGCGATCGATCCGATTGGCGACGATCTGATGGTTGCGATCGATCCAAACCTTGATCCTGATCGGCGATGACCGATCTCAACCGTGATCCGATGGTTGCGATCGATCCAAGCCGTGATCCCGATCGGCGATGATCGATCTCGGACCATCGCGATTGATCCAATCGGTGACGATCTGACGGTTGCTATCGATCCAAGCCGTGATTGCGATCAGCGATGATCAATCTTGGACCGTCGCGATCGATCCGATCGGCAACGATCCGACTATTGCGATAGATCCAAGACATGATCCCGATCGGCGACGATTGATCTCGGACCGTTGTGATCGATCCGATCGGCGATGATTCGATGGTTGCGATCGATCCAAGCCCTGATCCTGATCGGCGACGATCGATCTCGGACCGTTGCGATCGATCTGATCGGCGACGACCCGACGGTTGCGATTGATCCAAGCCCTGATCCTGATCGGCGTCGATTGATCTCAGACTGTTGTGATCGATCCGATTGGCGACGATCCGACGGTTGTGAGCGATCCAAGCCGTGATCCCGATCAGCGACGATCGATCTCGAACCGTTGCGATTGATCTGATCGGTGACGATCCGATGGTTGTGATCGATCCAAGACGTGATCCCGATCGATGATGATCGATCTCAGACCGTTGCAATCCATCTTATCGGCGATGATCCGACGGTTGCGATCGATCCAAGCACTGATCCCGATCGGCGACGACCGATCTCGGGCCATTGCGATCGGTCCGATCGGCGATGATCCGACGGTTTCGATCGATCTAAGCCCTAATCCCGATCGGCAATGATCGATCTCAGACCATTGCGATCGATCCGACTATTGCGATCGATCCAAGCACTGATCCCGATCGGCGACGATCGATCTCGTGCTGTTGCGATCGGTCCGATCGGCGACGATTCGACGGTTGCGATCGATACAAGCCCTAATCCCGATCGGCGATGATCGATCTCGGATCGTTGTGATCGGTCCGATCGGCGATGATCTGATGGTCCGAGATCGATCCAAGCCGTGATCCCGATCGGCGATGATTGATCTTGGACCGTTGCGATCGATCCAATCAACGACGATCCGACGGTTGCGATCGATCCAAGCCCAGCTCTCGATCGACGACGACCGATCTCCGACCATTGCGATCGATCCAAGCCGTAATCCTGATCGGCGACGATCTATTTCGGACCGTCGCGATCGATCCGATCGGCCACGATCCGATGGTTGCAATCGATCCAAGCCCTGATCCCAATTGGCGACAACCGATCTCGGATCGTTGCGATCGGTTCGATCGGCGATGATCCGACGGTTGCGATCGATCCAAGCCGTGAACCCGATCGGAAACGATCCGACGGTTGCGATAGATCCAAGCCATGATCCAGATTGGCGACGATCGATCTCGGACCGATGCGATTGGTTCGATCGGTGACGATCCGACGGTTGCGATCGATCCAAGCCCTAATCTCGATCGACGACGATCGATCTCGGGCCGTTGCGATCGCTCCGATTGGCAACGATCCGACGGTTGCAATTGATCCAAGCCATGATCCCGATCAGCGAGGATCAATCTTGGACTGTTGCGATGGGTCCGATCGGCTATGATCCGACGGTTGTGATCGATCCAAGCCATGATCTCGATCAGCGACGACCGATCTCGGACCGTTGCGATCAGTCCGATCGGCGACTATCCGACGGTTGCGATCGATCCAAGCCCTAATCCCGATTGGCGATGATCGATCTCGGACTGTTGCGATCGATCCGATCGGCGATGATCTGACGGTTTCGATCGATCCAAGCCGTGATCCCGATTGGCGACGATCGATCCGATGCATGTACCAAAATTAATTTTTTTAAAACAATTGCGATGCATTTCATTGCGTCACAATGTTTTATTTTTAATTTTTTTTATATTTTAATTATATTTTATAAAATTTATTTTTTAAAAAAATATTGCAACACATTTGCGTCGCTAAATTAAAAATTAGTTTTTAATTTTCTAATTTATTGCGTCGCTACTTAACATAATTAATTTTTTTAAAATATTGCAATGCAATTAATGCATCACAATATTTTTATTTCATAATTACTTTTAATTTCAAATTTCAAATTTAATTTTTAAAAAATATTGCGACACAATACTTGCATCACTAAATAAAAAATTATTTTTATTAATTTTCTATTTTATTGCATCACTATTTAACATAATCAATTTTTTAAAAAGATTACGACGTACTGAATTGCGTCGCAATATTTTTATTTCATAATTATATTTTATAAAAATTAATTTAATTTAAAATAATTGCGATGCAATACTTGCGTCGTTAAATTAAAAATTATTTTTTGTATTTTCTGGTTTGTTGTGTCGCTATTGCGTCGCTATTTAACATAATTAATTTTTTTAAAAACATTGCGACGCATTTGGTTGCGTTGCAATATTTTTATTTCATAATTATATTTTATAAAATTTAATTTTAAAAATATTGCGACGCATTATTTGCGTCGCTAAATTAAAAAATTAATTTTTTAATTTTATCTGGTTTATTGAGTCGCTAATTGAGTCGCAATTTTTTTTGTCGGGGAGGCGTCACAATTTGGTCGCAATTTAGGTCGCAATTTAGCGATGCAAGAATACGTCGCTAAATTTGCGTCGCTATTTTAGTATTTTCTTGTAGTGTCAGGTTCCTAAGTCATTTGGGTCAGCTTTTGACCCAAGAATAGAGAGCATGTGAGTCATGGGTATACATGGGCTCGGGTTTGAGTGCTTTCTTGTATGGCTTAGAAGGAAGTTTTTTTAGAGAATGTTTAATAACCTAATTGTAGGTTATGAGACTGGGTCCACAGGGATTTGGCTTAAGTTTTTTAGATTTTCATATTTTTAAGGGTTTGTTAGGGAGTTGATTACGGGTTGATGCGGAGAAGTTTTATCATCCAAGATATATGATTATTTAAGAGTCTCTCTGAAAGTATGTGGATATACTAAGATTAAGAAATAAAGATATTCTCTTTTTTTTTTTTTTTTCAGTATCCATCTATTCTTCTTCTCTATCTTTCTTCATGCACCTGATCTCGGCGAAAGCTGTGCAACAAGTGGTATTAGAGCGATGGAGAGGCGCTTGAGAAGAGAAAGACGAGAACAATCAGATCCCAGATTTATCTTCAAAAGAAAAAAGGATTGTAGCTTCGTGGTTTTCGTGGTGCTCGTGCAAAGATCCGTTGCGTGAAGGAGGCAGTGATTCTTGCATGGTTTCTTGAGAGAGCCGCAGGGACTCAGTGACGTGGCCGGAGGAACGACGCTAGGATATGAAGCCTTCGTGGGTTTCGTGGGATCCCGATCTAGCGTCGATCCATTGACTCACGTGAAGATTGCGCTCATCCCATCCATTAGCGTGAAGGCTTAATTCATGGAAGTGGAACCTGAGCGTCATTCTGTGAAGGCACTACTTCGTGAAAGGTGAAGGGTGAGAGGGCTTTGATCAACGGAGTCAACTCTTCCAAGTGGGTGGAGGGCTTTTCTCCTAGGATCCAACTTCACATGAAGATCCCAGGCATTATTCTATCATATGTGAACTTCTCCAGGATTTGAGAAAGGACGTGAAGGATTTCTCACGGGTGTGAAGTCAGCAGAAGATGAGGAGGGAGTGCTCCAGCTTCCTCACGTACACGACGTGGAGAGGACGCATGGTGGTGGCAGCCTTGGGAGGAAGGCTTCACGGCTTCGGGTGAAGTTGAGCGTGGAAAGGAAGAAAGGCTTCTCCCATGGAAAGCATCAACGTGAAGCCTCCTGGTGATGTAAGGCCTCATGAAAAGCAAGCATCAACTCATGGAAAGCCTGTCACGCACGGGTAAATTCAAGCAGGAAAGAAAACTAAAAGGATTAAGAAATTCTTGAAGTGGTTGTAGGAGGAGATTTCAACTAGGATTTTGCCTTTAGGTATTTTTCTTAGTTCATCTATGTGATTGCTATTTGTGGCCTGATCAACCATAAGTAGTGAAAGCAAAGTTGAGTTTAAAAAATTTAATGGAAAAGAAAGTTTTTTCATGTGGAAAGTAAGGGTTGAGGATTTACTGGTGCATAATTTTCTTGATGTTGCTTTAGAATCAAAGCCCGAGGAGATATCAGAAGGGGATTGATTGTCTCTTGAGAAGAGGGCATGTGCAGTGATCAAAGGGTATCTTACTGATTTGGCTTTGTACAATGTCCTAGATGAGAAGAAACCAAAGGGTCATTGGGCCAAGTTGCGTTCCTTATACATCGGCAAAAATATATGCAATAAACTTATGTTGAAGAAATAATTATATAGTCTTCAGATGCAGGAAGGCGGGGATATTGTTCTTCATATTTAGAAGTATGATAGGGTATGCAATGATTTAATGACTCTTGGTGTTAAGATGGAGGAAGGAGATAAATCTCTTCTCTTGTTATGTTCATTGCCTATGTCTTATGATCCTCTTGTTACTACACTAAGAAACACTGCTTTATGAAGATATTGTATCTGTGTTGAGATCCAATGAGTAGCAGAAAAAGATGACAAGGAAAGATGTACCTCAGGAGGGCCTCATAGTAGGAGAGAGAACCGACAGAGGCAAGAAGGTTAGCAATCACAGGGGCCGATGCAGGTCCAAGTCAAAGAAAGACAAAGGTAAGTTTAGGTGTTATAAGTATAATGGGGTTGGACACATAAAGTGGAATCGTCCTCTTTGGAAGAAACCTCAAGAAGAGAAGAAAGAGAAAGAATCTGTCAGTACTATTGAAGATGTAGGGGTCGAGGAGGACCTCTTGGTGGTTTTAGATGCACACATAAGTACAACAGACAGTTGGTTACTTAATTCAGCCTGCTCACATCATTATACACCACATCAGTCCTAGTTTGCAGATTATACTAAAATCGATGTGAGGAATGTGACATTAGGGGATAACCCTTCTTGCAAGGTGGTAGGAGATGGCATAGTTAAGATAAGGATATTTGATGGGGTTGTGAGAACTCTTACCATGTGAAGTATGTTCCTAACTTGAAGAAGAACCTAGTGTCCTTGAGGTACCTGGAGAGGAATGGATTTGGCTTCAGTTGTCGTTCCGGAAATGGTGTTCTCAACATCATGAAAGGTGCCATGGTTGTGATGAGGGA
>UESW01004268.1:681996-927222 GCA_900491605.1 Calamus simplicifolius
TCACTAACTTAGTGATGAATTGCTTTTTCGTCACTAATCCATCACAAATTAGTGATGAAAAACAATCGACACTAATTAGTGATAAATTATTTTACATCACTAATCCATCAAAATTAGTGATGGATGGGAAATCCATCACTAATTAGTGACGGAAGAGCAATCCGTCACTAAATTAGTGATGGATTGCCCCATCCGTCACTAATTTAGTGACGGATTGGCCTTCCGTCACTAATCTATCACTAATTTCGTGATGCAAGAGCGATCCGTCACTAATTTAGTGATGGATTTCTCCATCCATCACTAATTTAGTACATATTGCCCTTCCGTCACTAATCCGTCACAAAATTAGTGACGGAAGAGCAATCCGTCACTATATTAGTAACGAATTAGTGACGGATTGCCCTTCCATCACCAAATTTATACTTTTAATATTTTTTTTTTGAATGAGAAGAAAGAAAGTAAAATAAAAAATTTAATAATTTATAATAATAATAAAATTTTATTATAAATAATTGCATGTCTAATATTTTTTTAAAAGAATTAATATTAAAATAAAAATAATAAAATTTTTTAAAATTTTTCTTCATAATCGCTTTAATTTTTTAAAAAAAAATTAACAATCTAACATTTTTTAATTTTATTTTTTCTTTTATTTCTTTCTTTCTCTTTTTGTTTTTTTTCTTTCTTTCTACTTGCCTCTCCATCAAACACAGTGCAAGCTTTATCACTGTTTAGAGTTGTTACCTAATCTCGTACCCTCCATGCCCCACAATTAATGAAGCAGCGGTGGAAGGCAGTCTCAATGTCTTTCTTTGTCTTGAGCGATCTTTCTGAACCACTACAGCATTTACTCTTATTAACATATTATATAACGTTAAACAAAATTATAGTATTAAACCGACGCGTAGAAATTGTAATTAGTGGATATACGAAGCATTGAAATTGGGATTTTGGAATTTGCTAAGCTGTGCGTTGGCCGTCAAACACGGGCACGTTGCTTGCCTAGAGGAAGGGAGTGTTGAGAGACGTCCCTTGGAATTCTCAACACCTATGAACCGCTTTAAGATCGTATTTTAATTTTGGAAAAAAAATATTTTTTTATTTTCTGATTTTAAAGAAATATTTAATAAAAATTATTATTTATTTTTATTATAAATAATAACTTTTAAAATAATAAATAAAAATAAAAAATCTTTGTTTGTTGTTAAATGTTAATATATAAAAAAAAAATATAAAATATAAATAAATAAATTTGGAAATGTAGGAGAAACATTTATCAGCCATTTCCACCCCTGGGCCGAGAACTTCCCGGCCGATAAATATCAGAGTCGGGTGACTAGGTTTCCTCTCCTTTGATAACCCCCCCCCCTCGCGAGCGTTTTGATACCCCCGCCGATGCTAGGTTCCTCCCGCGTTCTGAAGCTAGGTTTACCTCCCGCCGCGCCCGCGTTCTATCTCCCCCTAGATGCGGTAGGCTCCTTCTCTGATCCCCCCCAAGCTAGGTTTACCTCTGATCCCCCCCTCGGCAGGCTCCTTCTCTGATCCCCCCAGATTCTTCTCTGATCCCCCAAGCTAGGTTTACCTCTGATCCAATCGTCGGCATTGATTTGATCTCTTTTGTATTCGGTTTGATCTAATGAAGAAGTTTTTTTGTAGTGGAAGGATCTAGGGAAGGGGCTTTGACCGTTTGCACTAATCGGTCTGTCTCTTCGGCCGCACAACCTTGCCTGTGTCGACGCCCCTTGCGTCGTATCTGTGCGTGCCCAGTGTCGTGTCTGCATAACTATGGTACCTACGTATTGCTTTTTCAACATCGGAAGGTATAGTTATAAAATTTTAACATAATATTAATACATTTGATATGGGTACATACAGTATACAAAATATTATGATATATCATGATAAAAATATGTTGTACATTATATAAGTTTTCTATTTGTTTACTATTTATCTTATAAAATAATAATTTAAAAATAAAATAAAAATATAATTTTTTATTTGAAAAGGTAAAAACTTGGCAAAATAATTTAGGTTGGTTAACTGTTTCCTAAATTTATTTAGATTTTTAGAAATTAAAAAACTAACCCAAATCCACTGCCAGATCATGAGCCTTTAATAAAAGGATAACAAAAATTAGATTCATAATATCAACAAAAGATTCTGCTACTTTAGTTAGCTAAAAACTTCTATTATATAAAAAAAATTAAAATGCTAGCTAGTAGTAGTAGTACCCTTTATAATAGATTCATCTTCACAGTGAGAATGCTAGGGCTATAGAACGAGATGGTAGAAGCTTGCGTGCAAGCTATCCAACATTCGCCTAATAATTTCATCACTAACATCACTAACCCCTATCCTATTCTGACGGAATAATAATTCCGTCACTAACATCACTAACCCCTATCCTATTCCGTCACTAACATCACTATGTAACCCCTTCCATCCGCTTTTTTTTTTCCAATCGGCGCCCGCGCTTCTCTCTAGGGTTGCGATCTTGATGGAGCCGGAGAAGGAGGCAGAGAGAAGGGGCTAGAAGAGAGAGAGCAAGAGGGCATCGATCTCGAGTCGGACCAAAGAGGGCAAGAGGGCATCGATCTTGCCTTCTACGCTTCGCCCTCGTCCGGCTCTCGCCTTTCTTCTTCTCTCGCAAGGATCCGCATCAACCATTCTGGTGGTCTACGGCCGATTGAGGTGAGTCTTCTACCTCCGTTATTAATAGTGCACGGAGATGAGATGCAAAGATATTCTCTCTTGCAATCTTAGGATGCAACCCAGATGTCTAGATACCACTGTTGAATGAGTTGAGTCCTTCGATATAATTTTCAAAACACGCATGCCCTTAGAAAATACGAAGAAGAATCCTGGGAAGTTTCTGATGAAGCTTCGTTGTCAGTTTAGACTCTCGAGCAAGCATTGTATTCCAAAATGAACGTTGATTACTTAGCGATCGTTGGGGCCCCTGAGTCAGCTAGCTCTGACCTTCCGAGATTAGTGAATTCTCGGAAGCTACCTTCTATCTGGAAGGTGGAGGTCAAGCACACGCTGATCTCATAATCCTAGAATTTGGATTATTAGAGCACTGCCAAATGCAAGTTATGACTCAAAATCCGGTAGTCTCCTTTAAATTTGTGGTCCATTAAGGCAAATTACAAATGTAGAACAGTATGAGAGACCATTTTGTAGTAAAAAAAAAAATCATTATAAATTTCTTGAAGTCAAATCAGAAGGAGGGTAGGTGCTTCATATATATAGATAATATACCTCGCGCTACAAGCAATGTATCTGAAATATTTAATGATGACTTTGGGATGGTTCAGAGTGCAGACTCTGGGATGATTCCATGAGTAAAATAAACCAGAGAAGAGTAAGTTATTAAGCAACATATAATTTAAACTAGTCTGATAAAATTTAATCTATTCCCACTGCAATTTTCAGAAGAGAAAGCCTTATACAGTTTCAGTGACAAGAACCACAGGCTGGATTGCAATTATCACAATTCCCCCTAAATTTTCATATTCTATTGAGCATTTGTCTCTTCCTTTTCTCTCTCCCTGCTCCTTTTAACATATCTTGGGACATGAAAGGGCTGGGAGTGCATCAGTTGGATGCTACATCTTCTACTTTGTTTGATTCACTTGCCCTTTTGAATGAGTTTACGTTTTATCTGATGTCGAGGGGTCTAAAATATATGTAATCGATGTCTTAGGCATGTATAATCGGTTTGGTTTCTCTGATGTCGATTCATTAGAATGAGTTTACGTTTTCTCTTAAAAGACCGGTGCATTTCTTATTTTGATTCCTGAAAACGAGTTTTTCCCCCTTTTTCCCTTCAAAGAGCTGTAAGTTTGGGGATTGACATTATTAAATGAGATTTATTATTGTCTAACTGACTTCACAAAGGTAGTGTGGAACATTGAATTCCTTAAATGAATTGCTTACATGTGTTGGAGGGATATAGTGTCAAGCTAATTGCAGATTGTTTCGTTTGATATGTCTGGTTCCAACCTCCATATGTGTTATATATATATATATATTGGAGTTCAGGAAAGTACAAAGAACTTGAAGCTTTTATAATCCTGTTAATTAGGAGGCTGAGTAAATATTATATATTTGCAAAATGTACTGTACCATGAGACAATCTACCAACTTGAAGAGTACTTATTAGAATAGTGTATTTGGCTTAATTTGTGGTCAGAAAAAGAAAGGGAATTTATTATCCTCAACTTGCCTAATGATAAATCTTGGAATTCGAGAGTGCTAGAAAATATTTTAGGACAGTGGTATTTGATAGGTCATCAGGTTTAGTCAACAGAAAATAAGATAAATTTTGTCATTGTGATTGAGACAGAATAATGGAAGGGCTTTACATGATTTATTATGGACTGGACCAGATAGGGAATGTTGAGAAAGAAAAGGTTGGACTTTGATGGATATGTTCGATTTTGTATGAATATCTTGATCAGTGCACCATGAATCTTTGCATAGTTAAACTGGTTTCTCACAAGAAATTTTCTTTAGGGAGTCTTGCTGACTGGATAAAATTTGACCAGACTTGCTGTTCATCATCAAACATAAATATAGTATTCTGTATATTACAAGATAAATTAATATTTCAACTTCACAGATTTATTTCTCATGCTGGGTTTTGATTCAATATTACTTTAGCCTGACATATTCGGCTTGTTTACATGTTTTTGCATCATTAACCTTGCAGCACTTCCTCTCTTTTAATTTCTTGTTGGATCCATATTCTTGATATGTTTTCTAATCCAAAGGAAAATGTTACGGTGTTCATTTTTTTAATAATTCCTAAGTATATTGTATCTTTTGTGTCAAGTGCCTTTTGATGCACAGTCTCATGTTCTCTCTTGTTCTACCTTCATGCACCCTGAGAGAATCAAATTGCACTAAAATGGAAGATCCACATTAGCCTTTTTTAATATTTTATACCCTTTGCTATGCCCGATAGTTTATTCTTTCTTAAGAAAGTTGCATACTTAATAATAAAGAAAATGCAGAGGCTAACCAAACATTTGGATAAGGTAGCTGATTCAATTTTTCATGTGGTGAAGTATCTCTCAAGAGGTTGTTATTTTGTAAGTTAAGATGCTTACATTGTGTGACTCGGTTCAACTTTCAAGGTGATTGAGAGTGATATGGAGGTTCTTAATTTTTTTTCTTGTGCATGTGAAGGTGCCTAAGGTTTGGGCATTCTTGTTGAATGGTGTTTGTAAATGAGGCTTTATGAGCTTACAAGCAGTAGTAAATAATGTTTGGCATCAAAAAATGAATATGTTCTCAACCCTGAACTGTTTAGGGCTTGTTTTATATTTATAATGAAATTATCGTCCTTATCTTTTCTTATTTATGCTGCTGTTCCTATGATTTTTTTTGGCTATTTATACTTGTGGATCGGCAACCGCTTCTTTAGTAGGTTTTTCTCTCCTGTTATTGTTGCATTGCCCTTAACCAATTGGAAGTTACCCTAATATTAATTAAGAAAATGAAACCATAACATTGCCATCCTGGAATTAGTTTTAGTAATGCGCATTTTCATAGGATTGAATATTAAAAGAAGACTTTATCGCTCTCTTGAACTAGTTGTTATATGATTTGGGAGTTTGGTACAATGACTTATCTGCATTTGTCCTTTTCTTTTATTGCTGCAGTCTGAAGTGTTTGCTGTTGCTTTTGCAATACTTGCAGCTGGTGCAATTATTCTCACTTTAAATGTTCTACTTCTGGTAAGCAGCTTTATCATTGAGAACTCAGTTATGCTATTCTGCAGGCTAATTTTGGATGGAACTTCTCCTCTGGTTTTTTTTTTTTTTTGTGCTTTATGACAGGGTGGGCACATAATATTCTTCCAGAGTCTCAGTCTTCTTGGATACTGCCTTTTTCCTTTGGATATTGGAGCTTTAATTTGCATGCTGGAGGGCAATGTCATAATCAAGTTAATTGTTGTGTCGATAACATTGGCATGGAGCTCATGGGCAGCATATCCTTTCATGAGTACAGCTGTTAATCCTGGGCGGAAGGCCTTAGCCCTGTATCCTGTTGGTATGGACCTCATTACCATATTATATTTACGCGGTATGCCACCTTGTTTTCGCCCTGTTAGGACAAATAGATATACCATTTGAGATATACCATTTGTCAGTTTGTTATGGCACTGTACAGGTCTGTGCTGTACCAATAATGTGCTATCACTTCCAGCTCTTGGGTATAGTAACATGTATATGAGCATGCTCAATTCCAGCTCCTCAACTACATGGGGATGCAATATGATAGGAATCCATGTACATCATCTTTTTTATATGAGATACCCCATGGATTTCATTGCTGGGTATGTAAGAACTCCCTTGAGCTTGAAGAATACCTTTATCAGTTATCTTAATCTAGAAGGTTTTGTTTAGGGTCATATAAATTGCTTGAAAGCTCTCATTCCAGTTAGTTTGACCAGAAGTCAATTAGTGTTATTGTCCTTTCACAGATTGGACAAAAAGGTGGATTCACCTTTTCAGTAAGTTGTAACATGTAGAGATATTTTACTTGGTACCCTTAAAATTTCAGCTTCTTTTTCATAACGTGCCATATGTCTACAAGTGTTCTAATTAAGAACTAGCATTTTGTTACAGGTCTTAAATCATGGCATGACTTAAGTCAGTAAGATTATATTAGTGCATTGGCTCATTGTAATTGGGGATTAATTGGCAAAAAAATTTAATCAAGAACACCAACCTGGTAGCTTTAAATGATTGCTGAATCTTGGTTGCAATATCAGTAATGGTGATCTACATGAGTACTCAGATTATTGTGATTCAAAGCTGACCCCGGTCTATCTCCAACTTGGGCAAACGGTCAAAATATATTGTAAGGCAGTTTAAAGCATTATAAGCTATTTCTATTCATTAACCTTTTATCCTATTCTTGTTTTAAAGGTACTTTGGGATAGGACCTTGGAGCTCTGGTTCTTACTGCAAAAACCATTTTCAAGTTCAAATATATTACCACAGGTGCGGTTTAAATGAAACTTCACTTTAAATAAAACCTCTTAAGCATTTTTGAGGTTGGCATTTTGGCATTTAGGTGGCTATTAGATGATAGCCGTTATAATACCCTACCTATAACGTACCTATGGGTAATTGTGCAACTATTTAGGACCCTGCAAATGCAAATGATTATTTGATATGATTATTTGATACTCTTGCAAATAGTTAGCATTTTATACATGCAATTGATCATTGATATGATTATTGAAAATTGCTAATTTTTGGAAAACTATACATGGTTTTGTTCATATATCAGGACAATAAATCATGAGTTCAGATAGGCAGTGGAAGTATGCAAGATTAGAAAATGGATGGATAAGACCTGAATTTCTATTTGGGATTGAGCAATTTATGGATTTTGCAAAAATGCATCCAGAATGTATGGATGGTGAAAAGATTAAATGTCCTTGTAATCATCGAAAATGTCGGAATAAGAATTATCTAGATGAGAATACAGTTAAGGTACATCTTGGAACTAATGGATTTGTGGCAGATTATTATTGTTGGTATCATCATGGGGAAACTTATGTGCCTCAAGCAATGAAACAAAGTACTTGTCAAGCTGATTCTTTTGTACATTGCGAAGAAAGCAAGACTATCAATGCAATGCAGTCTATGGTGTATGATGTTGGTGGTCCTTTTAATCCAATTGAAAAGGAAGAGACCCCAAATCCTACAACACAACATCTTTTTGATATGCTCAAAGCAGCACAACAAGAGGTGTGGAAGGAAAACCCTTATGGTCATTCTCAGTTATCTGCAGTGGCTAGAATGTTGAATATTAAGGCTGAACATCATATCTCTGAAAGGTGTTATGATGAAATTTGTAAATTGATGTCAGAATTACTTCCAACCGATAATTTAATGACTGACAGCTTCTACAGCACAAAGAAGTTAGTTCAAGGTTTGGGTTTGCCAGTGCAGAAGATTGATTGTTGTGAGCAAAACTGTATGATATATTGAGGCGAAGATAGTCAATTGACTTGTTGCAAAATTTGTTCTTGTCCTCGTTTTAAGGGACAAATCCGTAGATCTTCCAAACATAAAAGACATGTTTCATATAAGAAGATGTACTACTTCCCTATAGCTCCTCATCTACAGAGGTTGTATGCGTCTGATGCAACTACAAAATATATGAGGTGGCATGCTGAGCAATCAAGCGAGGAAGGTGCTGTCATGCACCATTGTTCAAACTCTCCTGCTTGGAAGCATTTTAATCGGATACATCCATCTTTTGCATATGAAAGTCGAAATGTGAGGTTAGGTTTATGCACTGATGGGTTCCAACCATATGGGCAAACAGGTCAACAGTATTCATCTTGGCCTCTAATTCTAACTCCATACAATTTGCCACCTTGGATGTGCATGAAGGAAGAGTATATGTTTTTGACTGTCATCATTCCTGGGCCGAACAATCCTAAGTCCAAGTTGGATGTTTTTTTGCAACCATTGATTGCTGAGCTGAAAGAGTTATGGGATGTTGGTATAGAAACATATGATGTTTCCACGAAGAGAAATTTTCAGTTGCGAGCTGCTTTGATGTGGACAATAAGTGATTTTCTGCTTATTCGATGTTGTCTGGTTGGGGTACTGCAGGAAAGCTTGCTTGTCCTTATTGCATGGGAGATTCTGATTCTTTTACTCTTACTAAAGGAGGAAAAACATCATGGTTTGACAATCATCGCAAGTTCTTACCAGATGATCATCCATGGAGAAGGAATAAAAAATGGTTTAGAAAGGGACAATCGGTTCGAAAAAGTGCACCACCTATAAGGACAGGTATGGAATTGATAAATAAAATTGATTACTTTGGTTTAAGAAAGTGACAGAACCTGGTGGAGAAAAGATAAACCATACAATTCAAAGAGTATGTGGATGTGGTTGGAAGAAACGAAGTATCTTTTGGGATTTACCTTATTGGAAAACCAATCTCATTAGGCACAATCTGGATATTATGCACATTCAGAAAAAAATTTTGATAATATTTTTAATACGGTGATGAATGTTAAAGGAAAAACCAAGGACAATGCTAAGTCCAGGGAAGATCTGAAGGAATTTTGCAATCGTCCAGAGTTGCATCGGGACGAAAATGTAAATAAATATCCTAAGGCTTGTTACACATTGGATAAGGACGGGAAAGAACAGCTTTACAAGTGGATTAAGAAATTAAAATTTCCAGATGGTTATGTTTCTAACTTAGCAAGATGTGTTGATTTGAGTGGGAATAAATTGTATGGATTGAAAAGTCATGATTGTCATATTTTTATGCAAAGGCTACTTCCTATTGCATTTCATGAGTTATTGCCTGCAAATGTATGGCAAGCTTTGACAGAGTTGAGCATTTTTTTAAGGATTTAACTGCTAGAGTCATAACAGAGGCTGACATGAAACGTTTGGAAGAGGAGATTCCTATTGTGCTATGTAAGCTAGAGCGCATATTTCCACCAAGTTTTTTTAACTCCATGGAACATCTTCTAGTTCATTTAGCTTATGAAGCAAGAATTGCTGGTCCAGTGCAATATAGATGGATGTATCCATTTGAGCGGTAAGTTGAGAAACTAAGTTCTTTTTATATATTATTAACTTAAGTATAATGTGATAGTTAAAATCGTTTCTTATTTGTAGGTACCTTCGAAAGTTGAAGAATAATGTTAGGAATAAAGCTAAAGTTGAAGGTTCAATTTGTAATGCATACTTGGTTAAAGAAGCTTCATCATTTTGTGCACATTACTTTCAACCTTCTGTATATACACGACATAGAAAAGTGCCGCGCAACAGTCATGGTTGTGGATTTGATTTGGAAGAACATCCTGAAATGCTTTCCATATTTAAATGTGCTGGTCGATCATTTGGAAAAGCAAAATTCAGACGTTTAAATGATATGGAATATAATGCAGCTCACACATACATATTATTGAATTGTCCAGAAGTTAAACCATACATTCAGTAAGTGCACTATACTTTAATATTCTTATTGTATTTTTTTATATTGCAAAGTAATATGATCTTAAACAATAACATTAAATTTATTGTTATCATTATAGAATCTTTGAATTAGAGTTGAGGCAACTTCGACCTAATATTGAAGCTTCACAAATTGATACAGAACTTGAGACAGTGTTTGCATCATGGTTTGAGAATTATGTAAGTACACTATACTTCAAAATATAATGCTAATTTAATAGATAGTATATTTTGTAACTAATTAATTTCTTATATTTATTATATATAGGCACGTTTACAATCATGTAGCATCCATAACCAAATGATCAAAGACCTTGCAAAAGGACCATTGCATAGGGTGAAATCATTTCCAGGTTATTATGTTAATGGATTTAAGTTCCATACAAAGGAACATGGTTCAAATAGTAGAACAATGAATGGTGGAGTGTGCATTAAAGGCTCTAGCCATAGTGCAAATGAGCTAGAGTACTATGGTCAGTTGCAAGAAATTTTGGAATTGGAGTACCCTGCTCTACCAATCAAGCGAACTGTACTGTTCAAGTGCTCATGGTTCGATCCAACCTTAAATCGTGGTACGAGAATTCACCCGCAATACAAACTTGTTGAAGTCAAGAGAGGAAGAGTATTCAATAGATATGAACCATTTATTTTTGCTGTGCAAGCGGAACAAGTATATTTTGTAAGTTATCCTACTTTGAAGAGAAATGCTACTAATTGGCTAGCTGTTTGCAAGATTAAAGCAAGGTCAATTGTGGAGGTACTAGACACAAATGCATGCATGCCTTCTGATGTGATGGCATTTCAAGAGGATGTCTGTGATCAACATGGAATTAATATAGAAACAGATGATAGACATCGGTCTCTAAATGATGTGAATGGTTCATTTATTGATATTGATGATACTCAAATCGAGAAAACTATTGAACCAAACTTGCAAATTGAAGATGATGATGAAGACATTGATGTAGAACAAGAATTTGATGATGATGATAATGATGACGACGACGATGAAGACACTAATGGTGAAGAAGAAGAAGAAGATGATGATGACGACAACGACAATGATGGAGACCTTCAATTTGATGATGATGACGATGACCACTAGATTACTAGATTCATGTTTTATATAAGCAACAAATGCACAATTTGATGATGATGATAACTGATGGACATCAATGGATCTGTTTTATTGTATTTGATAATGATGATTACTAGTCTTATGTTATATTTTCACTTATTATTTTTGGTATAATCTCCATCTATTTTTCTTATAGCTATGAGCAGCTTACCATCCAGTTCTAGTGGACATGGTGAGAATGTCTTCACAGTACCGTCTTCAGCATATACTGCAGTCACAACACCTTCTGAAATATCATCCACAAATCCTAGTAGCAGGATATTGATTAGAGTTGAAGATAATAAGTAAAGAATTTCTCTATTTAATTTTATCTTATGTATATTGTCTGTTGTGCGTGTAAGACTTTGTTGTTTTTAAGTTATAGTATATGTTTCTGTCTGTGCCATTGCTTTTTTTCAGGTTAGTTCCCGTCAGTGCCAGTTCATTTCCTCCAGGTCAAGCAATATCAACTTATATGGCTTCAAAATTTGATGAAAGACAAGAAGCAACTACATATAGTGGGAAGCATATCTCACCAGCTCTTAGAGAATTTTATTGGGAGGAGTTTAAGGTTGTAATATTTAATATATCTATTATTGTGAGTCAAATAGATTCAAAAATGATTTTACAATTATAAGTTTAGATTTTAAAATATATTCTATAATTAACACTTTTGTTGTGCTCATAACTTATAATTATTGCAGAAGATGTACACTTGGGACCCTTTAGATGATGAGGCTATTAAGAGCTGTTGGTGGCAAAATGTTAAAATGCAGTATACCAAGCATATTCATAGTTGGAGGCATTCTAAGAATGGCAAGCCAGGCTGTGTTACTCAAGAAATTTGGGATACTTCGCAACAACTTTGGAGCAGTCCAGATTGGAAAGATAAAGCTAATAAAGCTAAACAAAGTCGTCTAACTGAGACATATGCATACATGTGGATCTCGATCTATGGTGGAGCATTCTTTAAAAATGGTAAAGTATCAATGTATTTGTCTTAATGGTTTAAATTGTACTTGTTTTCATTTTGTAATCATAAACATGTAATTACTAACTTATTATTGTTGTAGGCTGAAGAGTTAAAACGTCGGCCCAATAGTTGGGAGCTATTTAAAAAAGTGCACACCAAAAAAGTGGAACTTTTATAGATGCGAAGTCCAAAAAGTAAATGTATGTTTATATACTATTTCTATTAATTTTTATTGTATTTGTAATTTTTAAATCGCAAAGTCTTAATCTAACTTAAATAATTTATTTTATTATAGGATCACATGGAGGAGTTGGTGTCTTCTGTATCTCAATCTTTGGATGAGGGTTCGGAACCTCTACCAATTGATATTGATGCTCTTTACTTTGAGGCTGCAGGTGGAGAGAAGAAGAGGCGTATATATGGTCTTGGTTCACGAGCAGTGTCTTTATATCCTGCTTCATTTCAGAGCAGCAGAATCTCATATCCATCATAGGTTGCAGCTCAAGTTAAGGAGCTTGCAGAGAAGCAACAGGAGCTTGCAGAGAAGCAAGTAGAGATGGATAAAAAGATTGCTGAGTTGAATGCGCAAACGGAGCGTCTACATCAAATGGAGGAGCAGATGAAGCACTTCATGGAGCATATGAACTTTGCACAAGAGTTTCATGGATCAGGATCTTCTGCATCTTAACTTGATAAGGGTGCAAGAGCTTAAATAGGGGGAGTATGCGAGGACTCGTGTGGTTGTGTTTCTAGTCTCACATTGATTGTGCTAAGAATTCCTTTTGGCCAATTTGGGTCAGCTCTTAGGTCATTACAAATTAAGTAGTGCTGGGTATATATTTCTTTAAAAATGAAATAAATTAGAATTCCTTTGCACTGTTGTGCTAAGAATTCCTTTGCACTGTTGGCATTAAATTAGGAGCTTGCATATTTCTTTTTTTTTTGGTGTAAATCTTTTTTTCCCCTGAAATCTTTGTTCTGCACGGTGCATACTAGTGTTCACCAACCAGTCATCAAACTGGTTAGCTTATGTCCAAGCATTGAGAGCTTGCCATTGTGCAAATTCTGGAGTCTTTTTTGCCTTTGAAGTGTCTCTTACTCTGTTAGAAAGCAAAAACCATGTAGAGGCTATATGCTTGAATTCCCAACTACATTCTTATGAATATATTTAGAGACTCCTTTCTTTTAGAAAGCAGGAAGGGAGGGGGGGGGGGGTGATGTAGGGCGATATTCAAAATGTCTGCAACTCAAGAACGATCTAATCTGCGAGAAAAGAATTCGTCCAGGTTTGGTTCGAATCTTGACAAGAGAAGGGAAAATTTCGAATTTGATCACTCACAATCCGAAGTTTAAAGAAGATCAATTGAATTTTCAATTCAATTGTTTTGAATCAGAACAGAAACATTCATCTGAATTCAAGAAAATAACATCTAAATAGCATTTTTCTTCTCTGCCCTCTGACGGCGCCCAAAGCCAAGCCTAAATAAAAGAGATAAAACCCTAACATCATAAGTTTAAAAAATTACAACTATGCCATTAAAAAACGAAAACAGGCCAAAACTCCTATTAGACAAGCCCGATGGCCAAAATCCATAGTAGCTCATCGCCAAAGGTGATGACTTTGAATCAGCAGTCTGTTTCCATATAACCAGCCAAGTTTGGGCCCAGTCCGACACAGTAGCTGACCGGATTCGATTGACCCAAAGTGTCAAAAACGAAGTCGGGTCAATTCCGTACACTCGGCCCAAACATGAAATTTCAAGCCCGTTTGTTCTGCAACCTCTTGGACCTTCGTAGGTTACCTGGTGTGGTCTTCCCTGACGTGGCCTACTAACTCTGGGTTGCTGGTACAGGAACATCCAAGGACTGGTTCGACTGACCCGAACTCTGGTCCGAACTGATGTCCTCATCACTCTCCCCTTCCTCTGAAAAGCTTGACCTCAAGCTCGAATTCTCTCCTGCATAAGGGGTCAGATGCCGAATGTTGAACACATCCAAAATGAAGACATCATCTGGTAACTCAACCCGATTGGCATTGTCACCAAATTTCTCTAATACCTGGCATGGACCTATCTTCTTCGGCTTGAGCTTCGTTAAAGCTCCCTGTGGATACCGCTCCCTCGGTAAGTAAACCCATACTAAATCGCCCACTTCAAAGGACTGTTGCCGACGCTGCTGATCAGCTTTCGCCTTATATTTGGCGTAAGTCTGCTCTAATTTGGCTCTAACAGTCGCATGTATCTCCTGCAAGTCAGACACTCTATCTTCGACCTTCTGACTCACCTTCTCTGGCGTCTCAACTGGCAGAACATCCAAAGGACCTCTTGGCAAGAACCCAAACAGTATCTGAAATGGAACAAACCCTGTAGAACGGTTCAATGAAGAGTTGAACTCAAATTCAATCTTCGGCAAACACAAATCCCAGCTCCTGAATTCATGCACATTTGCCCGCAACATATTACCCAAGCTACGGTTGACAACTTCAGTCTGTCCATCCGTCTGAGGATGATAAGGACTGCTGAATTTCAACTTTGTGCCCAACTTCTTCCACAGCTCTCGCCAGAAGTGTCCCATAAATTTGCTGTCCCCGTCTGACACTATGGATGCCGGTATACCAAAATGCCAAACCACTGAAGCAAAATATAAGTCAGCAACCTTTGACGCATCAAAAATGGTTTTGCATGGCAAGAAACACGCCACCTTACTGAACCGATTCACAATCACCATAATCGAATCCAGTCCCCTTGCTGTCCGCGAAAATCCTACGACAAAGTCCATAGAAACATCTCGCCATGGTGCCTCTGGGATAGGTAAAGGCGTGTACATACCTTGGTTCGTGTCTGTCCCCTTCGACTCTTGACACAACCTGCACCTCTTCACAAAAGACTTGACATCTCGGTCAAGACCAGGCCAATAAAACCGCTGCCGAATCAACCAGGCTATTTTATCCCTTCCGAAGTGACCCTGGTTATGCAATTCTTGGATGATCAACACACGAAGAGACGTATCAGGAACACATAAGCAGTTACCTCGAAACAAATATCCATCATGGAGAACGAAATCAGTTCGCTCCCCCGCCTCAATTTTGGCCAAAATCCCCTTGAAGTGCTCATCCACACGAATGTCCTCCCTTACACTCTCAAAGACGAGAGTGTACACATGCATAGCGCCAATCAACAAGCTCCGCCTACTCAAGGCATCAGCCACTCTATTCAACGCACCAGACTTGTGCTTGATGCTGAAAGTGTATTCCTGCAAGGCACTCACCCACTTCGCATGCCTTGAACTCAGTTTATGCTGACCCTGTAAAAACTTCAGTGCCTGATGGTCTGAATACAGTACAAACTCTCGCTGAATCAAGTAGTGGCGCCAATGCTGCAAGGACCTCACAATGGTGTATAATTCCAGATCATAAACTGAGTAAGTCAGTTTAGCTCCTCCCAGCTTCTCACTGAAGTATGCAACTGGTCTTCCTTCCTGGCTAAGCACTGCCCCAATTCCAGTCTTCGAAGCATCACAATCCACCTCAAAAACTCTACCAAAATCAGGAAGAACCAATAAAGGGGCTTCGGTCAATCTGACTTTCAGCCCATCAAATGCCTCCTGTGCGGCATCATTCCACCCGAATCTGGCTCCCTTCAATAATTCCGTTAAAGGTGCAGCCAGCTCACTATACCCCTTGACAAACCTGCGATAAAACCCTGCAAGACCCAAAAAGGATCTCAATTCTGTCAAGGTTGAAGGTACTGGCCATTCCACAATTGCATGCACCTTACTCCTATCTGGGAGAATCCCCTCTCCAGTCACAACATACCCCAGAAAAATCAGTCTTCCAACCATCCAAATGCACTTCTCTGGGTTAGCAATTAACTGGTTCTCATGTAACACTGACAAAACCTGGGCCACATGGCCCACATGCTCTTCAGCTGTCCTGCTGTATATCAAAATATCATCAAAGTAGACAACCACAAATGAGCTAAGAAATGGACGTAAAACCTGGTTCATCACGCGCATGAACGTGCTCGGCGCGTTTGATAACCTGAATGGCATTACCAAGCATTCATACAGCCCTTCCTTAGTCTTGAAGGCTGTCTTCCATTCATCGCCAGGCTTCATCCTTATCTGATGGTACCCACTCTTCAAATCAATCTTCGTGAAGACCTTAGCACCACTCAACTGATCAAGCATGTCGTCCAACCTCGGTATCGGGAACCTGTACTTCACAGTAATTTTGTTAACCGTGCGGCTGTCGACACACATGCGCCACGTACCATCCTTCTTCAGTACCAAAAGGGCTGGCACCGCGCATGGGCTAATACTCTCCCGTACGAACCCCTTGTCCAAAAGTTCTTGGACCTGCCTCCTCAATTCCTCATGCTGTTGCGGTGTCATCCGATAATGAGCCTTATTCGGCAACACTGAGCCTGGAATAAGGTCAATGCCGTACTGAATATCTCGGAGAGGTGGTAATCCAGCCGGTAGCTCCTTTGATACAACATCTCGGAATTCCTCCAAGACAGACACCAACTCCTTAGGAATCATATTCGGCCTTTGCTCCTCTTCCAAGCCGAAGTCCCCTGACTTGCTCACCAAAGCAAAACAAACATCCTCTCCATCCAAACTCGCATCGAATTCTGGGCTTGGTAAATAAATTACCATATTCTGTCCACTCACTTCCTGAAGTGGCTTCAAAATAACTTTCCTCCCATCTGGACGCAGCATATAACTGTGGGTGTACCCGTTGTACACTGCCCTGTTATCAAACTGCCACGGACGCCCCAGTATGATGTGAGTAGCATCCATTGGAACAACATCCTCCTCAATAGTTGTCTCGAAATGAGGACCAAAACACAAGGACAACTTACACCTTCGGCTGACCTGAATGTTTGCATTTCGGTTCACCCAACCGAGCTTATATGGATGTGGGTGAGGGTCTGTCCGCAACCCCAGCTTCTTCACAACCTCCTCTGCTATCACATTCTCCCAACTGCCGAAGTCTATGATAACATGACATGTTTTGCCAGCCACAAAACATTTCGTTGTGAAGATGTCATGCCGACGCCAATCTTCATCTGACCTCGGCGCCAGACACATTCTTCGTATCACTAAGCTCTCCCCTTGAATATGGTCCGGATCAATAACACACAGCTCATCATCAAATTCCTCATCCTCAGGGAACCCTCCTCCATATTCGTCCTCCATATACTCCTCCATATACAACTGAGCTCGCGCCTTGGGGCATTCATTGGCATAGTGCCCCAAATTCTGACACCGATGGCAGCGAATGTTAGCCCTGTTGCTGCCCACTCTTGCCTGAGAACCTGAGGTTCCATTCGACCCTGTTGGTCTTGGAGGTGCTGATGCATGCAGCCTCGCTACTGGAGGCATAAATTTGCCCCCTGAATTCTGCCCTGAACTCTGGCCCGTAGTAAAACCCCCTCTGCTCTGAAACTCCCTGTTTCTCATCAAGCTCTTTTCTACTTCCTGAGCCCTCATATGCGCATCTCCTACACTATCAATTTGATGCACAGCCAGCGCATCTTGGATTGGCAGCCGCAAGCCATGAAGATACATGGCTATCAATCTCGGTTCAGCCTCAATCAACCGATTTCGTGCAACCAATCGATAAAATTCAGTTGTGTACTCCTCGACGCTCCGACTACCTTGCGTCAAACTATGCAACTTCGAATATAAAATCTGTTCATGGTTCGGAGGCAAAAACTCCCTGTTCATCTCCTGCTTTAGCGCTGCCCATGACGCTAATGGAGGTCTCCCATCCATATATCTACGATAGTGCTGCATGCCACCAAGCAGCAGCCCTATCTCTGAATCAAATTGTGACAAGCGGTACCTGCTTGTCTAAGGGCACCTCCTTCAGACGAAAAATGTCATCGACCTAAAGGGTCCAATCAACATACTCGTCTGGGTTAATTCCTCCTTTAAACTCTGGAATTTTGACCCTGAAGCCTGCTTCCCACCGATTCTGATTTTCGAAATAGGGAGGTTGATTGAAATACCTTGGAAGTCCAACATCAGGCCTCTGTTGCCCTCTTCGAATTGGTGGTGCCTCTAGATTTTTGAAACCCCTCTCCCTACCTCCATCAATTTCATCACGCTCCTCCACTCGAATGGGTTGGGCATGATTTTGTACCTCCATCCGCGCCATCATCGCCTGCATGGTTTGCATCATCTGTTGCATCACCTGGTGCTGGTCTCGCATGGCGTCTTGCATAGCATCTCTCATGGCGTCTCTCAGGGATTGATCATTGTTCTTCTGCTCCATTGGATCAAGGCTCTGATACCAAGTTGATGCAAGGCGATATTCAAAATGCTGCAACTCAAGAATGATCTAATATGTGAGAAAAGAATTCGTCCAGGTTTGGTTCGAATCTTGACAAGAGAAGGGAAAAATTTCGAATTTGATCACTCACAATCCAAAGTTTAAAGGAAGATTAATTGAATTTTCAATTCAATTGTTTTGAATCAGAAAAGAAACATTCATCTGAATTCAAGAAAATAACATCTAAATAGCATTTTTCTTCTCTTCCCTCTGATGGTGCCCAAAGCCAAGCCTAAATAAAAGAGATAAAACCCTAACATCATAAGTTTAAAAAAATTACAACTATGCCATTAAAAAACGAAAATAGGCCCAAAACTCCTATCAGACAAGCCCGGATGGCCAAAATCTACAGCAGCTCATCGCCAAAGGCGATGACTTTGAATCAGCAGTTCGTTTCCATATAACCAGCCAAGTTTGGGCCCAGTCCGACACAGTAGCTGACCGGATTCGATTGACCCAAAGTGTCAAAAACGAAGTTGGGTCAATTCCGTACACTCGGCCCAAACATAAATTTTAAGCCCGTTTGTTCTGCAACCTCTTGGACCTTCGTAGGTTACCTGGTGTGGTCTTCCCTGACGTGGCCTGCTGACTCTGGGTTGCTGGTACAGGAACATCCAAGGACTGGTTCGACTGACCCGAACTCTGGTCCGAACTGATGTCCTCATCAGGTGGGGGGTCAAGATATGGTCCCTGCCAGTTCTCTATTTTCGTTCATAATTACGGTGCTCTAAGGTACACCGTTGCAAGTAATATTAGTATGTCACACTTTTTCTTGCAAAATCCTCTGCACCTGATCATATTGCTTTATTGTACACCTGGACGCGTCCAAACCTTTGTTAGCATGCGTGCATTGATGCATGTTCTTTTTGATTCATGAATATGTGAAATGGCCATGGGTCATCCAGTCACACTTAACATATATATATATATATATATATATATATATATATCCCTAATTGTTTGAACTGGCAGGTATGACCATCGCCTCCTTGCATACGAGAGAAAAGGGGACCTTGATTTTTCCAAAGAGTGTGTGCCTCTGCCGCATTCAAAAGGCGCATGTGAGAAACGAGAAGCACCCACCTCTTAGTTAATTTGTGGGTCCATACTTTAAAAAGGTAAGTAAACTACATATTCTGTCAATGAATTGTAAGTTCTAAGCTTCTAGTTTTCATCATCTTCTAATAAATCCACATGTTGCAAACTAGTGGTAGCTACAACATTATGCATGTGATTGTAAAATATCAGCAAATGACTTTGCAAACAAATTATGTAATTAAATTCAGATGGCCTATAATTTGTCATGCTGTCCTTTTTGCACTCTCTCTCTCTCTCTCTCTCTCTCTCTCTCTCTCTCATACAATTTATATAGCTAAGTATGCATGAGAAACTTCTAGCACTAGGCTCACCACCTTCTCATATAGCACTCGGTAAGCATTCTGATATTAAATATATAATGCTGGAGTTATTTATATATATGAATGGAATTAAGTGGGTTTTTTGGGCATATATTAGTTTAGCAATACTTTGAAAACTAGAGCTCTATTGCTGCAGCAAGGTCATCAATCATCATTAGCATATGGTACATATCTCTTAGACTTCTCTGAAAATATTGATTATCTGATGTTACTTTCTGTTAAACAACTAATCTTTTATTGCTGGCTCTTGCTTCCTTGTTCTTTTTCTTTTTTCTTTTTTATTCTGTCAGGTTTGTGAAATTGTTGTATTATTATAATATACATTACATAAATAGAACCGTCAAATTTCTTGTGAAATAGAGACACCCTTGGTGCATTTGTTGTTCCAGAGGGCATGAAGAGATTTTAGCTTTTTAAATTTCAAAATATTCTAAAACCAAGTCGATAAATATTCATGATAATTCGGTCCCTACAAGCTATTTCTCATAACTTTCCTGTTAAGCGAAAAGCTCCATCTCTGTTCTAGTCAAAATTTTTCTGGTTATAATACATTTTTTTACTTGGGACATTGTCTTGTTGCACACTCTAGATAATGGGATGTACTGCCATGTCATCGGACTTAAATCCTTGGTTTAGAGGGTGATTTTTTCTGGTTATAATACATTTTTTTACTCCTCCACACTTACCATTTGATGTATTCTTTGCTACTTTCATTCTTAGGTTCTTGCATTTTAACAGTTGCCTACTCTATCTGAAGCAATCTTATTTATATTTGGCATGGACTTAGATTGCTGCAATATTTGAATGATCTTAGGTTAATTTCACATTGGCATGATTAGCATAATATATTAACACTTGATCTGCAAGTATATATTCCTGGTGTATTGGCTTCCAGTTCACATGTTGAAAAGGGGGATATGGTTACAGTTTCAGTTGCCGTGGAACAGCCTCTTAATGACAGCGGTTTGGGTGTTGGTATAACACGTGGAACAGTTCTCCAAGGGTTGACATCATGCAAGCAATATCTATGACTTCTTTCCAAGAATATGAATATTCATGTAAATCAGTCAATTCATTTTCCACATTCACTGCATTGACTTTGTTAATATTATCATGGTCTAGAACAAATGATTAGCTTTTCATTTGTTTCTTTGTGCAGCAACAATGGTGTCTAATTGTATTGTATTTTTCATGGCATGGTGCAGCATGGGCTCTGGCATGGCACCTCTGATGATGTAGTGATCGTATGTAATCTTCAATTATATATTCTTATATTATTCTTTCTTATTCTTGGTAATAGAGTAAATGCGAATGTTATATGTCTATTAGTGTTATGGGCTGAGAGCTTTCTGTTTTATATGTACTGGCAAACCATGTTTGTATTCTGCTTAAAGGTGCAGATTTATTCAGACTTGTGTTAGATTTATATGTTTGTTACTCTCTCAGCACATGATTAAAATAACATCCGGCAGTCTCCCTGAGCAAAGGAAGTTGACACCAATAACTCCCTTCTTAACATTATGATCCATAGTGTGAAGTGATTGCTCAACAGGTACATTATATCTTACAATAGCCCTCTACTTCTAAGGAGTTATGATGAGATATTGATTGCATGCATTTCCATGGTCCATGGATACGCCTATGGGCTCTTTATGGACCATGGTTCTTGACATCTTGTCATAGAAGTAAAGTTTGGGTAGACTTTGGAGATTAGCATTAGGATTAAATCTTCAATATATCAAGCGAGGGATGAGGTTGATGGCCACAGAGGAACTCCAAGTCATAGAGATTGGTGAAGAGGGGAGGGATGGGATTAGGATTTAGGATTTTAAGTATATCATGTTTCATGAACTGCAGCTGTCCATCAACAATTGCTGGAGTACGAGCAGAAACTGTTTGGATCCAATGAGCCTGCCGGTCCAACCTCCGTTTCCATCAGATTCAACTCCATCTTTTGGGTTTGGGTATCCCAGGGCAATCAGTAATTCTCCCGTACCAATATTCAATCAGCCCACCATGCCATCCATCTTTGAGCGCATCGATCCAAACACCACCCCCAGTAATTTTGTTTTTGGAGCTGGGAAGAACTCAGAACAGAAAATCATGGAAAGCAGCACCTTCAATGTCATCCCTCCTGGGAGTGAAACCCCCATGGACAGCTCGTAGAGTCCCCAAGGCATCCGAATTTGGTACCAAGAAGAGTGGTACATTTCTCAAGTGTAGAGTCCCCAAGGCAGCCGAAGACATCTTAATAATTTGATATCTAATGTACAAAACATTAGCATTGTTGATGTATACATATATATTTATTTTATTTTATAAAATATATTTTTTATTCTTAAATTTGAATTTTCATCTATAAATTTCATTAGAATGCATTAAATATATTATAATTTAAAAATAATTTTAAATTTATAAGAATAAAAATTTGATGAAATTTTATTAGGTTAATGATGGATTAGTGATGGATTTATGATAGAAATAATAGTGACGGATTAGTGATGAAAATATTAGTGATTGATTAGTGATGAAAAATAACGAATGACTGATGGATTCTTTCGTCACTAATTCGTCATTATTAGTGACGGACTAGTGACAAAAGTTTTAGTGACTAAATTTTCATCAATAATTGTTACTAAATTGTGATGAAATAGTGATGAAATATTTGTGACGAAATAGTGACGGAATAATGCATGATTATTTAGTGACGGAAAATGTTTCGTCACAAATTTTTGATGGAATATTTCGTCATAAATCCATCACAATTTAGTGACGAAAAATGTTGTCACAAATTTTTGACAATATTCCGTCACAAATCCGTCACTAAATTTAGTGACGGAAAGAGGTCCGTCACTAAATTTAGTGACGGCAAAAATGGTGACGATAAGATTTTCGTCACTAATCTGTCACTAAACACAGTTTGTGATGGAATAGTGATGGATATTTTTGTCACTATTTTGATATTTTCTTGTAGTGATTGATCTATGAGTGATATATATATATATAAGGTTTTAAATCACATGTAATAGAAATGGCGCAATTTTTTTATAGAATGAGATGGCCCACATCTCTTGCTGTCTCAGTCTTCTATTCGATCAAACTTTCCAATATTTGTTTGAAGTGGCTTTTCTTAAAAAATATATATTTTCAAAGTTTTAGTATTTTGTTTAATTTTTAAATATATTTTAACTTTAAAAGTTATATCTTTACGATAAATTAGATTCATTTAAAATGGATATGTAACGTATTATGATCGATATGGAATAGAACAGAACGATCAAAATTGGTCCCAAAAAACTTTGGGATAAGATGTCTCAACTGTCTTAAATCCCATTTCATCAAGATTTCAATCACTGCATGTGTGTATGTTTGTATAGATATATATATTTAAATAATTATTTTTAAGTGCAACAAACTATAAAAGAACATCCTTGATTAAATTTTATTATTCACAAACATACAAACACATATAGAGAAAGATGTGTTTATTCATTGAAGAATGATTGAATTTTATCATTAAGTGAGCGAATGAGAGAGAGAGAGAGAGAGAAATTTCATTAGCACAATGCTCCAAAGATCCAACAAAACTTGCTTCAGTTATAATAATGTTAGGTCTTGGATTTAGATTGGAATTTGGGAATGGTTTATTATGGTTCTGATAATATTCTAGATGGTTTAATGGTTTTGAATATTGATTATTCTATCTATAATATCAATAATTCAATTTCTTTAATTATCTCAAAAGGTAATACTTACATGACATAGCATGCTAAATTAGATCATATTAGGTAAGACTGAATGACTAAATTAGCTAGAGAAGGCCTTTTAGGCCCACTCACTAAAGTCATTTTATTTGCTTTCAAGCATTGTCTTGCTAAAAAGTCAACCAAAAAACCATTTGGAAAGGCCAAAAGGACATTTGCTCTGTTGCAATTAATACACTTAGATATTTATGACCCAACATGTATAAGTGCAAGACATGGTACATTCTATTTCATTACATTCATAAATGACCATATATATTTCAATCAGAACTATTTGCTCTTCTATAAATCCGAGGCATTATATTATTTTAAAAATATATAAATTTAGTTGAAAATCAATTTGATAAACCTTAAGAACTAACCATGGGCATGAGTACCCATCCAAGCAATTCAAAAGGGGTTTTGTGTTGAAAAAGGGATACTAAGATAGTTAATGATTCCTAAAATGCCGTAACAAAATGATGTGGCAAAGAATAAAAAATCACTCTCTTGCACATAGCTAGGTCAAGCAAGTTTACTCATCTTCTATTGGAGAGATGCACTCATCACTGCTGCTTACATTCTTAACCAAGGGCCTTCAAAGTCAGTACCTTCCATCTCATATGAATTATAAACCGATGAAGAGCTTGATTTGGATCATTTGTGGCCTTGGAATCAACAGCCTGTGTGCATAATACTTCATATAGATATAGAAAGCTTGACCCTAAAGGGAAGAAGTATATCTTCATATTGAGCTCTCTTGGACATAGTTAGGTCAGGCAAATCTACCCATCTCCTATTGAAAAGATGCACTTGTTACTACTGCCTACATTCTTAACCAAACACTTTCCAAGCCGGATCCTTTCATCTCAAATGAATTATGAACTAGCAAAAAACCTGATTTAGATTATGTGTGGCCTTGGAATTAACAGCCTATGTACATAATACTTCACATAAATATAGGAAGCTAACCCTAAAGTGAAGAAGTATACCCTCATTAGATACTTTAAACACTCTGTATACCCTCATTAGATACTTTAAACACTCTTAAGAGTTATATACTCAGATGAACAAGCTAATGAAGGTATGATTGAAGTTAGATTTGTAAATTTCTTAGAAGAAGATTTTCCTAATAGAAGAGAAAAGTAAAAAAAATATCAAGCTCTATAAAATAGAAGAACCAAAAGTAGGCGCACCTAGTAGCCTAATTGAGAATGAAAAAAAAATTTCCTCAATCTCTTAAAGAAAATGAATATGATTTATGATGACGCCCAATCACTTATCCGAACGTCAGGGACAGACTGATTCTCGAACCTTCGCTTCACCAGGTTGCCTGCAAAGAAGTCCCAGGACCAGAGAGGATTCTCCGGTGGGACCCTCCGATGCCCAAGTTAGCAATTGAGGTCACAGCAGAAGAGGAGCTCGAATGAGCTCTTTTTAGATGAGAAGGTGCTCCCCGGGGAGGAGGGATTCCTCTCTGGGCCTTAGGATAGCGATTTTTTTGGGGTTATCGCACATACCTGTTTATTGAGTTGATTCACCTTTTTATAGGGGTTGACCCTGGCATGATCATGTGGGATTCTGTGAAGAAGGAATGTCCACGGAGTTCTTGGGAGTTGCATGAATCTGCTCTGATTGGTGGGTCCTGTCTCATCGGAAAGGAAGAAAATGGTTGGTGGGCTAAGTCCCATCAGCCAGTGGGGCTATTAGGTAGTTGGGTCCAGTTCCATCAGCAGCATGGCCAGTGGGTAGTTGGATCTGGCATTGTCAAGCGGCGCGGGTCAGAGAGGTAGCGTCCCGAGCTACCAGGACCGTGTTAGGGTAGATTTGAAGGAAACCGGGAAGCCTCGACTCTTCCGGGGAGCCGAGGCTTATCTGGGTCGGCCAGGGGTGGCCGGGGCCAGCCTCACCGACTAGGACGCACCGGGGCAGGGCCGACCAGGAATGGTTGGGGCCAACTCAGTGGGCTTGGATATGCCGGGGTCAAGAGGGGCCGACCAGGAATGGTCGGAGCCGTCTCGGCGGGCTTGGAGGCGCTGGGGCCGAGAAGGGCCGACCAGGAATGGTCAAGGCCGACTCGACGGGCTTGGAGGCGCCGGGGCCAAGAAGGGACGACCAGGAATGGTCGGGGCCGACTCGGTGGTCTTGAGACGCCGGGGCCAAGAAGGGCCGACCAGGAATGGTCGAGGCCTACTCGGCGATCTTGGAGACGCCGGGGCCGAGAAGGGCCGACCAGGAATGGCCAGGGCCGACTCGGCGGGCAAGGAGACACCGGGGCCGAGAAGGGCCGACCAGGAATGGCCGGTGCCGACTCGGCGGGCTTGGAGACGCCGGGGCCGAGAAGGGCCGACCAGGAATGGTCGGTGCCAACTCGGCGGGCTTGGAGACGCCGGGGCCGAGAAGGGCCGACCAGGAATGGTCGGGGCCAACTCGGCGGGGTTGGAGACGTCGGAACCGAGAAGGGCCGACCAGGAATGGTCGATGCCGACTCGGCGGGCTTGGAGACGTCGGGGCCGAAGGGCAGACCAGGAATGGTCGGTGCCGACTCGGTGGGCTTGGAGACGCCGGGGCCGAGAAGGGCCAGCCAGGAATGGTCGGTGTCGATTCGGCGGGCTTGGAGACATCGGGGCCGAGAAGGTCCGACCAGGAATGGTCGGTGCCGACTCGGCGGGCTTGGAGACGCCGGGGCCGAGAAGGGCCAACCAGGAATGGTCGGTACCGACTCGGCAATCTTGGAGATGCCGAGGCCGAGAAGGGCCGACCAGGAATGGTCGGGGCCGACTCGGCGGCTTGGAGATGCCGAGGTGCACTAATGTTTTGGTTTTATCGAAATTACCCTTGTGGCTACATTAGCCACATCAGATGCCCTTCCGCCCTGAGCGCTAAGGACCACGCGTCTGCAATCCTTTGGGCGAAAGGGGCGCAAAAATTCAAAATGAATGATTTCCTCTTTAGTGCGCTTTAAATGGTTGATGTGCTGGCGCTTTATTTCGAGGCAGTGTCGCTTCGAAGATCTCCCGTAATCATGCATCAGGTGGTGATGACGTTGGTGCCGAACGCTCGAAGAAGGGGCTAATTGGGTGATGGAAAAAGGCAAGGACATCATTGCCACTCTATTTTCTATGGTCCGCGATTGGCCGGGGATCACATCTTCTGGAGCGGATCGAGGCGGCACGCCTCGGGCACAGGCGAGATTTTTGGCTGGCAGCCTGCAACGCAATGGATGCGCGCCAGATGACGGGATCTGGTGTGGCATTAGCTAGAAACGGGGGCTATAAAAACTCTCAAGGGCTTGTAGAAACTTTTACGCTGCCATTGCTTTCTTCTACTTTCTTCTTCCTTGAGTTCTTCTGCGACCTGAGTCTTTCCAACTCCCAGGTTAGTTTCATCCCCTTTTTTTACCTATGGACGCCGTGCCATTAGGGAGGGAAGAGACCCGTAGAAGAGTCTTCCCAATCTAGCAGTGAAGACCAGGCCCCTGTAGCTAGAAGTCGAATGCCTCAGTCGGTGGGCGGTGTTGTCATCCGTGGTCAATCGGGGGCAGTTGGACCTCCGACCACCTCCGATCCTCCTATTAGGGCAGTCCCCTTGTCCTCTCGCCGTCCGGTGCTTCCTCCGGTGGTGAGTTCTGATCCAGCGGGTCTAGCTGGGGTGACTTCTACCATGACCTCTAAGGACGTAGAGGCCGTTAGAGCTAAATACTATGTCCCTGACTTCATTGGCCTGTCTACGCTGAGGCCCGAAGACAGGTGACCTCCGACCATCTAGGCCAGGTCGCTCTGTACGAAGAGTTCTTCCGGTGCGGGCTACGCATTCCTTTCCATCCTTTTTTTCTTAAGCTCTTAGATAGGTATAGGTTAGTGCCGGCGTAGTTGACTCCGAACTCGATTCGGATCATCTGCGCCTTTGTCATCCTTTGTCATTTCGAGGGGGCCCGCCCAGGGCTATCTCTGTTCCGAACTTTCTATAAGCTCCGCCGCCAACGTGAGGGTGCCTGGTGGGCATTTACCGCCAGGCCGGGTAGAGCTTTCCCCTTGGGCCTCCCATCCAAAATTAGGGGGTGGAAACCTAGATTTCTTTTTGCCCACGTCGAGAGGGTCAGGGCTGCTTGGAGGGAGCCCGATACTAGCTCTAACGAAGATTCCACCGTAGGGGATAGGGATAAGGAATTATTCACCCAACTGTCCAACTGTCAAATCCCCGGTTACAAGGAACTCATGTCCGAAGAGAACCTGGTAGAAGCCGAGTTAGCCCCAGCGACCGGTGAGCTTGGCGCCTGAATTCTTCTGTCCGTCCTTCGGTTTACTGTATGCCATTACTGATGCTCGTTATTCTTCTTTGTGCAGCAATGACGGTTTCCGCCAGCGACTTTGAGGCCGTTTTGAGGCAGAAAAGGCGGGTGACCGGAGAGTCGTCCAGGCCGGCGAAGAAACTCCAGGGAAGGGAGCCGGCGAGGCCGGCCGCAGCCCCACAGCCCCAACGCCCGCGGGGGAGCCGGCTGAGAAGAAGCCAGTTGTAGGGGCGGCCCGGAAGCCAGCGAGGGCCGAAATCGAAGAAGGGGAGATCCCGGCCACAACCAAGATGATGGTGGTGGTTTTGGATGGAGAGGAGGAAGCTCCTGCCGCCGCCGATGTGCCCAAGGCGGGGCGGATTACTGTTGCTGTTGGCCCTCCGGCTGCTGCAGAGCCAGAGAGAGAAGGTGCTCCCCCAACCGCCAGCGAGGGAGAGCAGGTCGCTAGGGAGGCCCAGAACGGGGCGGAGGCGACCGAGAAGCAAAGGGGTGAGTCGGGGAGCTCATCCCGCCAATCGGCCTGGCGCCCGGCCCACCTCCAAGCCGAAGGCCCGCATGTGGGGCAGACGAGGCTGGTTCCCCCGGTCAGCACAATGGCGGACTCCGCGCAGGCCTTCCGCCTCCTATCAAGAGTCCGAACTGTCGAGTTTGAAGAGGAGACACGGGGAATAAGTCACTCCGTACTCCTAAATATGGTCATGGTCTCTGTTGTCCAGGTAAATTTTGAACACTTCTCATTTTTTCCATATTTCTTCTTCTTCTCGTAGCTGACACGCTTCCTCTGCTACAGTTGATCAGTGGAGCATTGGGCCTTCGCGAGGCGTTGGCCCATTCTTCACCGCAATAACCAAGGCCCTGGCGTGGGCCGATAGATATAAGAAGGAGAGCATGGCGCAGGCCGAAAGCCTTGCTCACCTTCATCAAGAAACCTCGGCCCGCGAGGAGAGCTGGGCCGGTCGCCTGAGGGAGATGGAGAGCCGGGCTGAAGCCGAGAGCGGCCGGGCCTCCGCGACCGAGGCCAAAATGGAATTGGCCTCAGAGAGATTGAAGGCTGCGCGGCGCAGAACGAGGAGTTGACTCGGCGGCTTCAACGCACCGAGGAGGAGACTCGGATTGCGGCAGAGAGAGCGGCCGCCGCGGAGAAGGCGACAACGGAGGCGGGCTCGGAGAAGGCTGGGGCGGTGGCCTGTGCTGATGAGGCCAGCACCCGCACCGAAGAGGCAGAGAGCAAGGCCTGGGAGGTCGAGGCCAGAGCGCAGCGGGCCGAAGCCGAGGCGAGGCAGCCGTCTCCAATTATAAGGCCTCACCGGAGTTCAAGCAAGAAGTCGTCGAGGCTAGCCTCGATGCTTATATTCAGGGCTTCGAGATGTGCAAGGTCAGAGTATCTGCGGCCCTCAAGATCGATATTGCTGAACTTGAAGACGTCCGACCTGGAGATTCTGACGAGGAGCCCGCAGAGAAAAAGGACGAAGAGAAGCCCGACCCCAGCGAGCCTTGAGTTATTTTTCTTTACTTTATTGCATGTAACCGGCCTCATGCCCAATTTTGTACCTTTCTTCAATAGTTAATGAAAAAGACTTTTCCTCCCAATTCCTTTGTGTTTTGATCCATCTGGTCTTTCTTCTTCTGAAAAAAAAAACAACTTACTATGCTTTACATCTTGTGGCCAAATCGTATACGCTGACAATGTCGAAGCCGAATATAGTATCTTCTAAGATGTTCCGCGACTCCGGACTTAGCCAATATTCGAATGCGTCTCTAGGATGTAGGCCGGCCATATGAACAGTCACTTAAATGTTTCATGCTATCGCATGCTGTTTTCAAGAAGGCTCGCTTACGTATGAATCCCCCAAAGGCTTGGAAAGGTCTCCGGGCGACTCGACGCCAAGCCTAACTTTGGAGGCGTCCTGATTGACCAGAGATGGCTGAGGCTGATTCTGCCATCGTGAGGGGTTTATGTGTCGCCTGAAAGGTGACTCGGCTAGGTACGGGGCTGTTAGGGTCTTAAACGACTCGGGGGCACTGCCGTGCCGGGGCTGAGTGGTGTCCCGTTAGCCGCGATGCCGGCGAGCTCCTTTTGAACCGCTTCAGGGGTTTGTGTGCCGCCTGAAGGGCGACTCGACCGGGTATGGAGCTGCTAGGGTCTTAACCGACTCGAGGGCACCACCGTGCCGGGGCCGAGTGGTGTCCCATTAGCTGCGATGCCGATGAGCTCCTTTTAAACACTTCAGGGGTTTGTGTGTCGCCTGAAGGGCGACTCGACCGGGTACGGAGCTGCTAGGGTCTTAACCGACTCAGGGGCACCGCGTGCCGGGGCTGAGTAGTGTCCCGTTAGCCGCGATGATGGCAAGCTCCTTTTGAACCGCTTTAGGGGTTTGTGTGCCGCCTGAAGGGCGACTCGGCTGGGTACGGGGCTGCTAGGGTCTTAACCGACTCGGGGGCACCGCCATGCCAGGGCTGAGTGGTGTCCCATTAGCCGCGATGCCGGCGAGCTCCTTTTTAACCGCTTCAGGGGTTTGTGTGCTGCCTGAAGGGCGACTCGACCGGGTACGGAGCTGCTAGGGTCTTAACCGACTCGGGGGCACCGCCGTGCTGGGGCCGAGTGGTGTCCGTTAGTCGCGATACCGGCGAGCTCCTTTTGAACCGCTTCAGGGTTTATGTACCGCCTGAAGGGCGACTCGACCGGGTACGGAGCTGCTAGGGTCTTAACCGACTCGGGGGCACCGCCGTGCCGGGGCCGAGTGGTGTCCCGTTAGCCGCAATGTCGGCGAGCTCCTTTTGAGAGACTTGGTCCTTTGATGCAAGGGAGAGTAGGCTGTTGCGTCAGAAGGGACCCCCTTTATTGCTTACGTCCTAGGGGAATACATTATTGGTAATATTGGCGAAGGTTATCCGCATTCCAGGTGCGTGGAATGGGTTGTCCGTCGAGCTCTTCTAGTTTATATGCCCCCGGTGGAGTATCTCGGCGATGCGATAAGGACCCTTCCAGTTGGGGGATAGTTTGCCCCCCTCTGTAGGCTTTGAAACCTCAGCTTTTCTCAAAACCAAGTCTTGCGCGAAAAACCTTAAGACGAACTCGAGCATTGTAGTACCTGGCCGCTCGCTGATGAAAAGTCGCCATGCGTAGCCTCGCCCGATCATGCGCCTCGTCGATGAAGTCCAAATTAGCCCGAATCAGCGCGGAGTTGTTTTTCTCACCGAAGGACTCCACGCGTGGACTGGGTAATCCGATCTCGACAGGAATGACGGCTTTGGATCCAAGGCGAGACTGAAGGGAGTCTCGCCCGTCGGGGCTCTGGGAGTCGTGTGATAGGCCCATATCACGCTAGGGAGCTCCCCCCATCCATCGACCTTTAGACCCGTCTAACCGGGTTCTGAGTCCTCTAAGGATGGTGCGGTTCATAACCTTGGCCTCCCTGTTGGTTTGGAGGTGCCGACAGAGATGAATCGGTGATGAATGTCTAGCTCGTCACAGAAGACTTTGAATGCTTCATTGTTGAATTGGCGGCCGTTGTCCGTGACGAGGGTGTGAGGCAGGCCAAAACGGCATATGATTGACTTCCAAAAGAAAGCTCTGACTTTGCTTTCAGTGATCTTGGCTAGTGCCTCGACCTCGACCCATTTAGTGAAGTAGTCAATGGCAACTAGCAAGAACCTCCGTTGCCCAAAAGCTGGGGGAATGGCCCGAGAATGTCCATTCCCCACTGAGCGAAGGGCCATGGAGCCGAGAGTGGGCTCAGCGGGGTAGACGATTGATGTTGGATGTGTGCATGGCGCTAGCAACCATTGCATTTCTGAACTAATTTAGCCGCATCCTCCCTCATAGTGAGCCAGAAGTATCCCTGACAGAGGGCCTTTTGGGCTAAGGATCTGCCTCCCAGATGGTTTCCACAGATGCCCTCGTGGATTTCTCTGAGGATGTAGTCGGCGTCGGCAAGTCCTACACACTTGAGCAGGGGATAGGAGAATGACCTTCTGTATAGACGCCCATCGAGGAGGATGAACTTGGAGGCTCTCCACTTGAGCAGCCTGGCCTCGTTGTGGTCATCAGGGAGTGTGCCATCAGTGAGATAACGAACGTATGCGTCCATCCATGTGGGCTCTTGGGTGAGCGGGAGTATTTCCTCGCTATCCTCTATACTGGGTCTTTCCAAATATTCGATGTAAGCATCCCTTGCCATACCGTCGGCAGAGGTGGCCAGATGAGAAAGGATGTCGGCCTTGGCATTTTCGCTCCATGGAATATAACTGATATTGAAATAAGCCAGCGGGGAGGTCAGGAGCCGAACCTTGCCCAAGTATTGAGTCATAGCGGGGTCACGCACCTCGTACTCCCCATTGATTTTCCCAGAGATGAGTTGTGAGTCCGTGAAAGCTCTGAGACGCCTTATTCCAAACTCCTGGGCTAGCCTTAGCCCGGCCAGCAGGGCCTCGTACTCAGCTTGATTGTTGGTGGCTTTGAATAGAAACCGCAGGGCGCATTCTGTCCTCTCTCCGCCTGATCCGGCAAGAATGAGGCCGACGCCGCTTCCTTGAGAGTTTGATGCGCCGTCCACATGAAGTATCCAAGTTTCCCCATCTCCGCCTGGCTTGGGCTCGCACTGTTCCTTGGTAACCTCTTCAGTCATCTCCTCTGCCCAGGTGCATTCAACTAGGAAGTCAGCCAAAACTTGGGACTTCAGAGCCAATCGAGCCTGAAAAGAGAGGTCGAACTCTTCCAACTTGATGGCCCACTTGGTGAGTCGGCCTGAGGTATCTGGACGAGCTAGGATGGCTCGCATGGGTTGATCCGTGAGCACCATAATACGATGGGCTTGAAAATACGGACGGAGACACCGAGCAGAGACTATCAGGGCAAAGATAACCTTTTCTGTTTTGGAGTACCTGACTTCGCATCATGGAGGACCTTACTCACATAGTAGACAGGCCTTTGAGTTCCATCAGCATCGAGATGCACCAAAACTGAGCTAACGGCTTCCGAAGAAGCGGCTAAGTAGAGAAAAAGACTTTCCCCGTCTCTTGGCTTGGAAAGGAGCGGTGGAGATGACAGAAATGCCTTCAATCCGTCGAAGGCCCTCTGGCAATCGTCTATCCACTCGAAGCTATTCATTTTTCGCAAGGCCTTGAAGAAGGGCAAGCATCTCTCGGCCGATTTGGAGAGGAAACGACTTAGAGCCGCTATCCTCCCGGTTAATCGCTGCACTTCCTTCTTGCTGGACAGTGGCCTCATGTCGAGTATGGCAATGATCTTCTCTGTGTTCACCTCGATCCCCTGCTGGGTCACTATGAAGCCCAGGAACTAGCCTGCCGTGACCCCAAAAGCACACTTCTTGGGATTCAGCTTAACTTGGAAGCGATGGAGGTTGTTGAAGGTCTCCTCTAAGTCGGAGACGTGATCAGAGGTGCGGGTGCTCTTTGTCAGCATGTCATCTACATAGACTTCCATATTCCGGCCTAGCTAGTCCTGGAACACTCTGTTCATCAATCTTTGGTAAGTTGCCCCTGCGTTCTTAAGGCCAAAAGGTATCACTTTGTAGCAATAAATGCCCTTTTCCGTCACAAAGGAGGTGTGTTCTTCGTCGTTGGGGTCCATCCTTATCTGATTATATCCTGAGAAGGCATCCATAAAGCTGAGGAGTTCGTGCCCGGAGGTGGAATCCACCAGCTGATCAATTCTTGGCAGGGGAAAGCTATCTTTTGGACACGCCTTGTTGAGGTCGATGAAGTCTATGCAAATCCTCCAGCTCCCATTTGCCTTACGCACCATGACCACATTGGCCAGCCAACTGGGGTAGTATGCCTCCCGGATGTGGCCGGCACTGAGTAGCTTGTTGACTTCCTCGTCAATAGCCTTTTGTCGATCAGGAGCAAAGCTTCTCTTCTTTTGGTGGATTGGACGGTGCCGTGGGTCAATGTTGAGCTTGTGGGTGATCACTTCCGGAGGGATGCCGGGCATATCAGACGCTGACCAAGCGAAAACGTCTGAATTAGCCCGCAAAAAGGCTAAGAGATGCTCCCGGTCTTCTGGGGGAAGGAGTCCGCCGACACGGACGGTTCTTGCCGGGTCATCTCCAAGAGGGAAGGTTAAAAGATGTTCAGCTGGTTCCCCTCCCTTGTTAGAGTCTCTGGGGTCGGATGCTTCAAAAGTTGGTTCAGCTTCTAGAGGACTTGATGCCGCGTGATAACAGGGCAGGACTGGGCTGACCTCACCGCGCATCTCTCCGACTCCTCCACTAGTGGGGAATTGCACCAATAAACGTCGGGTGGAAATAACTGCGTCCAAAAGGTTCAAACCTGGATGCCCGAGAATGGCATTATACGCCAAGGGAACCCTCACAACCAGGAATTTCATAATTATTGTGCTTTGACATGGCGGCGTTCTGGCTATCACAGGCAAAGGTATTTCACCTTCAACCCTTACGAAGTCTCCAGTAAAACCGACCAAAGGGGTCGCCAAGATAATCCCATCCGAACAAAAGCGTCGTAGGTAAGGATGTCAGCTGAGCTGCCACTATCAACTAATATCCTCTTTATATGGTGCTTGGCGATCGTCATAGAGACGGCGACGCCTTCATTGTTTACATTATCTACGATAGCAGATCCCCCCAAGATTACATTACTCTCTTATTGAAAAGATGCACTTGTTACTACTGCCTACATTCTTAACCAAATACTTTCCAAGCCAAATCCTTTCATCTCAAATGAATTATGAACTAGCAAAAAACCTGATTTAGATCCTGTGTGGCCTTGGAATTAACCGCCTATGTACATAATACTTCAAATAAATATAGGAAGCTGAACCCTAAAGTGAAGAAGTATACCCTCATTAGATACTTTAAACACTCTGTATACCCTCATTAGATACTTTAAACACTCTTAAGAGTTATATACTCAGATGAACAAGCTAATGAAGGTATGATTGAAGTTAGATTTGTAAATTTCTTAGAAGAAGATTTTCCTAATAGAAGAGAAATGCAAAAAAAATATCAAGCTCTATAAAATATAAGAACCAAAAGTAGGCGCACCTAGTAGCCTAATTGAGAATGAAAAAAAAATTTCCTCAATCTCTTAAAGAAAATGAATATGATTTATGATGACGCCCAATCACTGATCCTTAACGTCGAGGATGAACTGATTCTCAAACCTTCACTTCACCAGGTTGCCTGCAAAGAAGTCCTAGGACCGAAAAGAATTCTCCGGTGGAACCCTCCGACGCCTAAGTTAGCAATTGAGGTCACAGCTGAAGAGGAGCTCGAATGAGCTCTTTTTAGATGAAAAGGTACCCCCGGGGAGGAGGGATTCCTCTCTGGGCCTTAGGATAGCGATTTTTTCGGGGTTATCGCACATACCTATTTATTGAGTGGATTCACCTTTTTATAGGGGTTGACCCTGGCATAAACACGTGGGATTCCGTGAAGAAAGAATGTCCGCGGAGTTCTTAGGAGTTGCATGAATCTGCGCTGGTTGGTGGGTCCTATCTCATCGGAAAGGAAGAAAACAATGGTTGGTGGGCTAAGTCCCATCAGCCATCGGAGCTATTAGGTAGTTGGGTCCAGTCCCATCAACAGCGTGACCAGTGGATAGTTGGATCTGGCGTTGTCAGGCGGCGCGGGTCAGAGAGGTAACGTCCCAAGCTACCAGGGCCGTGTTGAGGCAGATTTGAAGGAAACCAAGAAGTCTCGACTCTCCCGGGAGAGCCGAAGCTTATCTGGGTCGGCCAGGGGTGACCGAGGCCAGCCTCGCCAACTAGGACGCATCGGGACGGGGCCGACCAGGAATGTTGGGGCCGACTCAGCGGGCTTGGAGATGCCGGGGCCGAGAGGGGCCAATCAGGAATGGTCGGAGCCATATCGACGGGCTTGGAGGCGCCGGGGCCGAAAAGGCCGACCAGGAATGATCGGGGCCGACTCGACGGGCTTGGAGGCGTTAGAGCCAAGAAGGGCCAACCAGGAATGGTCAGGGCTGACTCGACGGTCTTGAAACACCGGGACCGAGAAGGACCGACCAGGAATGATCGGAGCCGACTCGGCGATCTTGGAGACACCGGGCCGAGAAGGGCCGACCAGGAATGGCCGGGGCCGACTCAACGAGCTTGGAGACACCGGGACCGAGAAGGGCCGACCAGAATGATCGATGCCGACTCGGCGGGCTTAGAGACGCCGGGGCCAAGAAGGCCGACCAGGAATGGCGATGCCGACTCGATGGGCTTGGAGACGCCGGGGTCAAGAAGGATCGACCAGGAATGAACGTGCCAACTCGGCGGGTTTGAAGACGCCAGGACCGAGAAGAACCGATCAGGAATGGTCGGTGCCAACCCGGCAGGCTTGGAGACGCCAGGACCGAGAAGGACCGACCAGAAATGGTCGGTGCCGACTCGATGATCTTGAAACACCGGGACCGAGAAGGGCACACTAATGTTTTAGTTTTATCGAAATTATCCTTGTAGCTACGTTAGCCTTATCAATTTACATCTTGATTCATTAATGATTTTCAAATTGAATCATATAGAAGCAAATGTAAAATTTCATAAAGCGGTAACATTCAGAACACATGAAAACTAAATGTAACATTTCAAACAACATAGGTGAAACTTGATAGTGCTTAAGCGACAAGATAATAACCTATATTTTATCCTAAATTAAATAAGCTATGTGGACTAGATCATGATTCTTGGTGATCAAACACTGCCTATCAGCTGCTCTCAACAGTCACAATCCAAGTTGTTTCTTCAAGGAGCAGCTTAACACTGCTGAACAATACAAGAATGAGAGGGTATTATATGATGCAAACATGTTTTCAATTAGTGAAATTACGCGTTTGCAGATTTTAGCAAGCAATAACTACAACGTTCAAAGTACATCAGCCCTTGTATATTGTTAAAGCATTAATGGAGACACTTCGGTCAATCATATTCAAGTTCATCAGGTGTAATTGGCCTTCTAAGGGGTATAACAGACTTCTTTTCGGCATCCTGAGATAATGCTTTTCTCATATCTGAACATTGCAGAAAGAGCCTCATCAGATAAATGGCAAACATCAGAACAAAGTTTTAAGTTAGCACTTTGATTTCTTTCGAAGTCACTTACCAAGACCATCTTCCCCAGAGTAGTAACGCAGCACCCTTCGATAGATCACATAGCCAAGCTGTTGGAGAAACATTGTGCATTGTGAAATTGCTAATAAAAACTTCTAAAAAGGCAATCTATCATGACACTCACTCTAACTTGTAGCATTGATGTTACTAAGACTAAAAGCATGTGACCGGTCCAAATTAAACACCCCATGGCACCTACTCCAATCCAAATATGAGTCTGTTTCAAGTGTGAGGTGTGGAGTTTCTGAGAGCCATACTAGTTGTCATGAAACAAACAGACAAACTGAAATCCTAGTTGGACCCTGCCATCTGTCACCACCCATAGTGATTTTTTTGGAAGATTTATGTCAATACTGTATCTTGAGCTTTGCATTATAGCTCTATTTTCATGTTCACATCAGTAATGGTCCACCTATTACAGACATCGACTGATGTAAAGCCCAACCTTGGAAACAGTCTAGATGTTCTCTATTTTAGCACCCATTCACCTGTCAATCTGTTTCATATTTCTTCTCCCCCTTGCCAAATAAAATAAAATAATTCATAACAATATTTATGCTTTCAAATGTGATCCCAAGGCATTCTTCATAACCACAAGCTGTTCATTCAATGCTCTCATCATATTCCCACCATAAAAAGTGGACAATATGGTAAAGCTGACAAAAAGGCATACCTTTTCATACATTTTTATGGCTGGCATGTTGGATGCCCTCACAAAAAGATCCACAAAGTAGGCCTTATCCCTGCACAAAAAAGAACTACAATAAGGCACAAATCAACGAACACCCTCTGAACAAGCTATCAAGACCCATCCAAAGTCTTAGAGGAACTGCTGGAAACATGAGAACTTTCCAGAAAATGAAAAGACAAGTTAGGGGCATACAGCTGATTGAAACTGAAATAAAAAAATAAAAAAAAAGGCACAAGTAGCGAATGATAAGGGAATGGAAGTCAATAGCGTCTTCAATCCAGGTTTTAAATCCTTGGGACAAGGCCATCCTAAGTTTTAGGCGGAATGGGTCCTGGTTTTTGTGTGGAACAGCATGCAGATCTTGATAATTGGGATGGGAGGTGCGGTGTTCCAAGATATGCTAATTGGGACGTTGAGATAAGAGCAGAATAATCTCGTCCTAATATGATAGTACTTGTCCTGACATCTTGAATAATACTCATCTAGATTTGAAACAATGTTTTCAATCAGTTAGCAATTGCTAGTTGTTTGGCTATTTTTAAATGTAAGCGAAAAAGTATACGTACCTTACCTATTTTCAAAAATATGAAAACATCCATGCCCTAAAGAAAACCAAAACTTGAACAGCAATTGCTTTATTATTTTATATGAAAACAAATACTCTCCACCCAAAACAAACATCGACAGTTCCAAAAATAAGTAGGGATGAGATGGGGTTGTGTGAATTTGGTAAAAAACACTTCATAATCAATTTTCAGAAAATAGTAGGATTATTTCTTTTTGCAAAATGATACAAATTTGGTGTCACTTGGACAATTTTGTCCCTGTGTATAAGAGGTGGTCAGTACAAGTCTAGTGTATGGATATTTCATGGCACAATTTCAGGTGAAAACAAATCTATACCACCATCCCCACCTTTGTCGTGATCCATAGAAACATGTGGAACCTTGTGAACTCAATAATGAGCAGCTTCATAGCTAAGCCATCAGAACTATTAATCAGTATCTTTGATTTTAAGAGGAAGGATGGGATCTTGGAGAGGTTTCGGAGGGTTTCTTTAGGAAGATAGCGAAGCCTAGCCATTACCCAAGAGAAAGCAAAAAAAGAGAGAAATATAATGGAAAGATGCATCCTTGACCTCATCTCTTCTGGCAACAACTAAAACACAGACGAGACCTCTTGTGGGATCTTGATAAGCTATGAATCCTCATTGCGCAATCCATCTTAACCCTCCTAGCTGTTGCCCCAATTCCACAACCTCTAATCTACTCCTACAGATCTGAACATGCATGCAGGTTGATGTGATCCAATGGGAGGTCTGCATGTGGGCAAGGGCATGCCATCATCCGAGAGTCAGGACAAGGCAAGAAACATTTTTTTCATGGAAATATAGATATGACCTTGTCTGACAAGATTGGAATACTTGTTTATGCCATAGCTTTAATGATTGCTTTGCTAGGAAATAACACTAAGAAGTGTAATCTGCTAAACAATGTTTGTCATTTTGTCAGGTTTTTATATCAAGGGTAAAATACATATAAGTATCCCATGGTTTAAACATTATCAAATTAGACCCTTGTGGTCCAAAATATCATACTAACTACAATATACATTAAATTTTATAAAATTACACCATATAGTTTGACAGTTACACTTAACTACCATATGTTTTAAAATGCTATCAAATTACACCCTGTAGTTTGAAATGTTGCAGTCAAGTATCCAAGTGTTTTAAACCTAGTCAAGCTTTCATATAGGTGTAATTTGATAATGTTTTAAAACACATTGTAGTTAAGTGTAACTACCGAACCACATGCATATAATTTGATAAAACTTAAAGCACATGGCAGTAATTGTAACATTTCAACAACTACAAGTGTCTAATTTGATAATGCTAAAACCAGAGAGTACCAATCTGTATTTTTTCCTTATATCAATCACTCTTCATCCTATCAACGAGACCATTTCATAAGTCTATGTAGTAATTACTTCTTAGGATTGTTTCCTATCAAATAACAAATATTGCTAGTGGTTTTTGAGATTGCTTTTCAAAACCACATGCACAAAGAACAAGACAAAAGTGGTGGCTAGAGCCAAGCCAGCAGCAAACAGTCAACATTAGGCTGATGCTAGATACTAGGCATGCCTAGATCAACGTGTGTTGACTCAAAACAAACCATATTAGTTTGCTATGAATGAAAAGGTTTAATCCCAAGATAGAAGTCTCTTTTTTCTCTTTTTGTCATTCCAAAACAACAATATGTCAGCATAGAATGATGCGTGGTGTGCAGATCACTAGCCATCATACCTCATGCTACCAACACTTTTAGATCACTGAGAAAGAAATTAGTGTTCTTTCAGGAGAGCCTATAAGTCCACTTACAAGCTAATAATAAAAAACATATCCATCAACAACAACAAGAACAACTAAGCCTTGATCCCTTTTCTCTATTCTACTCACTTCACTAACCATCATACCTCATGGTATCAACACTTTTAGATCATTGAGAAAGAAAATAATGCGCTTTCATTACAGCCTATAAGTCCACTTACAAGCCGATAAAAAAAAGGCATACCCATCAACAACAAAAAGAACTAAGCCAAAATCCCATTTCTCCATTCTACTCGCTTCACTAGCCATCATACCTCATGCTACCAACACTTTTTAGATCATTGAGAAAGACAATAATGTTCTTTTAGTACAGCCTATAAGTCCCCTTATAAATTGATAACAAAAAGGCATATCCATCAACAGGAACAAGAACAAATAATCTTTAATTCCTTTTGTCTATTCTACTCACTTTAATCCCAACTAGCATATCCATACTACTTTATAATGGGACCTCAAGGGATCTCTCTCTCTCTCTCTCTCTCTCTCTCTCTCTCTCTCTCTCTGTGTGGCTACAAGGACTCCCTTATCTTGGCCCTAACTGAAAATCCAGACAAAAAAGAAAAAACCTCCCATCTACACCTAGCTCCTGACAACTTCCGTTTCCCTCATCAAACCTTATCTGCCAAGGCATGCGAATTACATGTGCTAAGTACTAGCATTAAATTTAACTTAGTACCATAAATCCCAGCATATGATCATTTAGCTATCTAATCATATTAATGTTATTAACTACAACATGGTCTTTTCATATGGTTTTTGTTCATATCACAGGTTAGATTAAATTTGTCCAAAAAGACACAACTGACAAAGATGACACTTAGAGGTTACTTCAGTGTGAAAGAGAACGATTATCTAGAAAAAATCTTGAAGTTCATAATGGTCAGAAGCAAATTCTAAAACAGAATTCCCGAAGGGGTCCATATGCTGCTCCACTTTTGGAAGCTGGATTCCCTTTCCTTTGTCTATAAGGCAACCGTGATCATTTAATTATTGAATGATACAAGATTCCAACTATCATCTTATTAGATCCATTATACCATGCTTGACAACTTAGAAAATATTGTTTATATCCTTCCTTTCATGCAAAGAAAGCAACGCATCTAGTGCTCCCTCAATAAGTCAAATAAATTACAATACATTACACATAAATCTCAGCATGTTCTTGGAATCTGGTGTCTCAAGCCTTGGAGATCCACCCTTTTAGGACAAAAAACTGGCAAGATCAATCTGCATCTCTACAACCTTGTTAGTGTGGTGTCCAAGGAAAATTTTCAGATCCACTTAAAAAGTGGGCTTGCAAAGTTCAGAGAAAACAATCAGAGTCTTAGAATGCTGTACAGAAGGAACTGAAATAGTTGCCTGTCTCTTGCACTTGTCCACCATGATAAACTACTCAAATGTAGATATAATTTTTGATCCTTAGATCTCTTATATTCTGACATGCTACCTTTCAATTGGCATACTTTAACCTTATGAGAAAAACCAGATATCTTATGCCACTAAATAAGGAATTGAATGTGGATCTTATCTTTAATCTTTCGCCTACCCTTGTTCCTATAAGCATGAGATTAGCAACCAGTCTAATACATTAAAAGGTGAGATGTATTTTGGTTTGGGTACTAATTATGGTCAAGAACCTATACACATAACAGTAACTATTATTATCTGTCTTCCCTAAACTCTTGGGAGACAAGAAGCTTTCTTGGATCTAGAAGCCTTTTGTGAATTGTAGGGTCTGACACTTCCTGTAGGACAACATACTAAAGAAAAATGTCCTCTAATTCCTAGCACCATGTATCGGGTCTTCAAGTACCAGTACATCATAAGGAAACATAGACATTTTTTTTAGCTGCATGAACTTAAACCACAGGGTTTACACCAAATCTAATGTGAACCTTAATGTATATGAATGTTATTAGGAAACTTTTGCAGGCATAAAATTAAGGAAGCCTTTTTCCACTTTTTGGAAAAAAGGCAATTGTGCTTTTTCACTCATACGGGCTAGCAGAAACATAAAGTTGTTCAAAGGATATTGCACATATTTGCTGACATGGCTTGAAACAAGACTGAGAAGACTCATTGTGGTAGACTTGGAACTGAAAGAATCAAGTTGACTAGGATATGTTGTCCCCTTCGCATATGATTGGTGTATGAACTTCTCTTACGTTCACTTCTTCTGTAGGATAACTCCTCCAATTTACACTAAAAATCAACTGTAATTGTCAAGTTGACTTGTGAGATGCTAGTGTGGATAGTTATTATTCATAATCACATTGAAAGGGCTCTTGCTATGGGTTTAATCCATCTCCAGCCCAACTAAGTTGTTGCTAAACAACTGAATGAAGCCCGAGAGAGTTCAAAAGCAGCAAATATCCATCAAAAAGATGACTTCTTAATCAGAAAAAGAGGACCCACCCCCCATAACTAGATGGCCTAAGATTGCCATATCCTAGGGAGGAAGTGCATCTTCCTAACTTATTATGCTTAACATCCTTGAATGTGATGAATTCAAGTACCTAGATCCTGGGAAAATATGATTCAAGCCCTCACACAACTGCTAGGAGAATGAAAGGATCTTATTGGAGCATAAAAGCCGATGGTCCAAATTGTTCTTTTATTGAGCTCATATTTTTCTAGTCTTAGTCATACATGACTTAGCTATGAGGGAACTTGAACCTTTTGTTATTCAGCTAACCTACAAGTTACTTAGGCCCCAAGCTATTATTTAGGATTACTTGTTACTAGATCCTTAGGGTAGGATACAATATAAATATATAGGATATGAGAAAGTTGAAGATAAGCCTGGCATAATGTATAGTGTGTGAGTTGTTGATAAAGAGAGTTATTTCTTATCGCTCTCTCCTCTCACCTTCTCTCACTCTCTCTACCCCTCTACTAGCTATTCATTACCATCCTGCACTTTTTTCTTGATTTCACTTTTCCAAGGCCGATCTTCACGTAAGTAGGTCATGCTTACAATAGTTCTATACTGGTTGGTATCAAAGCAAAAGGATCAAAGCTATCCACACATTATCAGTTTGACATAGCATGGATCAATATGGTATGGTACACATTCCATGCTACGAAAGGGTACCAAAACTTTCTCACTCTTAATTAGAATACCACTCGGTATCGGGCAATACAGATCAATAGTGAGCAATACAGAACAGTTCTGCTCGGTTCAAAACAATTCAGTTCATGCTGAATTGAACCTCAGTACCATATCAGTATCTTACCTGTATGGCATGGTACGGCTAGTACGTGGTGGTACGAAAGACCTTGAAAAGGATTCTACTTTATCCATTATTTCCTTACCTTGATATTCCTTTTGCAGTCTTGGATCAATTCTTTTTTCATCACATCATCAAATAAAAAAGTCTCAAGATTGAACTTTATCAACTTGTGAGGAAAGACTTTGGGCTTGCGCACAATGATTTAACATCAAACAACACCAAATTGACATATAAACATTCTATTGGTATCCATGAATATTAAATTGCAACCAACAATAGCAACTCCAGATGTCAAACAATGCCTTGAGGTTGTCTCTCCTACCTTAAATCATCAAGATGCTGAGCATGTTCTTGTAGTGCAAGTAGATGTCAGCATACATGAAAATCGTACGTCAAATGTTTAACACTGACATCCAATAGATGAGAATATTAATGGCATGTTTATTGAAGATCATAAAATCCTTAAAGATTCCTCAATAAATTAACTGTCAAAGCAATATTAGGAGCTCAAAGACAAGTCATGCAGTAGAAGCATATGAGAAAGTGGCCTAGATCATCTGGCAAGTTTTCTATTATGATGATTCAAGCCCTCATTCAATAGCTAGGAGCTTCAAATGGTCTTATGGAGCATTAAAAACATTTAACAATCCAATTTTTTCTCGCATTAAGTTATTTGTCAAATTTTAGAGTCATTACATTTCTTAGATATTAAGTAACATGGACCTTAAGTTACTTGGCTGTCAAGTTACTTGACCTACAAGCTACTCAGGTCCCCAGTTATATATTTTCAATATTATTTATAACTTGGTCTTAAGTTAGGGTAGGAAAAGTATCGTATTATATGTACCTATGCAGTATGTGCACTTGTGCATGTGTGTAGGATGCGAAAAAGAAAAGTTTTGACTCATGTTGTATGAGTGTTATAGTCAAGAAAGTTGTTTCTTCGTCCAATTTGGCCTCTAGTTCCCCTCCTCTCTCCCTTGTCTTCCTCTAATCCTCCTCTCTAGTCTCCCTTCATCTCTTTTTCCCTCAACTTCCCTCACATAAGCCCACCTATACATAAGCAAACTACTCTCAAAGGTCCAAGATCAGAATGACAATGGACACCAAGGTATATTTTATTATTATGCTTATAGAAAGGCAAATCAAGCCATTTCTGGCTAGCTATAAAAGTCTGAAGATCATAGGAATAAAAAATGAACAACATTTCTTTGCAAGATTATCACAACTAATTATCCTCTAGTAACACTGGGCCTAGTTATTATTGTAGGCTAAGGCCTCCCTGTAAAGAAGACAATAACAAAAATAAAATGTCATTCTATTAATTCATCATATTGAAATTTCCAACCTATGATAAGTATCTAAATGCACACTTAAGCCACATGTTTAAAACCTCATGTGTGTGTGCGTGCGCATGCGTGTGCAGAAAACATAAACTGAAGAGAGAAGTGCACTTGAGGTACCTTAAATTTCCTCTTAAATCAGTGCGATTCTCAAACATGGACTTGATTCCAGACTATAGCTTTAACTTATGGATATTCCCTTCAACATACTAGTTCAAGTGCATCTCCCAACAATATACAAGAAATCCTATAGATTTCAAAGCTATAGATATAAAAACCTAGGCACCAAAACAATGTCAACACCAGGTTAGAAATAAGGAGGAATTACATGCACATACAGCCACACGGTAAGTATCCTTGCCAATCTAATGGAATCCACCAAGGGGATAAAAGTGAGATAAATTTATAACATTAAAGGAAAAGAAATGCAATTTTCATTCAAAAACCAATATAATTCCACCTTCACTCATATATCAGCAGCCCCTATATATGCATAGGATGGAACAACATCTAGATGCATGCAACATTAATAACAAACCAAAACTAAAGAAATCTCTAAAATTTCTCGAGTCTTGATAACACATGAAACAAAAAGTCATTCTCAAAATGATCCCATTACTACCTCAACAAACAAACATGGCATTTAGTTCAACTCCTAAGCAAACTTGTATATATTAAACTTGTGAAAATCAAAGAAAAGCTTCATAGAATGCTTCTCATGGATTAAGCTACATAAAATAAGATTCTTTTGTGGGCTTCTCTAGACCTAATCAACGTATTCTTCTACCTAAGGCTTTGAAGCTGGAGTTTGCAACTCAAAATATAGGGCACACACCCACTTCTTGCTTTTGACAACTCCACTGCTCTCCCCTTCTCAAGCCAAGGAGCCCCCCAATGAGTGTGTCAAACTCCATCTGGTGTGGACCTCGAGATCAAATCTTCATCAAGAATTTGATGACCTAAAAACTTTCTGCTATGCCACTTTGATGAGCAAGTTTATCCTTCTTGCAAGTAGAAATCTTTGCACTATTTGGATAAAACCAAGGTTTACTAAACTTGGTACTAGTGCCAAAGCAATACCAGACTGGTTTGATTCAATATGGTTCCAAACTGAACAGAACTGGCAGCGAATCAATAGTTCAGGCCAATATACCCTTTTTTCTATTTTTATTTTTCTTGGTTTCTCAATTTTCTTTTCATTTTTATATGTGGTATACAAGGCTAAGAGCTCTCTCCTATCTCTTATTTGCATTCAAAATTATTTAAATAAAGAGAAGAGAGAATGACTTTCATTTAAGACTTCTCATGCAAATAAAAGAAATAGAAATACCTCTTATTTGAATTTAACAAAAATATAAAAAAATTAAATTCTTTAGGAATTAAAAGTCAACTCTTCCTCTCAAGAACAAATTCAGAGAATTTTAGGAAATCCTTGCTTAGCAAATAACAAGTTAGATTACTTCCACTCTAAATAAAGATCTCAAAAAATTAATTTAACTTATAAATGATAAAAAAAATAAATTACTAAAAAAAATTATTTTAAAATATGATTTGTAAGGATTTGGTAAATTCTTAGTCAAACTTCCATGGTTGCTAAACTTGAACATAATCATTATAATAGTAAACCTCACATTAACCATAGCGACTTGATCTATTGCTCATCAAAACAATAAAATTAAACTTACCATAAAATCCAAAGATTAAAACATATTTTTTAGAGTTCATAATATGACGCATCACTAGATTGGTTCAGCATTCCCTAGATAAAAGAAATAAAGAAAATAAATAGAAAATAAGATGGCAAAATTTTCTTTTTAAACCTACATTTCTAAATGAGTTAGATAATCAATTCCCATAGTTATTTTTGAGAGGCTAGCAATAGGGGCATGTGCAATACTTATTTAAGATTAACAAATGAAATAAGGATATGATTCGAGAACATGAGCTTATTTGATTGGAAAAAGAGTACTTCGAAACCATTTAAGGATCAAAGGGATAATAGATTGAAGATAAATTGGGAAGACAACTGCAAAACATGGACTTGGTGGATTAGAGATAGAAAGTACTCCCAAACTGTTGAATTTGAAATTAATGGAAACGTTGGTAGGATTAGAGAAATAATAATCTAACTTGGGAAACAATAATTTGAAAAACTAGTAGACAAAAAGATATAAAAATAGATATGAGCAAAATTAGCCCAATCCATCCTGACCCAACTTGAATTTTCTAGTTTTAGGCTAAGGTTTTCAATCCGATAGGCCATACTGTGCATAGGTGATTTAAGTCTCGCTTGCCAAATTTTAACCTGATTTGTCCAACCCAGCCTAATTTCTATTATTATGCCCCTACTCTATCACGCCACAACACATCCTAGCAAACCACCTCCTTTATAAGTAGTCTCCAACCCATCTCCTTCCAATGCCTCTCTTAATCTTTTTTGCCCGCTTAAGGTATCGAAGCCACTCCCCCCCCCCCCCCCCCCTCTCTCTCTCCCTCTCTCTCTCTCTCTCCCTCCATTGGTCCAATCCCTTCCTTTCCTCTTTGTTACCCTCCCTTCATGATGTTATGGACTTTCTTTATCTCTATACCCGCTCCCAAACACACATTTTACCTGCCTCTCCATCTCTCTCTCTTGCACCTCCTCACCACTTGTCCTCGGTTGCTAAAGCTGCTCAACAAATCCTTACCCCCACAATACATTAACCCATCCCCTCTCTCTTGCTCCCCAATTCAACCATCAGACTCACTCAGCTCAAGCTAAGCTTGGGTCAAATTAGGCTAAGCTAGACATGTCTATACCAAGTTGTGTCAAGCCCAAGCCCTCTCTTTTCTTGTTAGGCCACACTTAGGCTAAAGATTTTAGACCAGAGACAAGATTGAGCTCATCTCAAGCAGGCCACCTTTTTATATTGAAATAGAAAATTGGCTTACTTGAAACCAACCCGGCCCACAAAATGCTCAGATCTAATCATTCAGATTTTTCAATAATATTTCTCTGAAAAACTGAGGCTAGTAAATTTAACAAGTGGAATCTTTCAGCTCTTTCACGTCATTTATATATAGTATAAACAACTCCTCCTTTGACTTTAATTTCATCAACTGATTGAAATCATGGTTGATATTCAATTCTTTAACCATAAATTTATTGTTGGATAATATCTCTAGCATGATTTTTAATTTCATCCAACAAAATGCATCCATCTTTGCAAAGGTTTGAATTAATAGCAAAGATAAGTTCACATGAATTGGAGAAGACTTTATCTAGGATCTAGTTAAATGTCAAAGATAGAAGGTGAAATTCAATTTAAAACTTATCGAATTTAAGTCTCCCTTACTACTAGAAATGTTATAATTATCTTCTCACGGTATCCAAACCAATCTAATAAAAGTCACATTCCATGACATCTGATACAAGTTGATGCCACAAGAGGATGACTGTGAGTTGGAGGAGAGGAAACAGAAGAGCACTTGTTTACAATCCCAACAAATCCATTGAAGGGATATGAACAAAATAAATTAAAACGAACTCCTGAAGAAAAAGAAACATAAATTTTATTCAAAAATCATTTCATCCCTATCTTCCTTCAAACATGACTAACCTTTTTATATGAGCATAAGATGGAACATCCCTCCAACCTAATGCATGCAAATATATAAATCCAACCCAATTTCAAAATCATCAATTTCTTAAGGATGGACAACATGAAATCGAAAGTCATATTTGGAATTAACCTACAATTAGTACAACAAACTACTGCCTAATGAACCTTATAAAAGTCAAATGCAAAAAAATAAAAAAAAATTATGAGGTAAATTAAATGGGCTTGTTTGGACTTGGTCCATGAATATGTCCAATGACACACCCTTATGATGTGCTTTAAATTTCTCATACATTTTTTCCCATACAAATAAGCAAATTGAAGTGAAGGAGCCATTCTTCTTATCTCAACTTCTAAATACTTTTGAGTATGTGATGAAATGAAACAACAAATATTAATTATTTAAAGGTATATTTCCTTGGGACAAGAAGTGACTCTGACCACTTTCTGGCAAACAAACTTCTTATAACATTCTAAGGTTGCAGCCAGCTACTCTCCACAGCTTGTATCAGGAGCAAGACGTGAAACAGAAGTCCAACAATCACTGTCATCTTGCTGACCACTATATTTTATCTCTAGTGGTATATGATTTCAGGATCAATAGTAGGCAAATGATTGAGATTAATATCAAATGATAAAGACATGAAGAGTAATGATCCTGCCACCAGTGTGTGTATCTTCTTTTTTTCCCTAGCAGAACAGTTAAAGGGTGAGCCTTAACGCACAATGTTAAGGTTGCTTCATTGTCACTTGGGTGTCACCCTATAAGTTCCAAACACAAGAATAGCCTCTCTACACATGGGAATAAGGCTGCATACATTTGACCCTCTCTAGACTATACAGAGGCACGGGCCTTATGCATTGGGCTACACTTTAGAATTGTTCAATATCAATAGCACAATAGATAGAAGCAATGACCTCCCGCGAACATCCAACATACTAAAGCTTACGATATTGATAGATACTCATGGCACGTTAAATGCTTAAACTGCCCTTCCTTTATGCTTCAATTTTAACTAAGATACTCCATGAAAGCATATTGACATAACAAATGAATAAAACCATTAAATTTCGTGAAAGTGGCAGAGTAAAAAGGAAATCATGTGCAACATTAAGCATTAATTCCAACAGCTAGCATAAAAACAAAAACTCAACTAAATTCTTGACAACAGAAAAAGGGATACTACTTTTCACTGATATCCTCCAGCAAGTGCATGAGTTTCTTGGCTAATTGCTGCCTCCGGTACTCTGAAGCAACTGTTACTGCAGTCACATGGCCATGCCATGATTCACCTTGCCCTTCTACTTTACCCATAACTGCAACAATCATGTTCTGTATCTTGTCAGGCCCACCAACTGGAGGTACAGGAACAATGGATGCAAATTCTAACAGATGTTGTAGATAAGAAAAAGAAATCAAGCAAATGATGGAGCACTTATAGCAAAAATGAATGTTTTACATGCTTCTATCTCAATTTTTCATAGTTGTAGGACTACAACAATCACAAACTCAACCTCAGCATTCAAATACAATGAGACAAATATTAAATGGATAATTGATTTAAAAATGGTGAAAACAATAATGTGATGCAGTAAAAAGCAAAGCAGTGGTAATCATGGCATAGAATTATAGAGTACATTATAACTTTAACCCACAAAAAACAGAGGAAGGCGCACACTTACAAATGAAACATGATGGAAATTTGCACCAACTAGTATTTAGCACGTGATACGCACACAGATTATCATAAAGAAAAAAAGCATTTGGTGGATGGCAATGGTCCCACTAATCAAGATTGTTTTTAGTGGATCTAATGAGTTAACTCTCCTTTTCTCTTCTACATTCATTTTATAGAGAACATAGAATGATATATTATTATAAAAGAGATGAACATAAAAACCAAAAAGAAAGAAGCATGTCAAAGCAATGCACTCAAGAAATTCCTTGACGATAAAATATTGGAACACAAGGTTTTAGGTCCCAATGGGACTTCTCATAGGATGTTGGGATAGGCTACTCTCCCAATTGTTGAAACAAGACTATCCCGCCATCATCCCAACATCCCAATCATGTTTTGCAACACCTCATATACAAGTGTCAGGATGGAACAGATGGCAACACATCTCGTTCCATAAAAAAATCAAAACAGCCCCATCCCACAACATTTAAAACCTTGTTAAAGACAAAAAGCTAGAGACAAAAAGGTAACAAGTAGAGATGTGTGAGCCCCATGGTTGGGTTTTTAGTTATAATAGTAGATATGTAGTTATGCAGTAGATTGAAAGCCAACGTAAAATTATAGTCAGACCCTATGAATAAGAATCCAATAAAGAAAATTGTTAAAGTTAGAGCATTCTCTAAAAACAACGCACTTCATTGGACTCTGAATGTAGTGAAAAAAGCAATAGTTAAGGTGGTTCTCATAAATGATGCGTTGCATCAGTGCTCGAGTGTGATGGAAAGTAAGCAATGGTTCTTACACCTTCTTGGACGAATGTAGATAAAGAAGTTAATCAAAGAAAACGAAAATGAAAATGAAATAAAAATAAGTTTAGCAACTTGAAATATAAGGTCATTACAGAAAATCTATGAAACTAACAAATACATTGACTTGAAGGAGAATTACATAGCTTGCTTACAAAAAACCAATTGAGTAAGAGAAAAAGCAAAAGACATTGATGATTTTATTTTAAACTTTAGTATATAGATAAAGATGGAAGTAAGAATTATTGTAAATAAAAGCCTAAAAGATAAAGTTATAAACATTAAGAGAATACAAGATAAAATAATTCTAATTAAATTAGTACTAGATGATGAGTCAATTGATATTATTAATGCTTATATTCCTCAAATAGAATTAAATAGTGCAACAAAACAAAGTTTTTGAAAAGATATAGATGGATTAATTCAAGAAATTCCTATTGACAAAAATATTGATCGAAAGATATTTGAATAGACATATAAGAAAATATAATACAAGTTTTGAAAAAGTACATCAAGGTTATGAATTCGAAGATGGAAATAAAAAAGAATATACTATTTTAGAGTTTACAATGGCATATGATTTAGCATTAGTCAACACATATTTTAAAAGAGGAACTCTCATTTAATAACTTTTAAAAGTGGATATAATGCTAATTAAATAGATTTCTTTCTTACTAAAATGATTGATCGAGTATTTTATAAAGATTATAAGGTTATACTGAGCAACAGTCTAACTGCACAATATATTGATGGTTATGAATATATATTTGAAAATGGAGGACTAAAAATTATAAGAATCTGAGAATTAGATAGTATAATGAAAGGAGACAAACTAGTAGCTTTTAAAGATATAGTGATGAAAGAAAATGAAGTGTAGATGGAGAGATCAATACCATATGGGAAGAGATAGCTAATAGTATTAAAAAGTAGCTATATAGGTGTTATGAAAGTCAAAAAAAAGGATCATACGATAAAAAAAATTTGATAGAATAAGAAAGTTTAATTAGCAATTAAGGTTAAAAGAGTGTTATAGAAAACTACCAATATGTAGGAATGGAGAAACATATAAAAACTATAAGGTTAAGAAATAAGTTAAAAAGATGGTATGTGATACGGCTGGCCATTTCCTCTGGGTAGTATTATCTTTTGCACGGTTTTTGAAAGCAATGATGTGACAGCAAAACCCCTTTTGCGGAGCCTCCAGCGTCGGCCTTCAGCGTCGGCCCCCAGCGTCGGCCCCTAGCGCTGAGACTGGCGCCGCCCTCCAGCGTCAGCCTCCAGTGCCGGCCTCCAGCGTTGGCCCCCAGCGCTGAGACTTTGGCTCCGGCCTCCAGCGCTGGCATCCGGTGACGGCCTCCAGCGTCGGCCTCCAGCGTCGGCCCCCAGCATCGGCCTCCAGCGTCGGCCCCCAGCACTGAGACTTTGGCTCCGGCCTCCAGCGCTGACATCCAGTGATGGCCTCCAGCGTCGGCCTTCAGCGTCGGCCCCCAGCGCTGAGACTGGCGCCGCCCTCCAGCGTCAGCCTCCAACGCCGGCCTCCAGCTCCGACTCCCAGCATCGGCCTTCAGTATCTTTCACATGCACAATGACCAGTCTCATACAACGGATCCCGTGATCTAAGGTCTACTGCCGAGCACCTCGCTCGCCGAAATCACGGGCAAGTGTTAGCTCGATCGGCAGTTACCGCTATAAGCGGCCCTTATCCAGCGACAGCCCAACGACTTGTCGTTCGATGAAACATCACAACAGGGAAGATTCGACGGTTCCAACAGAACGAGGTAAACGGGATCCCAGACAGGTATAAAAAGAGGACCCGAGCTCCATGCGAAGGGGACTCTCTCTGGCTTCCTCTTTAAAAATTCCACTTAGATATAATATCCCTGTTCTACGACTCGCTGACTTGGCGTCGGAGGGTCCCCACCGGAACTACCGGTCCGGGACTTTTTGCAGGCTCTAGAAGGAAGACGGCGACCTTTCTACGCTCACCACGATCTTAGCCTATTCGACGTTCATCATAAGTGAGTTGGCGGCAACAGATTGGCGCGCCAGGTAAGGGGGCAGTTCGCACGGAAGGAAAATGAAAGTTCTCCCTGTGACCCCACCATTTTGCGAGGGAAACGATGATGACCACGCGAGCACAGGAGGCTTCCTCCAGTCAAGCAGCCGGGCGCATTCCACGGGCTGAGCATTCGGAGGCCAATCTCCATGTTCCGCCCCCTGCGCAGATAAGCCAACTTGACCGGCTCGAAGCTCTGGCCCACCAGGTCCAGGATCTGACGACAATGGTCCAGGGGCTGCAAGAGCATCATTTGGCTGCTGCAACTCAGCCCCCTACGCTTGACGAAGGAATGCGGGGAACAGTCCAGTCTCACCAAGGTGGGACCCCGCCTGAGGTCTCCCACCGCTCACCCCCTGAACCTCATCACCGAGGGACCTCGAAGCGACGGCGGTCCCCTTCTCGCCACTCCGGTCGTTCCCACCACGGCCGGAGGAAAGAGAGTCTAGGCGGGCGCGTTCTTTGCGCCGGCGATCTTCTTCAGCTCCTTCCTCCGATTCATCCCGAGATGGCACTCTCCGGAAAACCACCCGTCGGGCCGAGCAAAGGCTCGACGAGTATCACCGACGATTGGACGAGCTCAGCCGCCGGATCGCCGACCCTTACGGGACGGCTTATGAGCGTCGTCCCCCGCTTTCCCGTCATATCATGAAGGAACCGGTCCCGCCCCGTTCCGTCTCCCCCAACTGGATCCATATGATGGGACGACGGACCCCCTTGACCACCTGGAAAGCTACAAGGTCCTTATGCAGGTCCAGGGAGCGACGGACTCCCTTTTATGCGTCGCCTTTCCGGCCACTCTCCGGAAAGCGACGCGCGCGTGGTACTCCCTTTCCCCCGCGCAGCATCAACTCATTTCGGCAACTCGAGCAATCTTTCCTGGCCCACTTTGATGCCTGTCGAAAGATCCCGCGAGTGGCAGATAGCCTCTTTGCTGTTCAACAAAGGAGTGGCGAGACCTTGAAGGATTTTGTCACTCGATTTAAGAAGGCGGCGTTGGAGGTGTACAACCTGGAAGATTTCATGGCCACTTCGGCCCTGAAACGAGGACTTCGCCCATCCAGGTTCGCGTATTCCCTGGATAAGAAGCCTCCGAGTTCCTATGCTGAGCTTCTGAGCCGAGCCCAAAAGTACATCCGTGCCGACGAAGCGGATTCTTCCAGGAAGGAAGTTGACAAGAACATCAGTAATAAACCACCGCCTACTGATCACGCCGATGCACGACCTCGGAAGCCCGAGCCTCCACGCCGTCCAGATCGCCGACCACAGACACTGGTTCCTAAGGAGCAATTCACCCCCCTCATGGCTCCCATCTCTCACATCCTGCTGGAGATAGAGGAGGAACCTTATTTCAAGCGTTCGACTCCCTTGAAGTCTGACCCCCCGCAACAAGGAGTTTTATTGCCGGTACCACCGAGACTACGGTCACGACACCGAGGACTGCCGCCATCTGAAAAAGGCCATTGAGGAGCTGGTTCAGCAAGGCCACCTGAGCAAATTTGTTCGAAGGGGAAACCTTCCTGCGTCGGGCCCCCCGGTGCCTCCGAGTCGTCCGACTGGCGTAGATAATGCTCCAACTGAAAAAACCATAGCTATGATTTCCTGGGGAGCGGGTAGCGGTTCGAAGAGGCAGCGAGGGGGAATAGATTCTGTAATTCCTTTCTTTGGAAAGGATCTAGATGGGGTGGTTAATAAGCATGACGACAGCGTCGTGGTGTCCATGACTATAGCCAAACATCCTGTAAAAAGAATTTTAATTGATAGTGGGAGCTCGGTGGATGTCTTGAGCTATGAGGCTTTTGTTCGGATGAACTTGTCAAGATCTTTACTCCGACCCGTTGCCACACCGCTAATGGGCTTCACGGGAGATTCAGTGAATGTCGAGGGGGAAATTGCCCTCCCGGTCATGGCTGGAACCCCTCCATGTCAGAGCACTGTGGTTATAAATTTCTTGGTGGTCCGGGTCCCACTGGCTTACAACGCTATCTTGGGAAGACCAGGGTTGAATCTGCTGGATGCCGTAATCTCCACCAAGAGATTATTGGTAAGGTTCCCCACCAACGAAGGAGTCGGAGAAATGAAAGGGGAGCAAAGCCCGCTCCCGCCCTGCTACCATTTGTCTCCCAGCCCGCTGGACGCGGCGTCGGCGGCAGCCTCTGAGTCACTCGATCCCCGGGAGTTGGGAAGAAGAGGAGAGCCGGCAGAGCACCTTCTAACCCTCCCCTTGGGTGATGACCTGGCAAGGACTGTTCAGGTGGGGGCATTGCTTCCGGAGGAGGCACGCCATTAACTTCTTACTTTCCTGCGTGCCAACATTGACGCCTTCGCATGGTCATCCTCAGACATGCCGGGCGTCCCCGAAGAAGTGATCACCCATCGACTCAACCTCAAGCCAGAGTGTCGGCCGGTCCAACAGAAAAAAAGAAACTTCGCCCCAACAGACAGAAAGCTATCGACGAGGAAGTCCGCAAGTTAATGGTTGCGGGCCATATTCGGAAAGTCCATTACCCCGAATGGTTGGCTAACGTGGTGCTAGTCCGCAAGACCAACGGAAGTTGGAGAATGTGTGTAGATTTCACCGACCTCAACAAGGCGTGCCCTAAGGACAGCTTTCCCCTGCCCCGAATCGATCAATTAGTGGACGCTACATCCGGCCATGAAGTCCTTAGCTTCATGGATGCTTTCTCTGGATACAACCAGATCCGGATGAACCCGGCGGACGAAGAAGCCACCTCCTTCATAATTGAGAAGGGGTTATACTGCTACAAGGTAATGCCTTTCGGGTTAAAGAATGCAGGAGCCACTTACCAGAGGCTGATGAACAAGGTCTTTGAAGGCCAGATAGGACGTAACATGGAAGTGTACGTGGATGACATGTTGACAAAAAGCATTCACGCCACTGACCATATCGCGGACCTAACGGAAACTTTTGACAACCTTCGTCGGTACCAAATGAAGCTGAACCCTCGTAAGTGTGCATTTGGGGTGACAGCTGGGAAGTTCTTGGGCTTCATGATGACCCGGAGGGGGATCGAAGTAAACCTGGACAAAGTCCAAGCCATCTTGGACATGAGGCCTCCTGCCAATAAGGAAGTACAGCGCCTGACAGGAAGGGTGGCCGCCCTAAGCCGCTTCCTGTCCAAGTCCGCCGAAAGGTGTCTACCTTTCTTCAAGGCGCTTCGCAGAGTCAACGAGTTTGAATGGACGAAAGAATGCCAGGAGGCGTTCGAAGGGTTAAAGGAATTCTTATCTACCCCGCCACTGCTAGCCAAGCCGACGGGTGGAGAAGAACTCCTTCTATACCTTGCGGCCTCTCCTGAAGCTGTTAGCTCTGTGCTGTCCGCATGGACACCAATGGCACGCAAAGGCCAGTATACTACACAAGTAAGGTGCTTCACGATGCCGAGACCCGATATTCAAATATGGAAAAGATCATCTTTGCATTGATCGTGTCTGCCCAGCATCTGCGGCCGTACTTCCAAGCCCACCCAATCGCGGTGATCACAGACCAACCTCTGAGGACAGTTCTTGCTCGCCCAGATACTTCCGGCCGGCTGCAAGGTGGGCCCTCAAGCTGGGGGAATTCGATCTATCTTTCCGCCCCCGTTCGGCCATGAAGTCTCAAGTCTTGGCAGATTTTTTGGTCGAATGTACTTGGGGAATGGAGCAACCTAAAGAACCCCCTATGGACACTCAGCCCCTCGGAACCAGTGCTGATGAATGGGTCCTTCATGTGGACGGGGTATCGAATTCTCAAGGAAGCGGAGCAGGCCTCATCTTGGCCAACTCGGATGGGGTGGTGTCCGAGTGTGCACTTCGCTTCCTCTTTCAGCCACTAATAATCAGGCGGAATATGAAGCTTTGCTGTCCGGTGTGAGATTAGCTCGAGAGCTTGGGATGAAACGCCTTAGGGCATTCACCGATTCCCAACTGGTTGCTGGCCATATTACACAGGAATACGAGGCAAGGGATCCCATCATGGCTCGCTATTTAGATATGGTGCACTCGTTGGTTTCCCCCTTCACTCACTTCAGCGTCAGCTACATTCCTCGACAGGAAAATGCTAGAGCCGACGCCCTATCCCGTCTTGCCACTTCAGCTGATGGGATATTAGGAAAAGCTTATGTAGAGCACTTAGAAGCCCCGAGTATTGACGTATCAAGAGAAACTTTACCAGTGGAGCAGGAGCCCTCCTGGATGGACGCCTATGTCCGGTACCTTACTGGGGGTAACCTCCCAGAAGACCCTGCTGAAGCTAGGAAACTTAAAAGACGGGCCCCAAAGTTTCTCATTATGGAAGGAAAGCTCTACCGAAGGTCGTTCTCATACCCTATCCTCAGGTGTGTCGGTCCCACCGAAGCCAATTATATTCTGCGGGAGATACAAGAAGGGATATGTGGAAGCCATCTGGGGGGCAGGGCTCTTGCATATAAAGCCCTGCGGCAGGGGTATTATTGGCTGACAATGAAGGAGGACGCATCCGAACTCGTTAAAAGGTGTGACAGCTGCCAGCGTCATGCCAATATCCAACATCAGCCGGCGTCCCAGCTGACCCCTCTAGCTGCACCATGGCCCTTCGCACAGTGGGGCATGGACATCCTGGGACCGTTCCCCCTGCCTCCGGACAACGCAAGTTCCTAGTGGTGGCCGTCGACCATTTTACCAAGTGGATCGAGGCGGAAGCTCTTGCTAAGATCACGGAAGCCAAAATAAGGACTTTCTTCTGGAAGTCTGTGGTGTGCCGATTCGGGCTACCGCACACCCTCGTTACAGACAACGGCCGGCAGTTTGACAACACGGCCTTCCGAAAATTCTGCGACGGCCTAGGAATCCATCATCGATTCACCTCAGTAGGGCACCCCCAAACCAACGGTGCAGCCGAGGTGACCAATCGCATCATCCTCCAAGGACTCAGGGCTCGGCTAGATAGCTGCAAAGGATGCTAGGTGGAGGAACTCTCCAGTGTACTGTGGGCTTACCACACGATGCCGCGAGCACCTACTGGGGAAACCCCTTTCAGCCTGGTCTTTGGAACCGAGGCGGTCATCCCGGTGGAAATAGGAGTTCCTAGCCCCCGGACGGAATTATACCACGAAGGCAACTCAAACCAGCTGAGAGCCGATCTGGATTTGGTGGAAGAATTGCGAGACCAAGCACAGCTTCGCATGGCAGCATTCCGTCAGCGAGCGGCCAAGCACTACAACGCTCGGGTGCGGCCCAAGACGTTCGTCCTGGAGACCTCGTTCTGCGAAGAGCTGAAGTATCAAAGCCGACAGAGGGGGGCAAGCTGGCACCAAAATGGGAAGGACCATACCGTGTCAAGGAGGTACTTCACCACGGGGCGTACAAAGTTGAAGAGCTAGGCGGAAAAATGCTCCCTCGCACTTGGAACGCCGACAACTTACACCGGTATTATCAATAGAACGCTATCTCGTTAATTTGAATCTATTTGATAAATGAATGTTCAACATGTTCACTTGTTTTCGGATGAGTACGTTCAGCACCAAAGACCAACTCTGTGTTGGCACCAAAGACCAACTCCGCGTTGGCACACTAAAGACCAACTCCGCGTTGGCACACTAAAGACCAACTCCGTGTTGGCGCTAAAGACCAACTCCGCGTTGGCACACTAAAGACCAACTCCGTGTTGGCGCTAAAGACCAGCTCCGCGTCGACGTATTGAAGACCGGCTCCGAGTCGGCATATTGAAGACCGGCACCGCGTCGGCATACTAAAGACCAACTCCGCGTTGGCACACTAAAGACCGGCTCCGCGTCGGCGTATTAAAGACCAACTTCGCATTGGCACACTAAAGACCAACTCCGCGTTGGCACACTAAAGACCGGCTCCGCGTCGGCATATTGAAGACCGGCTCCGCGTCGGCACATTGAAGACCGGCACCGCGTCGGCATATTAAAGACCAACTCCGTGTTGGCACCAAAGACTGGCTCTTTGTCGGCATATTAGACACTGGCGCCCTGCATCGGCACTAAAAGTTGGCTCCCTGTGTTGGTATCTGGGACAATGTGTGGCTCACAGTCACATTCTGTGTAATCAATCTGACAAAGCACCATTGGTTGGTGATTCATAACAGCTGACTCAGCTGAAGCTGATTATGACCAAAGGTGCACAGTGAGGGAAAAACATTCATTGATAGCTAAAAGGCTACAAAGTTGCCGACTCAAGTCAGGCATAGATCGATACAAAAAGAAAGAAAAACTAAAGCTATTAAAGGTCATCCGGGGCCGGGACATCATCCTCAGGAACGTCATCAGCTTCAGTCCGTCAATATCCTCTAGGTCGTAGAGTTCCTGGATTTTATCCTTGCAGTCTTGGAAGCCGGCGTTATAAGCAAACGCCGCTGACTCGGCCACCTCCTTATCGAAGGCTTTGGACTTTCTAAAATCCTCTACGGCCTCGGCAACTCTTTTTTCCGCCTCGAGAGCTCTTTTCTCGGACTCGACAGCCCCCCTCTGGGCCTCTGTCACCGCCGCCTCCAAATCTGCAATTTTGGTGACGCACTGGCGGGTGGCCTCTTTGGCCGCATCTATCTCAATGGAGGCAGAACTTAATTGGGTCTTTAAAACACACACCTCCAATTCTGCCACCTTCAGCTTCTCTTCGGCTGCCCTCTGCTTCTCCTCGGCTACTTTTTGTTTTTCCTCGGCCACCTGAGCATTATCCAGCTCATTGGCTGCGCGGCGCTGGGCAACTTCCAGCGCATACTCAGCCTTCTCGGCTCTTAGCCGGATGACATCGATTTCACCCTTTAAGGTGGCCCGAGTATCCTCCAGAGCCATCTCCGCCTTTTCCGCCTTGACTTGGAGGGACAACATCTCCCGCGCTTGGTCGATAGCGGTATCGCTCAGGGTCCAGAGGTTCTTCAGGGCGACTAGAGAGTTCAATGCCTGAAGGGAATGTCAAGGTGAGAAAGCAAATAAAAAAAAAAAGAGATGATAATTGAGCTGAAGCTCACCCAGAGATGCGCCACCGATGCTTCGCGGAAGAAGGTGGCTCTCCCCTGATTCCGGAGAAACTCTTGCACCTCAACCACAGTTGCTTCCTCCAAGGTCCGTTCAGCCCAGCGGCTGTGGTTCGCCAACAGCGATTGGAAGGAAGGATCGACGCCCCTCTCTCCCCTTGGCGCTGGGCCTACAGAGACAGATTCCACCTCTGAACCTGCCGCCTCCGACCCCTTAACTGGTGGAGGCGCTTTAGCTGTTGCCCCCATAGGAGGCAGGATAGCTGCTGGAATCGTCACTACTGCCGCACGAACTTGCTCCGTCTCTACGGCTTTGGGCAAGGGCGACGGCGCCCTTGCAATCCTCTCAGGAGAAGGGTCGAGCAGGATAACCGGAGGAGCTGAAGCTGAAGATCTTCCCTCTAGTTGGCTCCGTTCTACCTCCTTGCCGGTCTCGGCCCTTACCACGTCTGTCATGGCGGGCTCGTCGGCTTGGGCTCTGGCCGCCTCGCATGTGTGCGAGGATTCCGCAGTTTTGGCCCCCTTGGCCTCGACCTCACCAGCATCGGCCCTTTTAGGGCTGCCCTTTTTCAAAACCTTTGCACGCAGGGGCTTCACGACTTTAGCCCCTCCAGCGTCGGCCCTCTCAGTATCAACCCTCCCCGCGTCGGCCCTCCTTGGGACTTTAGCAATGGCCCTTCTTTGGGCAGGGGCACGTCCCCTGTAACCTTCCTCTTCCTGGTGGCCGCTTGCTTGAGCTCATGAAGCGACGGCGCCATCCCTACACAGGCGGAAGGTAGTTTAAAAAAAAAAAAAAGAAGAGGAAAAGAAAAAGAAGAGAAGCAAAGGGGAAAAGAGAGGCGAGTAATCAAGCGCTCACCCCTCGAGGGAATTAAACCGGCGAGACGAAGGTTTTCCTCGGCTAAAAGCATATTACACGAGGGATATCGGCAGTCAGAAGCTGCCCAAATGCCATCCGATCTCGTGGAAGGATGGAGGGATCCCTATTAGCGTCAATGTTGGGTATCCCCCAGCTTCCACGTACCCCGCCGATATCAGCAAAAAGAATTTGTCCTTCCACCCTTTGACGGAAGTAGGAAGGCACAACTTGAGGATCCTATTGGACCTAGGGGTGAAGGACCACCAACCCGATTGCTTGCGAAGGGTGTAAAAGCTGCGGAATAAAGAGATACTGGCCTCAATGCCTTGCAGGTGGCAGAGAACCAGAAAACCGATGATGGTTCGAATTGAGTTGGGAACTAACTGGGAGGGTGTCAAAGAGTATCGGTCCAGGAGATTGAGGATGAAAGGGTATATAGGCAACCGAAGCCCGGCCTTAAAAAAGGCTTCGTACAAAGCAACCTTTCCGGAACGGGAAGAGGTTACCCTGTCATTGGGAGCAGGGTAGAACAAATGAAGGTCCGACGGGAAGCTATACTTGGCTTTTAGGTTTACTATGTCTTGAGCAGTCATAGCGGAAGCAGTCCCTTCGGGAGACTCCTTGGCGACCCTGGAAGGACCAGCAGCCGTCGAATGGCTCCGGACGGAAATCCGCCCGCCGGCCGGACGACTCTCGGTTAAGGGGCGACTGACTGGCCGCTGCTCCGGTGAAGAACGGTTAGAGGAAGGGGTAGACCACTGGCTTGGTAAGGAATCGAAAGTCTGAGAAGGGTTGTGGGAACCCCCCAGGAACCAGAGATGGAGCAAGAAGGTGATGAAACCATAGGGACTAACCTGGAAAACTCGAGCTAAAAACGAAGGAGCACGGGGAGAGAATGAACACGGGAGACAAATGGACGCTTGCGGACTCGAAAGGGGGCAGCAGCGTAAGAAATGGGGAGGATGGAAAGATAAGGGCGATTTTCCTCATAACGCTATTTCAGATCACCCCACGATCGTCCGATCTGATTACGCGTCCATCTTCAATTGGGAGGCGTTTCGACGGCCTGCCAGTGCGAAAAACTCGAAAAGCTCCACCAATAAAAAGGGAGGCATTAGCTTTATCACAATGATGCCGCTCGCCTTTTTGTAACGTTGCCCGAGAAAAATCCTCTCTAATCCCAACAAAGGCGAAATGATGACGCGAAAACCGGCCGCCTAGAGGATATTAACACCCCTTTCGCGGGTAAGTGAACGCTCACCCATCTCAGGGGCGGGGGGCATCTGATACGGCTGGCCATTTCCTCTGGGTAGTATTATCTTTTGCACGATTTTTGAAAGCAATGATGTGACAGCAAAACCCCTTTCGCGGGGCCTCCAGCGTCGGCCTTCAGCGTCGGCCCCCAGCGCTGAGACTGGCACCGCCCTCCAGCGTCAGCCTCCAGCGCCGGCCTCCAGCATCGGCCCCCAGCGCTGAGACTTTGGCTCCGGCCTCCAGCGCTGGCATCCGGTGACGGCCTCCAGCGTCGGCCCCCAGCGCTGAGACTTTGGCTCCGGCCTCCAGTGCTGGCATCCAGTGACGGCCTCCAGCGTCGGCCTTCAGCGTCGGCGGCCCCCAGCGCTGAGACTGGCGCCGCCCTCCAGCGTCAGCCTCCAGCGCCGGCCTCCAGCTCCGACTCCCAGCGTCGGCCTTCAGTATCTTTCACATGCACAATGACCAGTCTCATACAACGGATTCCGTGATCAAAGGTCTACCGCCGAGCATCTCGCTCGCCGAAATCACGGGCAAGTGTTAGCTCGATCGGCAGTTACCGCTATAAGCGGCCCTTATCCAGCGACAGCCCAACGACTTGCCGTTCGATGAAACATCACAACAAGAAAGATTCGACGGTTCCAACAGAACGAGGTAAACAGGATCCCAGACAGGTATAAAAAGAGGACCCGAGCTCCATGCGAAGGGGACTCTCTCTGGCTTCCTCTTTAAAAATTCCACTTAGATATAATATCCCTGTTCTACGACTCGCTGACTTGGGCGTCGGAGGGTCCCCACCGGAACTACCGGTCCGGGACTTTTTGCAGGCTCTAGAAGGAAGACGGCGACCTTTCTACGCTCACCACGATCTTAGCCTATTCGACGTTCATCATAAGTGAGTTGGCGGCAACAGTATGGAAGAATAGATGCAAGGCATATGAAAAATTATATCCAAGCTATAAACTAGAGATGGAAAGAAAGATATATGTAAAATTTCAAGAGTAAGATATAAAAAAGTAAAGATATGTTTTTAAGTTAAACGCATTAATGATAATGATCAAAAAGGTTTGGTTTAGGAGAAAGAAATTAAAGAAAGATAAAGAAGCTATTTTAATAAATTATTAAATATAAATCATGTATATAATTTATGATGCCTTACCAACTCCATTAAGGATAAAGTTATCGTGTATACCCGTAAAATTAGGATATTCGAGGTAAAGAGGCTATAAAAATAATAAAATAGGAAAAGTTTTAAGACCTAATAAGATTTTTATATAAGTTTGAAAATGTTTAAGTGATGCTAAAGTAACTTGAGTGATAAATTTATTTAATAATATTTTAAAAAATAAAATAATGCCTAATGAATTGAGAAAAAGCACTATAGTTTAAATTTATAAGAATAAAAAAATATTCAAAACTATTCTAACCATCATGGTATCAATATCATGAATCAAACTATGAAACTTCAAAGACAGTAATTAAACATAGGTTGAGATGAACTACAAAAATATCATAGAATCAATTTAGTTTTATATTAAGAAAGTCAACTACAAAAGTTTTTTTTTCCTTCTTAGGAAGTCAATGAAAAAGTATAGAGAAAAAAGACGAAATTTTTATATGATTTTTATTGATTTAGAGAAAGTATATGATAGAGTCCCTATAAAAATTTATGATGGATGATAGAAAATAAATGAGTACCCATTAGATATACTAATATAATAAAAGATATGTATAATGGAGCAGTTACTAATGTAAGAACTACTGGTAATAATACTAATATATTTCTTATTACAGTAGGTTTATATTAAGGATCTACTCTTAGTTTCTATCTTTTTTTAATTATAAAATGAGCTTACTAAACATATTTAAGATAATATTTTCTAGTGTATATTATTTGCAGATGATATAGTAAACTAAAGCTAAAATTAATCATAAGTTAGAATATGAAAAAATACATTAGAATATAAAGATTTTAAATTAAATAGGATAAAAATAAAATACATAAATATAATTTTAGTACAATTAAAAATAAAGATGAATGTAGAGTAACAACTGAGGACTATAAAGTTCCTAAAAATGAACGGTTTCGATATTTAAAAACAATTATTCATAAGAAAGAAGAAATTGAAGATGATATTGTTCATAAGATTAAAGCAAGTTGAATGAAATAAAAAAATACAACTGAAATATTATGTGATCATAGAGTTTTTACCAATTAAAAGAAAAATTTTATAAGACATCCATAACACAAGCTATACTTTACAATACGAAATGTTGGCAGTTAAAAAAATACATGTACATAAGATGAATATGATAGAAATGAGAATGTTAAGATGAATATGTAGTAATATAAGCAAGATAGAATAAAAAATAAAACCATTCATTTAAAAAAGAGGTAGCTTCAATCAAAAACAAATTAAGAGGACAACTTAGATGGTTTGAATATGTGTAACGTGGACCTAAAGATATACCTGTGTAAAGGATTAACTTGATACACAGAAGGAAAAAAGGTAGAGGTGGACTAAAAATTACACTGAATGAAGTGATAAACAAAGGCTTAGAGCCTTTGCATCTTACAAAAAATATGACTCAAAATCAAACTTAATGAAGAAAAGAGATTCATATAGCTGATCCTATCTAATTTAAGATTAAGGCTTTTTTATCGTTATTATTGATGTAGTTTACTAATTCTACCAACAAGACCACTAAATCTGCCAATTTTCTAGCCCATAGCCACGATTGACTTTGAATTGCAGGTTTGTTCAAAGAAACAGTATTATGCAAATTTTAAGAGAGAAACAACATATAAGTCATGACAAATGGAGTGAATAAAATCATCTGTGATTTACCAGCAATATATAGATGCATGATAGAAAGATCGATGCTCATGAACAAGCTGCAGTAACGAACTTAGAAAAACCTTCTTATAATTCATTAATGCCTTTTGAAAAATATTTTTAAGATCATAGATGATGGTCCAGACGAAAGTCTAATCAAGTAATGCATGTGTATATACCCATGGCATTCAAGTTAAACTTTTGACTATATATGTCATAAGATGCCAACGAAGGGTTAATTAAAGAAATTATCTTATCGAGTTAGTAAAACTAAGACTGAATACATGAAATGTAATTTTGATCAAAGTAAAAATACAAATGAAGAGACAATGAAGATTGCAAGCCAAGAGTTATAAGGAGTGAAAAATTTAGGTATTTGTGAACAATTATCCAGCAAGAAGATAAAATAGGTGAAGATGTGAATCATAGAATTAAAGCAGGATGGATTAAATGGAGGAGTGTTTCAGGAGTATTGTATGATCGATACATCCCATTAAAATTTAAAAACAAATCTATAAAACTGCTATTAGGCCAGCTATGCTATATGGAATAGAGTATTGGACAATACTGAAACAACATGTAAATAAACTAAGTGTAACGAAATGCACATGTTAAGATGGATATGATAAAACTTTAAAAAATAGAATTAGAAATAAACATATACAAGAAATGATAGGAGTAGCACAATTAAAAATAAAATGAGAGAAAATCGATTAAGATGATTTGGACATATACAACGAAGACCTTTAGATGCTTTAGAAATAATTAAAAAAATATATAACTTTTTGTAATTTGAGTGTCAACTTAGTCCTGAATAGAGCAGAGTGGAGGAAGCAGATTCATGTAGCTGACCCCATGTAGTCGGAAAAAGGCTTAGATGAGTTGAGTTGAGTTAGAATTGCTTCATAGTGTTTTTAAGGAACATTTGACAAAATGTTGTAAAGTACGGAATTGCACTATATTCTTCTTATATCATAAGTATACAAGCAACTTGTAACATCATATCAAAAAAGAGATAATATTATAATCAGATCTTAAAATAATTTTGTATCTATGAGTAGTATGGATGCCCTTTTTTACGGAGCACATTACATTGTTAGCAAGAATACATTTTCTAATCTTCACACAAACATTGCAAAAGCACTCGGATGCACTAGATGAGAATGAAACAAACTTAAAATTATGAGTAACAGCCTTGATCCATAATTATTGTCCTAAAAAAACATTATCTCTTTTGCTCATAAGTATACTGAATCAAGCTAAAGAAAACATGGCCACACTTAGAAGATTTTTTATTTTTCTATCTTTATTCTCTGGTTTATTTGACATATCAATGACTAAAACACCGTGAATATCTTTTATATATCTTTCTGTTTATAGTGTGTCCAAAAGTACCAATCAGCAAAATCATAACCTCAACACTTTCTTCAAACCTTTTTTTGTAACTCTCAAGTTAAACATTTAAAGGACTTGCACCTTCAATCCAATGGACTGTCCATTTTAAAACACCTAACCATTTTTCCCTGACGCTGAATGGAACAAAAAACAACTAAAGTGCAAGTTTCTTTGAATTCTACATATTTCAGACATCCAGTTTTCAAATATAGTCAGAACACATCCTAACATAAGGAAAGGATCTTTCTCATTATAAATTGAGAGAATAAACTGACTGTTGCCGCTAAATCACCGACCTCGAGCATCCGGTCGCCTCCTCCAGCGAGCTCCTCGCGCCTGCAAGCAAGTCCCAGGGCCGGAGATTCCGGCGGGGACCCTCCGACGCTCAAGTCAGTGGTCTGGGCAACAGCCGTAAGCTTGAGAAAGCTTGAAAGAGAAAGAGAGAGAAATGGCTCCGAGAAGATTAGGGATGGCAACGGCCCGGGGATGGTCCGGGGCGGTCTATACCGTTCCCCATCCCCGTTAGAAAAAACATCCCCGTTCCCCGCCCCGTTAAGCCGTTATAGTTAACGGGCGGGGACGGGGATATCCGGCTGGGCAAACGGGTACCCAGTGGGTACCCCTTTGCCCGTTTACATAAAATAAAATTTAAAAAATTAAATTAGTTAGGATAAGATAGAGTACAATCGAGAATAACGAAACGATGATATTGATACATATAAGAGATTCTTTGACTTTTGAAATGGTTTGATTTAGGCCTATTAATAAATGCATATTAGCTTTAACAAAATAACAAACTAGATAGGAAATGATCAATCACATTCTAATTGCATTTCAAAAGAATAATCTGCAAAAAAATATATATATAACTTGGTAGCAAACAATAAGCAACAATCGTCAAAAAAAGAATACATTCAAATTTTAAAACAGAGATATCTTTCTTTAAAAATAAAGGATAAAGATAAGCATACAAAAGAAAGATAAAGATGTTGGAGGGCGTTGATGGGGCAACGATTGGCGAAGTAGATGATGGAGCTATCTGGTTTGATGTTTAGATTCTTCAAAACTTCATATTAGAAAGAAGAGCAGGAGACGGTTGCGTTACTTGCGTGAAAGAAGGAAGAGCAAGAGACGGGGACGAAAATGGGTAAACTGGGATGGCGGATGGGGCATTTAATATAATATTTTTTTTATTTTTTAATATAATATAATATAATATATTTAAAATTTAAATATATTATATTAAGGCTAACGGGGACGGGGATGGGGCATTGAATACCATCCCCGAGCCGTTTACCCGTTTAGCTATTAACAAAAAATCCCCGTTACCCGTTAACCCGTTTAAACCGGGGATTCCCCGACCCGTTAAAAATGGTACCGACCGGGTAAACGGCCAAACGGAAAAAAATTGCATCCCTAGAGAAGATCCCTCGCTGTGAGCGTTTAGGGGTGTAATGAGTGTGTTACCTGATCGAGGTCCCTCTTACCCTCTTTATAGGTGTTTAGAGTTTGTCTGGCTTGACTGGTTGAAGCCTTGTAATGATGACCTTGATGGGTGAAGTGTCAGAGCTAATGCCTGTGAGGCATGGGGTTCTACCACTTGTCAGAGCATTAAGGTGATGGCAGCAATGGCAGAGCTTGCTTCCTTCTTTGATATGTCAGGACTGCAGGTCAAGTCCCATCAAAGCGGGTGGCTGCAGCTAGTTGGTGGGTCCTGTCCCATCGGAGAGGGGAAAGCCGAGCCGAGAAGGGCCGACCAGGACGGCCAGGGACGACTCGGCGAGCCTGAAGACGTCGGGGCCGAGAGGGGCCGGCCAAGGATGGCCAGGGCCAACTCGGCAGGCACGGAGATGCCGGGGCCGAGAGGGGCCGGCCAAGGATGGCCGGGGCCGACTCGGCGAGCACGGAGATGCCGGGGCCGGCTGAGAAGTGCCGGGGCCGGCTGGAAGGGGCTGGGGCCGCCTAGCTTGGACACGCCGGGGGCTGGCTGGGAGATGTCGGGGCCGGCTGGGAGGTGCCGGGGCCGTCTGGCTTGGACACGCCGGGGCCGGCTAGGAAGGTGTCGGGCCGCTTGGCTTGGACACGCCGGGGCGGGCTAGGGAAGTGCCAGGCCGCTTGGCTTGGACACGCCAGGGGCCGGCTAGGGAAGTGCCGGGCCGCTTGGCTTGGACACGCCAGGGGCCGGCTAGGAGAGTGCCGGGGCCGGCTGGGATATGCCGGGGCCGGCTGGGAGATGCCGGGCCGCCTAGCTTGGACAAGCCGGGGGTCGGCTAGGAGAGTGTCGGGGCCGGCTGGGAGATGCTGGGGCCGCCTAGCTTGGACACGCCAGGAGCCGGCTGGGGAAGTGTCGGGCCGCTTGGCTTGGACACGCTGGGGGCCGGCTAGGAGAGTGCCGGGGCCGGCTGGGAGATGCCGGGGCGCTTGGCTTGGACACGCCGGGGCCGCCTAGCTTGGACACGCCGGGGCCGGTTGGGAAGGTGCCGGGGCCGCCTAGCTTAGACACGCCGAGGGCCGGCTAGGAGAGTGCCGGAGCCGGCTGGGAGATGCCGGGGGTCGGCCTTGGAGGCGTCGGCCATGGAGCTGTCGGCCTTGGAGGTGCCGGCCATGGAGCTGTCGGTCGTGGAGGTGTCGGCCATCGGGGTTCGGCCTTGGAGGTGTCGGCCAAGGAACTACCGGCCTTGGAGCTGTCGGCCATGAAGCTGTCGGCCTTGGAGCTGTTGGCCATCGGGGTTCGGCCATGGAGCTGCCAGCCTTGGAGCTATCGGCCTTAGAGCTGTCGGCCGTGGAGGTGTCGGCCATCGGGATTCGGCCATGGAGCTGTCGGCCTTTGAGCTGTCGGCCATCGGGGTTCGGCCTTGGAGTGTCGGCCATGGAGCTGCCGACCCTGGAGCTGTCGGCCATGGAGCTGCCGGCCTTGTAGCTATCGGCCATGGAGCTGCCAGCCTTGTAGCTGTCGGCCATGGAGCTGCCGGCCTTGGAGCTATCGGCCATCGGGGTTCGGCCATGGAGCTGTCGGCCTTGGAGCTGCCGGTCGGCCTTGGAGCTGTCGGCCTTGGAGCTGTCGGCCTTGGAGCTGTCGGCCATCGGGGTTCGGCCTTGGAGGTGTCGGCCATGGAGCTGCCGGCCTTGGAGCTGCCAGCCTTGTAGCTGTCGGCCATGGAGCTGTCGGCCTTGGAGCTATCGGCCATCGGGGTTCGGCCATGGAGCTGTCGGCCTTGAAGCTGCCGGCCTTGGAGCTGTCGGCCTTGGAGCTATCGACCGTGGAGGTGTCGGCCATCGGGGTTCGGCCATGGAGGTGTCGACCATCGGGGTTCGGCCATGGAGCTGTCGGCCTTGGAGCTGTCGGCCTTAGCAATTGGGTATGCGTGGCTTTATGAGGCTATAAACGCTACCGTGGCCGAAGGGCCCTTTGAAGGCCAAAGAGGGCTCCGTCGGTTTCCTTCCTTCACGGTTCTCTAACGGCGTTGGATCAGCCACATCAGATGCCCCTCGCCCCTAAGACGAAGCGGATCCACCCCAGCAAGGCGAAAGGGACGTTACCTCCCAAGTGGCTGATCCTCGCCTGACTTTAGGCCTTTAACTTTTGACATGAAGTTCGGATGTGGGTCCCCGTCCACATGCTGTTGAGGCAAAGAGCCAATGATGCAGCAATGATGCTCCTGAGACAGAGGGGGCCGTTGCTGCGGAGGCAGAGATAAGCTGCTGGGGCTGTAATAAGGCCGTTGAGACTAAAACAAAATGGCCGAAGCAGAAATAAAACCGCAGGGGCTGAAATAAAATTGCATGTGTTTGTGTGCTGGTTCGGAAGGTGACTCAAGCGGGTACGGGCTGTTAGGGATTTGAACCGACTCGGAGCGTAGGCTAGCTAGGCCGAGTGGTATCCGTTAGCCGCCATACCATCGAGCTACTCCGAAACCACCTCGTGTGTTTCGTGGCTGGCCCGAGGGGTGACTCGGGGTCGCTGGAATCATAGGTCTTGTACCACCGCGGGGTTTCGCGGCCGGCCCGGGGTAACCTTTTGATCACAGGACCGTCGAGAGCCTTTTGAATGGTTGGTTTTCCCATAATGCATTTAGATATTAATGAAAAAGAAACTTTTTCTTGTAGTGTACTTAGCTCTTTGTTGGAGGGATTTGTCTCCTTTTGCTTCGTTTTGGGAGGCTCCACGTTAGTGGCTTTTGTTGGTGAGCTTGGAGGGGCTTTTTACTTTTGGCGTGAAGTTTAGAGGTGGGTGCTCGTCAACTGTGAGCCGATTGACCGTTGGCCACTCACGCAGGGCTGAAGCCGCTGAAGCTGAAATGAAGCCGTTGAGGCTGTGACGAAGCTGCTGAAGCAAAGTTAAGGACATTGAGAGCCTTTTGAACCCCGGAGGGTGACCTGAGAGTTGAGAGTCGTCAGGTGCCTTTTGTAATGAGCTGGCCTCGAGCTTTTTGTGCTGAGCTGGGGTCGAGCTTAGAGTGTCGGCGCTTGGGATCGACCGAGGTCTTCCCTGCTGGACCCAGGCTTAAGGTGCCGGCGCTTAGGGTCGACCGAGGTCTTCCCTGCTGGACCCGGGCTTTTTGTGCCGACCGGGGTCGGGCTTCATGCCTGACTGGCCCAGGGCTTTTTGTGCCGACCGGGGTCGGGCTTCATGCCTAGCTGGTGCAGGGCTTTTTGTGCCGACCGGTGTCGGGCTTCATGCTTGGCTGGTGCAGGGCTTTAGGTGCCGATGGGTGTCGGGCTTCATGCCTGGCAGGTGCAGGGCTTTAGGTGCCGACGGATGTCGGGCTTCATGCCTGGCTGGCCCAGGGCTTTTTGTGCCGACCGGGGTCGGGCTTCATGCCTGGCTGGCCTAGGGCTTTTTGTGCCGACCGGGGTCGGGCTTCATGCCTGGCTGGTGCAGGGCTTTATCCGCCGACGGGTGTCGGGCTTCATGCCTGTCTGGTGCAGGGCTTTATCCGCCGACGGATGTCGGGCTTCATGCCTGGCTGGTGCAAGGCTTTAGGTGCCGACGGGTGTCGGGCTTCATGCCTGGCTGGCCCAGGGCTTTTTGTGCCGACCGGGGTCGGGCTTTATGCCTGGCTGGCCCAGGGCTTTTTGTGCCGACCGGGGTCGGGCTTCATGCTTGGCTGGCCCAGGGCTTTATCCGCCGACGGGTATCGGGCTTCATGCCTGGCTAGTGCAGGGCTTTAGGTGCCGACGGGTGTCGGGCTTCATGCCTAGCTGGCCCAGGGCCTTTTGTGCCGACCGGGGTCGGGCTTTATGCCTAGCTGGCCCAGGGCTTTTTGTGCCGACCGGGGTCGAGCTTTATGCCTGGCTGGCCCAGGGCTTTTTATGCCAACCAAAGTCGGGCTTCATGCCTGGCTGGCCCAGGGCTTTTCGTGCCGACCGGGGTCGGGCTTCATGCCTGGCTGGTGCAGGGCTTTTTGGACGCAAAAGCGAGGTTGGCCTTGGATGTTGATGCAAGGTAGATCTTCCCTGCATGACATTTTTAAGTATGAAAGAAAACTGTCTTAAGTGCAATGTACTTAGCTCTTGTAGCTCCCATGTTTTCCTTTTGTGGGTTTGAGCACTTTCGTCTACTGGTGACCTGCCCCCCAGGGAATCATGTTAGTCGGATTGGAAGTGTCGCCCTTACTTGGGCCTTCCCTCGCATTGGAGGCCAGGATGAGATGCCTGTGGCCGGGAAGAAGCTAGAAACCAGGACAAAGCTGGAGTCCGTTGAGGAAAGCCTCGACAGTTGGCTGTCATTGAAGATGAATGGCTGGGAGAGTCCATCGAGGGCGTTGCTGAGAGTAAAAAGGTCGGAGGAGTTGCTGGGAGGGCTCTTTGCCTAGCTTTTTCTTTGAAGAGATTGATTGTCCTCGGTGCTGAAGCTTAAGAGCAGCAGTCAAAGCCTTTTGTCCTCATCTTCCTCCTTGCATTAATTGCAACAACACCTCTCGGCTTGCTCTGGCCGATTGTTGAGCCTTTGAGTGAGCTCTTCCAGCCGCCGATGTTGTTCGTCCAGATGCTTCCTCATCTTATGATTAAGGTCTTCCCCAAATGACCCAAAGACTAACAGAAGGCAGGAGATCGGTGGTGCTCAGGTGATAAGCTTCTCTGTGAGGAGATTTTCCGCGAGCGGATCACTAGCCAACTGGTGCAGCTATCATGGGCGACGTGAGAGGCTTGGGGTGCTGCTGAGTGGCCCCCGAGCGTTGCCTCTGCAGTTCATGAACTGCTGCTTTCAAAGCTTGATCTTGCCGATTGAGGATGGCCAGCTGGTTAATCAGAGCAGCTGAATTTGGTGGTGAAGGAGGGGCAGGGAGAGAGAGACTGGTCTTTTGTCGCTCAGTGCGATGTGGATGCCCCCCAGCACGATTGGTAAGAGCCTCTGGCATGCGCATCACCACCATAGCTATCTTAGAGGGGACGGAGACTTATAGCTCAAGGAGACAGCTTTCTTTCCTTCAGCGCGTCCCCTACCTGGCGCGCCAATCTGTTGACGTCAAATCACCGGCCTCGAGCGTCCGGTCGCCTCCTCCAGCGAGCTCCTCGCGCCTGCAAGCAAGTCCCGGGGGCCGAAGATTCCGACGGGGACCCTCCGACGCTCAAGTCAGTGGTCTGGACAACAGCCGTGAGCTTGAGGAAGCTCGAAAGAGAAAGAGAGAGAGATGGCTCCGAGAAGATCCCTCGCTGTGAGCGTTTAGGGGTGTAATGAGTGTGTTACCTGGTCGAGGTCCCTCTTACCCTCTTTATAGGTGTTTAGAGTTTGTTGGCTTGACTGGTTGAGGCCTTGTAATGATGACCTTGATGGGTAAAGTGTCAGAGCTGATGTTTGTGAGGCATGGGGTTCTACCACTTGTCAGAGCATTTAAGGTGATGACAGCAATGGCAGAGCTTGCTTCCTTCTTTGATATGTCAGGACTGCAAGTCAAGTCCCATCAAAGCGGGTGGCTGCAGCTAGTTGGTGGGTCCTGTCCCATCGGAGAGGGAAATCCGGGGCCGAGAAGGCCGGCCAGGACGATCGGGGACGACTCGGCGGGCCTGAAGACGCCGGGGCCGAGAGGGGCCGGCCAAGGATGGTCGGGGCCGACTCGACGGGCACGGAGATGCCGGGGCCGAGAGAGGTCGGCCAAGGATGGTCGGGACCGACTCGGCGGGCACAGAGATGCCGGGGCCGGCTGAGAAGTGCCGGGGCCGGCCGGAAGGGGCCGGGGCCGCCTAGCTTGGACACGCCGGGGGCCGGCTGGGAGGTGCCGGGGCCGCCTAGCTTGGACATCCCGGAGGCCGGCTAGGAAGGTGCCGGGCCGCTTGGCTTGGACACGCCGGGGGCCGGCTGGGAAGGTGCCGAGCCGTTTGGCTTGGACACGCCGGGGGCCGGCTAATGAAGTGCCGGGCCGCTTGGCTTGGACACGCCGGGGGCCGGCTAGGGAAGTGCCGGCCGCTTGGCTTGGACACGCCGGGGACCGGCTAGGAGAGTACCGGGGCCGGCTGGGAGATGCCGGGGCCGCCTAGCTTGGACACGCTGGGGGCCGGCTGGGGAAGTGCCGGGCCGCTTGGCTTGGACACGCCGGGGGCCGGCTAGGAGAGTGCCGGGGCCGGCTGGGAGATGCCAGGGCCAGCTGGGAGATGCCGGGGCCGCTTGGCTTGGACACGCCGGGACCGCCTAGCTTGGACATGCCGGGGCCGGCTAGGAAGGTGCCGGGGCCGGCTGGGAGGTGCCGAGGCCGCCTAGCTTGGACACGCCGAGGGCCGGCTAGGAGAGTGCCGGGGCCGACTGGGAGATGCCGGGGTTCGGCCTTGGAGGCGTCGGCCATGGAGCTGTCGGCCTTGGAGGTGCCGGCCATGGAGCTGTCGGCCGTGGAGGTGTCGGCCATCGGGGTTCGGCCTTGGAGGTGTCGGCCATGGAGCTGCCGGCCTTGGAGCTGCCGGCCATGGAGTTGTCGGCCTTGGAGCTGTCGGCCATCGGGGTTCGACCATGGAGCTGTCAACCTTGAGGTGTCGGCCATCGGGGTTCCGCCATGGAGCTGTCGGCCTTGGAGCTGTCGGCCATAGAGCTGTCGGCCTTGGAGCTGTCAGCCATCGGGGTTCGGCCTTGGAGGTGTCGGCCATGGAGCTGCCGGCCTTGGAGCTGCCGGCCATGGAGCGCCGGCCTTGGAGCTGTCGGCCATGGAGCTGTCGGCTTTGGAGCTATCGGCCATCGGGGTTCGGCCATGGAGCTACCGGCCTTAGAGCTGTCGGCCTTGGAGCTATCAACCGTGGAGGTGTCGGCCATCAGGGTTTGGCCATGGAGCTGTCGGCCTTGGAGCTGTCGGCCTTAGCAATTGGGTATGCGTGGCTTTTTGAGGCTATAAACGCTACCGTGGCCGAAGGACCCTTTGGAGGCCAAAGGGGGCTCCATCGATTTTCCTTCACGGTTCTCTAACGGCGTTGGATCAGCCACATCACTTACCATACTTCTTCACCCCACAGCAGCTAATAGAAAATGGTTTAACAACAATATTTCTAGTTTCACACTATCTTTCAATTTCCATATAGGATTGATGGGGCAAGGCACAGAAAAGAATGATCTTATAACTCAAGTATGATCAAAGGATGCAAGAGACTTGAACTAAATACCTTGTCATTGTCCTCTGAGAATCAATAAACTGTATCCACAAGCCCTTCTCTCCCTATGTGTGTGTGTGTGTGTGAAAAATACTAGAAGAGTCACCAAACCGTAGATTCCACCTCTCCCCTTGTCCCCCTGTTGTAATGAGTGTGCCTCATAGAACGTTTGGACATGGATACCCAAATCAGATTATCCCAATGGCTGACTAAAGAAAGATATGGAGTTACGTAGAATAATATAAATTTAGCTAAATTATATATTTATACCTTTAAACATTACAAATTGATGAGAAAGAAATCTTGGTTGGGTTTCTTGCAAAAACTCTAAGATTGAAATCTTATGTCAGATCGGTGTTCGCAGAAATTTCCAACGAAAAAGGTCAGGAGTCATTAATCATGCCACCAGATTGATGGAAATCAACCAAAGAAGAAAATAAACTGTAAAAAAATTGTAAATATGAAAAGGAGCATAACTTTTGAAAATTGGAATGAAATCTAAAACTGCACCTTGTCCCTCATCTTAAAGCACCTGAGAGCCGTAAACTACCGCTCAGTGCAGCCAATATTTGGGATGGAAAGGAGAAGCAGAATTTTTTTTGATGGACTGGATACACAAAGGAACAGAGTGACTGGTGCAGGTGGTCAGCTGCACTCCTCTTCTCTAATCTTCTTCTTCTGTTTTGTTCTCCTCCTCCTTTTCTTCCCCCACTTTCTTTTTATTGCACCTAAACTGAGGATGCTAGACCACCCATCCCCTAAAAAGAGAGAGGGAGAGAGAAGGGGGCAGGGGGTAAAGACCTGTACACATCTTGTGACATGGTTGTTATCATGATTTAGTTATTTTGCTGGCATACACAAATTAAGAAAAAAAATGAAAGAGACCATAGTAGAAACCAATTTCAGCCATCCGTCAACTAAGTCCTTAATTTAAACAAAAACCCCTTTAAAATTTAAGTAGATGATGCCTAACTTTAACTCCTTGGGGCTTAAAAATACAAAATGGGACTAAATGTAAAAGCCCTCTATTTAGCTAATCATCTTTCTCAATTTTATATTTCTATCTTGTGCGGCTTAAACCCACAACACCTGTATCATGTGGCAATATAATGTCCACTTCTAAGACAATAATACCAAAAACAAGATCACTGGTCATCCTAAAAGGAGTCTGCTAGCTATTCTGATTCATCTAACCATGGAACACCTTTCATGCACCTCCTACCTATATCTAGAGACTGAAATTTTTCCACCATAGAATGGTTTGCACCAATCTGATCTTCTAAACATGATTTTCGAAGTGGTATTCTACTCTGACATGATTTTACCATCCATCCAAAAGCTCAAAGCAACGAGAGATTTTTTATAAACTTACAAAGTGAAATTATCATAATGTGGCATGAGTAGACCAAGAATAAAGACAGTAGAGGATAGCAAGGCACTATATCATATATTCCCGCCAGTCTGTTATCCACATGCACATATTCATTATGTTTACAGAAAGAAGCTCTGCCTCGTTATAGAAAATTGAAACTCTAGTTTCTTCAAACCTATTTTCCGAGCAACAAGTACCTGGTTAACCAGAAATTCTATCTCCATAAAATTTTAGGAAACATCTCCAGGAGTCGTTGGGAAAAGGCTTAGATGAGTTGAGTTGAGTTGATCTCCAGGAGTCCTCAAACCTGCGTGTTGCAATTGGCATAAAAGTATCACCATGACCAAGAACTCATGAACCCAAATTTCAAGACCTCAAACCATCATGACCAAGATGACAAACTGAGACCAAATACACACAATATCTAGAGGCTATCTTAGATCTCCAGTGACATAAATATCAGATATGGAAAGGATATCCCTATCCTTCATAATTGGATTGGCAGAATCGCATATCCCATCAATAATTCATGTTTAGAAGCTCCCAGTCTCCTCGATATCATCGATTTTCTCTCTCATTCCTCTCAATTTTCTTTTTTTTTATTTCAAATAATGTGTGGGCGTATAATCAAATAATGGGCAAAAGGAACAACTATTTACACGAAATAAAACAAATAATCTAAACGTTCTTGAGTTCATGTACACAAAACAATGGACAAAAGGAACCCAAAGAAAGGCAATTCCGGTGGAGAAATAGAAAGGGGCTTACTGTATCCCATAATCCGGTTGCCCGGGCCCTCTGCGACATGAAAATAGTCAGGCCATCGTGCCAGATAAGTCATGTAGAACGACATGTTGAACTGATAGAATGCAAGAAAGAAGGGGGGAAAGAGAGATAAATATAATAGAAGAAAGGAGAATAAGAGGAACTACAAAAAGGGGAAGAGAGAAAAGGGGGATGTTTACGGTTTCGGTAAGGTGGTCGAAATTGACGGGGGCGAAGCGAAGGAGGTCGTTGCAGCAGAACCTGCGGATGGTCGTCATCGGAAGGGAAGGAGGAGAAAGGCGGCCTTGTGAACCTTCCGAGCCCTGCTTTACAAGCCCTTCTCCGACCTTGGTCGTGGAGGCCAGTCGGTGGAGACTGCCGCTGGGTACGATTGGAAGCTTGGAAAAGGCTCTGTACACCGCCTCAGCGAATTCTACGTGGGCCTCTTGCTATTGTCCATTGGTCCATATGCATCTGGAAAGACTTTGCTGTAATCGATGCACCAAGTCTTACGTAGAACTATTTTTTTTATTAATTCATATGCATATGTTATTTATTAAAAATATTAAAATAATTTTATAATATTTTAAAAAAAATTATGATATCTTAGTTTTAAACTAATGATATCGTAGTTAAAAAATTAAGACATCGATTTAAAAAGTTAAAAAAAATTATGACATCTTATCAGAAAGCAAAAAAAAATTATGATATTTCAGCTGTAAATTTTTGACACCATAATTATAAAATTACGATACCTACTCAGAAAACGTGTCTATACATAAATTTCAAAAAAAAAGCTATTTGACATGCATTAATACCCATTTAGTTTTTTTTTGAAATTTATATACTGACATATTTTCTGAGTGGGTGTCGCAATTTTATAACTACGGTGTCGTAAATTTATAATTGGGATGTCATAATATTTTTTTTACTTTCCTAATGGGTGTCTTAATTTTATAACTACGGTGTCGTAAGTTTAAACCTAGGGTTCATCTTAAATTTTGATATGACGTACATTAACCCATTTAGCTTTTTAAAAAAAATTATGTATAGACACATTTTCTAAATGGGTGTCGTAATTTTATAGCTATGGTGTCGTAAGTTTACAACTGGGGTGTCGTAATTTTTTTTGCTTTCTGAACGGGTGTCTTAATTTTATAACTACGGTGTCGTAAGTTTAAAACTGGGGTATCGTAATTTTTTCTTTCGGAATGTCATAAAGTTATCTTAATATTTTTTAATGGGTGTCGTACGCATATGGACCAATAAGAGGGGCGATGCAATTCATGTAGGACTTGCTGCACTCGATGCGGTATACAAAGTCTTTTCCATGCATCTTATATGTCTTAACGCCATGGAATAAAATAGTAAAGATTATAATTATAAATTTATAAATGATACGCTATCTCTGATAAAATGGAATAGAATAATTTATCTTTTAAAAATATATTAAGATACCCAATTATAAAATTACGATACCATAGTTATAAAATTACAATACCCATTCAGAAAATGTTAAAACAGCTTTACAACATTCCAACTGAAAAATGTTACGATACCCCAATTGTAAAATTACGATACCGTAGTTATAAAATTACGACACCCATTTAGAAAGTCAAAAAAAAAATTATGACACGCTAGTTGTAAATTTATGATACCGTAGTTATAAAATTATGACACCCATTCAGAAAATGTTAAAGCAAAGCTTTACGACGGCCGAAAAAAATTTATGATACCCAGTTATAAAATTACGATACTATAATTATTATAAAATTATGACACCAGTTCAGAAAGCAAAAAAAAATTACGACACCCCAGTTGTAAATTTACGATACAATAGTTATAAAATTACCCATTCAAAAAATGTTAAGGTAAAGCTTTACAATATTTTGGTCGAAAAAAATTATCACACCCCATTTGTAAAATTATGACACCATAATTTATAAAATTATGACACCCATTCAGAAAGCTAAAAAAAATTACAACGCCCCAATTGTAAATTTACGATACCCATTTAGAAAATGTGTGATGCACTGCCTTTAGTCTGTACATAAATTCCAAAAAAAAAGGCTTAACGTATATTAATGCATGTCACACTCAAAACTTAAGATTGTATCCTGCTATCCCATCATGTCCGATCGCATCAAGCCATGTAGGATTCATATGGACCAATAAGAAGAAGCGGTGCAGCCCACGTAGGATTTGCTACACCGAAGTCGATATACAAAGACTTTTCTTGGAAGCTGGGATGTTGGTGGGCTGGGGCTAGCCCATGTCGGCCTAGTAGTAAAAGTTAGGGCAGTTTAATTCGTTGAAAGGAAAAAGTCTTTGTGCATTGAGTGTGGTGTAGCATTGCACCATGCCTGACGATTAGCGCGCAACACATGCACATACGTGCAAGAGCAGAAATATTTTTTTTACCTTTGGCATGCGCATGCGTACGCATCATGCGCCAATCATCGAGCATGGTGCAGCTCCTGCTGCACCGCACCCGATGCAACAAAACTTTTCCTTCATTGAAATGAACCCTAGAATCAAAACCAAGGACACTGACTTCATTTCCAAGTGTTTATTCGGAAGAAAAATTATAATTCCTCTTGCAATCCAAATCATATGTTATGGTGGATTTGAAATCTAGACACATCCATTGAAGATTGCAAATCCATTTCAACCAACTATTATCTAACCCATTCAACAAAATAATATTATATTTAATAATATAATATAACATAATATATTATAGGCTATAGAATTAACCTTTGTACTTAGGGGTTATGTCACTTTGGTTCTTGTACTTTAAAAAGTTATAAAAATAATTTTGAACTTTCTATTTTGTATCACTTTGATCCCTACTGTTAAATAGGGGAGACACCGTTTATTTTTATCCTATGTGGCAGCATACGTAGCAGCACACATGGTATCCAAGTGGCAAAAATAAATTTAAAATTTATAACTAACCCATTAATCCATTATTTAATAATTTTAAAAAAATAAAAAATAAAAATAATCTCTTTCTGCCCTGATTTGTCCTAACCCGTGAGTGTCCACGTACCCACTGCACTCCCCTCGGGGCCCTTCGCCCCCACCTCCTTCGTTCCTAAGACTGCCCCACCAGCCTTAGGACCTCCTTCCCACCCCTCCCCCTCGCCTGCGAGGACCTCCTCCCTCCCCCCCTCGACCTCCTCCCTCCCGACCCCCCAGCAACCCCCTTCCCCACCCCCCGCTTCTGGTCCCCCACCCGACGCGACCTCCTCCCTTCCGACCCCCTAGCAACCCCCTTCCCCCCCTCCTGGTCCCCACCTGATGCAACCTCCTCCCTCTCGACCCCCCAGCAACCCCCTTCCCCCCCCTCTCGGTCCCCCACCTGACGCGACCTCCTCAATCTCGGGGATGGGGGGGGCCCTTTTGCAATGAGGGAAGGGGTTACTAGGGGGTCGGGAAGGAGGAGGTCGTGACATGGTGGAGGTCTTAGGGGCGGAGAGGGGGGGTGAGATCCCGAGGGCAGGGGAGCGCCTTCTGCGGTGAGGAAGGGGCTTAGTTGGGAGGGGGGAGGAGGTTGCGACATGGCAGAGGTCCCAAGGGCGAGGCCTGCTGCGGTGAGGGAAGGTGGTTGATGGGGGACGAGAGGAGGAGGTCACGGCACAGAGGAGGTCCTGAGGGCCGGTGGGGGGCCTTTTGCGATAAGGGAAGGGTGTTATTGGGGGGTCGGGAGGAGGAGGTCGCGACACGATGGAGGTTCCGAGGGGGGGGCGATTGAGGTCCTTGGGGCCAGGGGCCTGAGGGCCTTCTACGATGAGGATTACTTGGGGGGGGGGAGAGAGGGTGAGGCAGGAGGTTGTGGCACGGTGGAGATCCTGGTGGCGTGGGGTGGGCTTGCTGCGGTGAGGGAAGGTGGATGCTAAGGGGGCGGCACGGAGGAGTTCCCGGGGGCGAGGGGAAGGGAAGGAGGTCCTAGGGCGCGGGGGAGGGGGTTGGGGTGTGGCGGGTGGGCACTCACAGGTTAGAGTAAATTAGGGCGGATGAGAGATTTTTTTTATATATTTTTTAAATTATTAAATAATGGGTTAATGAGTTAATTACGAATTTTAATTTATTTTTGCTATCTGAATGTCATGTATGCTGCCATGTAGGATAAAGTAAACGGTGTCTCTCTAATTTAACGATAGGGTCAAAGTGATACAACATAGAAAGTTTAGGAATATTTTTATAACTTTTTAAAGTTTAAGAACCAAAGTGACATAACCCCTAAGTACAAGGGTTAATTCTATAGTTTAGCCTATATTATATATATAAATATATATAATTATTAATATTATTATAATTATTTCATATTAATTATTATATATATTAATATAATATTAATGTAATGATATAATATGAAAGTAATATATTATATATAAGATAATATAATAGTATACATTTATTATATAATATATATAAATAATAATTCTAATAATTAATATTTTTTATATTGATATTATATTATGATAATAATATAGTTATTAGTCATATAATATAAATACTATATAATTATAATATTTTAATAATATTATAATAGTAGTAATATAATATAATGTATGTAATATATAGTCAATATTTATATAGATATACTAATATTTATATAGAATGTTTATAATATATTATATATTTTATGTAAAGTATTATAATATGCAACTTCATATACATTTCAAAATATTATTAATAGGATTTAGAGATTAAACTTAATGCTATTTTATTTACATAATAATATTATTAATATTATTATATTATTAGCTTATTATGATTTGCCTTTATTTATTAATTTTTTAGTTTTTATTTTTGAAATAAATATTAAATTGAGTGTGTGTGTATATATATATATATATTTCAAAAATAATCAAACTTTAAGCTTTTAGTTGCCAAAATTAAAAATGCAAATTGATTTCAATTTCGAGGTTTAGACAAACTAAATAATAGTAAAATAAATGCATTTGATTCTAATTTTGATTTCTATGTAAACTAAACAAGTGAATATAATAAATAATTCTGATTCTAATTTCAATGAAATTTGATTCTGGTATTGGTTCATGAGAACGAGGCTAAGATCAAAAAAACCCATTGATGCGGGGTAAAATTGTCATTACGCCAATGTCCGTGTATATGGCAAAAAGGCTAGAGCCACTTTCAGTTTTTGACTCGTTAACTATCATGTTTGGAAAAAGATAAACTACCATGTGATATGGCTGATGAAGCCACGTATGAGTTAACGGTGGAAGTTGAGGTGGCCCCAGCTTCCAAGGCGGCCTCATCTCCGGATTCGGCCCCAGCTTCCAAGGTGACCTCATTTTTGGACTCGGCCCCAGTCGGCCTCAGCACCAACTTGACCCAGTCAGCCTCAGCACCAACTTCAGAGTCGGTCTGCTCACCAACTCCAGAGTTAGTACCGATGCCATCATCGATCTCAACGCCAACACCAGAGATGGTCTCCGAACCTTGGCAGGACCAAGCTATCTCAGTACCTCGGAAGGGCCGAGCTATCTCCGAACCTTGAAAGGGCCGAGTTATCTCCGAACCTCGGCAGGGCCGAGCTATCTCTGAACCTCAGAAGGGCCGAGCTATCTCCGAACCTCGGCAGGGCCGAGTTATCTTAGTACCTCACCAGGATCGATCCTCATCCCTTCAACGTAAGCATCATTGCTGCTTCAAACTGTACCGGATATCTCAAAGGATGACCATCCTGATCGCAAGGATCACGGAATAAGCTTTCCAAAATAGAAACAGGAGCCAAATATAACACTCCATCCATGATCAACGGGAGCGTACAAATATCAAGTCCCAAGACCAACCAAGTACGCTCCCGAAGGCAATCTAAGCCCAAAATAACTCTAGCAAAGGCCATTACTCCTGAAAAATCATCTCAAGAAGAAGATCCTTCTGCTGGAGCCTTCTCCTCTCATCTGATTGCTGGATATTTTTACTGACTTGGGTGTCGGAGGGTCTTTTACAGGGACCACCCCCCATGCTTCCTACGTAAAGACTACCTTGCAGGTTCACCCAGATGGGAGAGCGCTACCCGGATCTCAACGTGTGCCGCCACCAAGCCGAAGAATATATATTGCAGCAACAAATTGGTGCTAGAGAAAGGGCCTCAAGTTCCGTTAAACTTGTAAATAAGGAGACAAGGTTCCTGACAAGAAGGATGATTCCTCAATAGCTAACTGTAAGAGAGCAACCACAAATACTCCTGATCAGGCCACCTCTCAAAAGCCTGATCCCATAAACAACACAGCGCCCTCGCAGCCATCATCGACCAAGGTTCCTCCACCGCTAACAGCCCCGATCACCCAGGACTAGTTTGCCATGCTGATCCAACAAGTTCAAGCCCATCACAACTGGTACAGGGGCTTCTTAGGGGTTTTCTTTCTGCTGCACTCACTCAGCAGCTTCCTGGTGAAACAGTCATCCCGGTCCTATCAGTGGTCCCTTCGCCCAATCCACTGGAAGCCACCAGCCTCCAGCAATAGCCTGACCATAAAGAAGTTGAACCGGCACCACAGAGGGGAGGAGATAGGAGCTTGCCCAGATCCTGTAGGGCTCGCTCCTTACCTTTAGTATTCTTTTGCCACGACTCAACGCTGCGGCCACAATCCCCCCATCCAGTCTCTCCTACTGCTCGGGATGATGGGCCGCAACGACAAAGGTACATATTGTTACCGAGTCATGCCTTTCGGTCTAAAGAATGCAGGCGCCACCTACCAAAGGCTGGTAAACAAAGTCTTCAAGGAGCAAATCAGTCGGAACATGGAGGTATACGTTGATGACATGCTGGTCAAAAGCAAGGATACTTCCCAGCATATCGAAGACCTCTTAGAGAGCTTCGCGACACTCCGAAAGTATCGGATGAGGCTCAATCCGACAAAGTGTGCTTTCGGCATCACCTCGGGAAAGTTTTTGGGCTTTATGGTTTCTCAGCGAGGCATCGAAGCCAACCCGCAGAAGATTCAAGCCCTTCAGCAAATGGCGCCCCCAACATCTATCAAAAAAGTCTAGCGCCTGATGGAAGGATTGCGGCCCTCAACCGCTTCATGGCTCAGTCAACCGAGAGGAGCCTCCCGTTCTTCAAAGCTCTCCGATCCGCCAAGAACTTTCAATGGACTCCTGAATGCCAAAAATTATTGAAGACCTCAAGAAGTATCTCGGCTCACCGCCTCTCCTTAGCAGCCCAAATCCGGGAGAGATGCTATTTTGTACCTGACAGTTTCAGAAGGCGCAATTAGCTCGGTCTTGGTCAGAGAAGAGAAGAAGACCCAAAAGCCAACTACAATGTCAGCAAACTGCTCTGGGACGCCGAGACGAGGTACACCCGAATTGAGAAGCTAGTGTTGACCCTGATAACGTCAGTTCGAAGGTTGCGACCGTATTTCCAGGTGCATTCTGTAACAGTCCTCACCGACCAGCCCATCAAGGCGGTGGTCCACCGCCCCGAAACATCAGGAAGAATGGCTAAATGGGCCGTTGAATTGAGCGAGCATGATATCCGATATCAGCCTCGCCCGGCCATCAAAGCGCAGGTTCTAGCCAACTTCCTCCTTGAATGCACTATCCCAGAAGATGGCTCCGCTCTGGACTCCTTGAGCATCCAAGATCGAACGCCCTGTGGCTGCTCCACGTCGACAGATCCTCCAACGCCAATGGCTCCGGTGCTGGTTTAGTCCTCACCAGCCCAGAGGGGGCGACCTTTGAATATGGCATTAGATTCTCCTTCCCAAGCTCCAACAATGAAGCCGAATATGAAGCTTTGCTTGCTGGACTCCAAATCGCCTGTGATCTGAAAGTGAAGAAGCTAAATGCCTTCACCGACTCTCAGCTGGTAGCTGGTCACGTGCGGGGCAAGTTTGAGGCCGAGAGCCAAACATAATTCGGTATCTCCAAGAGGTGCGGAACCTACTCTCTCACTTCTCTGAATTCGGGCTCCGACAATCTCAGAAGAACATTCGAGGGAATGCCGTACTGTTGACGTATTCTCCTTAAATCCTCGGCGGCAATCTCCGAAGCCATGTCGTCGGGGCTCATCATTTTGCTAGCCGAGAGAAACACCGAGCGAAATTACAGAGGAACGAAAGCGCTGTGAATGGGAACGACACTGTTTCGACTTTGCTTCCTCCCTAAGGAAACCGCCTTAAGAGAGAAGATAAGGCATCTCGACCGAGACGCCCGAAACCGCCATTACGAACGCCATGAAAACCGGATTTGCTACGTGGCGATTCCCCAACCGTTGCCCTAAAGGAGCCTTACCCACAAAGGCACGGCGGCCGCGCGGCATTAAATAGGGCATCATTGCGCAGGCTGTCAACTCCAGATCCCTTCGTTCAAGTCATGCCACCTGGAATTATACTTCCTATGCCCGAACCTACGCTTCGAACTAGGGAGTAGGGGGTAAGTGTTAAGGGGTAAAATCGCTATGCATCAATGATCATGTTCATGGCTAAGGCTAGCCTTGATTCCTACCCGCTGTGCAACACCCGCCAGAGATAAGTCAACCTCGGTAGGTCGGAGCGCCCTAGCCCCCACCGAGCCAAGGGTTCCCAAGGCACGGCCTCTCGAGTCGAGCTATCGTCTCTCGGCCCCTCGAGCCGAGCTATCGTCTCTTGGCCCTTCGACCGAGCTATCGTCTACCGTCTCTCGGCCCCTCGAGCCGAGCTATCGTCTCTCGGCCCCTCGAGCCGAGCTATCGTCTCTTGGCCCCTTCGGCCAAGCTATCGTCTACCGTCTCTCGGCCCCTCGAGCCGAGCTATCATCTCTTGGCCCTAACCGAGCCATCCCATCACCCGGCCTTTCTAGTCGATCTCTTCTATCACTCGGCCTAGCCCGAGCGATACCTACACCTCTGCGGAATTTGGCGCGGGAAAGCTTAAAATAGTAAGATTCCAAACAGGAATCATATCCGAAAGTGGCCTAGAGCCCTGGAGCCTATGCCCCTACCAAATCTCGAGATGTCAACAAGCTCTCCCAACCGTCGATCCTCTAATTAACCAGATACGAATCCTACCGATCTCATAACAAACTGGATTTAGATCTCAACAGCCTTCGGACCCACGATACTCCCAAGCAACCAGGTGATCCTCTATAAATACCACAACCTCAGATCCCCTCAGGTACGCATCTTTTATGCGCACACTCGCTCACTGATTATCTCTCCCCCTCTCTCTGCCTTTGCTTCCACCATTACCGCTTTGCTCAGAGCCCTGGGACTCTTCAGCAAGAGTCTTCTCCTCATTTTTGTTGACTGTCGATCTTTGCTGACTTAAGCGTCGAAGGGTCTTTCGCAGAGGGCCACCCCCAACGCCTCTCACACGAGGACTATTTTGCAGGTCCGTTCAGAAGGAAGCCCATCTCGAAGCCCGAACACGCCCGAGTCGAAGGACAAAATTTCAGCAGCAACAATATATATATAGAGGGGCATGCATGCATGATGGCAGATCGACAATACCAGTGGCTGATGAGTTGGTGATAGCCAGAGTCGTCCACAGCAACATAGGCTTTAGCCAACTGCCAAATCGAAGCCTCGATCCCATCACTAGCTGGAGTGAAGACCTTGTTGACAGCACCTGCATGATCTGGGTGCGGTAAGCTCAGCTCAATGGCCAGTGGCTTCAGAGTGCCATCATTATCCTTGAGGAGTAGTATAATTCTAGAGGCGTACAAAATCCTGTTGGATGTAGAATTGATGCGGCCAAGATATGGAAACAAAGCATCATGGTGATCCAAAATGAATAACCTGTTGTTCTAATTCAATGCCTGTCGTAACAGAGTACTCAACCTCTAATTATAATCATCATGCCATGCCACGGTTAACAGTGCAACATAATTCCTAGCTAATTAATTAATTAATAGTACTCCATCATTTTTACATATATACCTGATCTACCGTTAAGCCCTCTGAGTTCTTTTCAATGTGTGCTGCGGTTATTGAGCTGGTGTGGTCGCCGTAAGTTCTCGGATCTTGCTGGTTGGATGGAATTCCTACAAGATCAGATCGGAGTATGTTGCTTGGTCCTTCTTGTCCGAGGTGATCTAATTAACGATCGATTGCTAATATATCATAAAATTCAATTTTACGTACCTGGAGACGGCTTATTATCACAGGGTTCACGCCGGCAAGCATTTCCCGGCCAAATTCTTCATCAGTCCTCCAGACGAACTTATCCTCTGTAGCACGACATCACTAGCTACATGAAGATCACTCTGTAATGCTCATTACGTACTAAAGCACAATTCCGATCGAGCAGTACGTAGATAGATACCTCGGATGAGTTGACGAAGTGGGAGCTTCAGCACCTGCTCCCCGTCGGACCGGATCAGATTTTTTATCTCTTCGAATGGGCTATTGGGCAGCTTCAGCCCACCTTCATAGAGTTTCAGTATGTCTTGGAATGAGTCAAACTCATATGGAGTCTTGTCGAGCAAAGTGTCGAGGAGAGGAAGCAGCGACTGAGCTACTGACATAAGATTGAGAGCTTAATTGTCCGACATCTTGAGGTGCCCGAACCGCGCGCTCGTCCCTTGGGACATAGATGTCGAGGTCGAGAAGTGGCAGTCTGCTTTCAGTGTTTGGATCTGTGAGGAAGAAAAATTAAAGAGACCATGATGACATAAGATTGAGAGCTTAATTGTCTACTTATTCCTATCGATTTAATTAATGCAAATTAAGCTTTAGTTGTCAATTAATAACCTACTGGTATGGTCTTTGTAGGGGGACGGCCGGTCGCGGGTAAGGGTACTGTTGACGCCAGATCACCGTCCTCGAACGTCCGCGAGCGTCTGGTCGCCTCCTCCAGCGAGCCTGGGATCCTCCGGCGAGCTCCATACGCCTGCGGACCTGCAAACAAGTCCCGGAGGCCGGAGATTCCGGCAGGGACCCTCCGACGCTCAAGTCAGTGCCCTGGACAACGACCATGAGCTTGAGGAAGCTCGAAACAGAAAGAGAGAGAGGCTCTGAGAGGAGCTCTCCGTGTGAGCGAGAATGAGCATTTAGGAGTGTAATGAGTTCGTTACCTAGTCGGGGGTCCCTCTTACCCATTTTATAGATGCTTAGAGTTTGTTTCGCTTGAGTGGTTGAGGCTCCATAATGATAACTTTGATGGGTAAGTGTCAGAACTAATGTTTGTAAGGCATGGGGTGCTACCACTTGTCAGAGCACGACAGCAATGGAAGGGCTTGCTTTCTTCTTTGAGATGTCAGGGCTATAGGCCAAGTCCCATCAGAGTAGGTGGCTGCAGGGCATGACCGACCGCTATGGCGCTTTGTCAGACGTATCCCCACGTCGCACGTCTGTTGTCCTGTGCAAACAAAGATGGAGCAGGCACGCTGACCCCACAATATGGCTGCTGGGGAACTGCTTGGGTGGCTGTCGAGGCTGAGGCTGAAGCTGGCCGAGGCTGAAGCTGGCCAAGGCTGAGGCTGGCCGAGCTATGTTGGCCGAGGCATGCTGAAGCTGGTCGAGGCTGAGGCTGACCGAGCTATGCTGGCCGAGGCTGAAGTTGGCCGAGGCTAAGGCTGGCCGAGCTATGCTGGTCGAGCTATTGTGGCCGAGGCATGCTGAAGCTGACCGAAGAGGCTGGCCGAGCTATGTTGGCCGAGCTATGCTGAAGCTGGCCGAGGCTGAGGCTGGCCGAGTTATGCTGGCCGAACTATGCTGGCCGAGGCATGCTGAAGCTGGCCGAGGCTGAGGCTGGCCGAGCTATGTTGGCTGAGCTATGCTGGCCGAGGCATGCTGAAGCTGGCCGAGGCTGAGGCTGGCCAAGCTATGTTGGCCGAGCTATGTTGGCCAAGGCTAAGGCTGGTCGAGCTATGTTGAAGCTGACCGAGGCTGAGGCTGGCCGAGCTATGTTGGCCGAGGGATGCTGAAGCTGGCTGAGCTATGTTGGCCGAGGCTGAGGCTGGCCGAGCTATGTTGGCCGAGGCTGAGGCTGGCCGGGCTATGTTGGCCAAGCTATGCTGAAGCTAGCTGAGGCTGGGGCTGGCCGAGCTATGTTGGCCGAGCTATGCTGAAGCTGGCCGAGCTATGTTGGCCGAGGCATGCTGAAGCTGGCCGAGGCTGAGGCTGGCCGAGCTATGTTGGCCGAGCTATGTTGGCCGAGGCATGTTGAAGCTGGCCGAGGCTGGCCGAGCTATGTTGGCCGAGGCTGAGGCTGGCCGAGCTATGCTGGCCGAGGCATACTAAAGCTGGCCGAGCTATGTTGGCCGAGGCATGCTGAAGCTGGCTAAGGCTGGTCGAGCTATGTTGGCCGAGCTATGCTGAAGCTGGCCGAAGCTGAGGCTGGCCGAGCTATGTTGGCCGAGCTATGCTGGCCGAGCTATGTTAGCCGAGGCTGAGGCTGGCCGAGCTATGTTGAAGCTGGCCTAGGCTGAGGCTGGCCGAGCTATGTTGGCCGAGGCATGCTGAAGCTGGCCGAGCTATGTTGGCCGAGGCTAAGGCTGGCCGAGCTATGTTGGCCGAGCTATGTTGGCCGAGGCTGAGGCTGGCCGAGCTATGTTGGCCGAGCTATGCTGAAGTTAGCCGAGGCTAGGGCTGGCCGAGCTATGTTGGCCGAGCTATGCTGAAGCTGGCCGAGGCTGAGGCTGGCCGAGCTATGTTGGTCGAGCTATGCTGAAGTTAGCCGAGGCTGGGGCTGGCCGAGCTATGTTGGCCGAGCTATGCTGAAGCATCTCCGAGGCTGAGGCTAGCCGAGCTATGTTGGCCGAGGCATGCTGAAGCTGGCCGAGCTATGTTGGCCGAGGCTGAAGCTGGCCGAGCTATGTTGGCCGAGCTATGCTGGCCGAGGCATGCTGAAGCTGGCCGAGGCTGAGGCTAGCCGAGCTATGTTGGCCGAGCTATGCTGGCCGAGGCATGCTGAAGCTGCCGAGGCTGAGGCTGGCCGAGCTATGTTGGCCGAGGCATGCAGAAGCTGCCGAGGCTGAGGCTGGTCGAGTTATGTTGGCCGAAGCATGCTGAAGCTGGTCGAGGCTGAGGCTGGCCGAGCTAGGTTGGCCGAGCTATGTTGGCCGAGGTTGAGGCTGGCCGTCGAGGCCGAGGGGGGGCTCGATAGGCTGCATGGTCGAGGAAAGTAGGAGATGGAGGCCTTTCGAAGCCGACGGGAGCTGGAAGCAAAGACTGGAGCTGGGCAGAGGCCTTCCGAGGCCGACAGGACCTTCTTATCTCCCAAGCCAGCTCTGAAGAAGGATGAAGGCGCTTGGAGGCAGCTGGGAGGAACCTTGGACATGGGAGCTGGAGGTGCCGCTGCCCTTACTTGGGCCTTCCTCTGCGCCGCCATCCGCAGGAGAGTAGGTCGCTTGGCCGCTTGAGCGGCGAGTGATGGCTCTCTGAAGCTGGCCAAAAGAGGGCTGACTTGGGTGGCTAACTGGGAGTCCAACCTGAGTGCATCACCATTGCCCATGAGGTTTACTGGCCCCATCAGGTACTCGATGGAGCCGCAGAGGATTGGTTGAACATAGCCGTCGCCTTGTCGGGGTCACCAAGATCGTTATACTACGCATAGGCGTACACGCGGTCATGCTCCTAGAGCTCGCCGGTGACATCGTCCCCTCTGAGATGGAGGAGTTCTTCCTGTCTGTATAATGGTCGCAGTGGCTTGGGAGTTTTGCTTGGGAGGTAAGCCTGCATGCAAGATTCCAGGGCATGAAGAACTTTTAAATCTAAATATTAATATTGTTAAGCTAGCCAATGGAAGAGGAAATTTTGAAAATTCTTTTCATGCGCCAAGGATCAGCAGGAGGCTCGGCTAGCTACTACTGGACCGATCGGTGTTTAATTAAGAGCAAGAATATTATTGAACGTACAAAACCAGTACTTTTGAGAGGAAAATGGGATAGATTTTTGTTACTTCGCAACAGAATTAGTGTCTACCTAGGTTTTGTTGCCTGATCATCTTTTGTTTCCTGTCCGGATTATAGGCAGGAAAACCGGTTGGCCAAGCTAAATATTTGATAAAAGAATGAAGCCATAATAATTCGTGAGAATGAAGGATGAGATCGATGTTGTCATAAAAACGATGTGTATTTGATGAAATTTAAAAGTTCAAATCATATCTGCATCCAAAGTTAAAAGTTTTAAATCATATTATTTTGATGAACACCTCCTCTATATATATATATATATATATATATGTGTGTGTGCGCGCGCGTGTTTGAAAACCTTCATGCCACTAAAATTTCCGTCAAATTTTACTGCTAGCAGCTTTAATTTCAACTGTCCTTACCTAAATTTAAATATGATAAATAAGTCAACACTAAAGTCAAGTATAACATAGGTGAAACATGAAAAGTACGTGCAATACATAAAACAACATGATGCAATAGTAGAAAGCAGATCTAACTCAAGTAACCCAAAGAAAGAGAACAAACAAGTCCTCGAGCCTTTACCGTGAAGATTGATAGAGATATAGACTAAAAGATATGCTTTATGTCTTTACATTTTTAATGAGAATTCATTTTGAGCAATGTGTACCATTTACTATATATATGTGCATGTGTCTAGTATTTACAAAGAGTATTTGATCTAGTGTGTAGAGTACGGCTTACACACAGAAGACTAGATCATCGGTTCTTTTGGAATACAAGTTTATTGTTCACAGTTTTAGATGGAATTGGACACACCATCAGTAGAACTGTAGCACAAATTTTAGTAGGTCTGTCTTGACTACGGGGAATGGTTTATTCTAACTATTTGTGCTAGTACACTTTGTGTGTATTGAACAGGACCCAGTTGAGTTGATTATTTTATACTGACTTTATAAAATAATTTAGAACTCATGAATATTATGATTACTTATGCTCTTAATCTGAATTCTATTTCTAGACACGTGTATGTAGTGATTATTGCTTTGATTACACATAGAGTGAGATTCTATATGAGTCAATAAACTCAGTGGGTTGGGCAATAACATTATATATATGGTGAATATTAATAGTTGAAGGAATCCACGTCCTGTTAATTTGGATTGATGATATCCCCTTGAGAAAGCTTATAAGTTTTGATCGTATCAAATCTTGCAAGTGGATTTTGAATCCGATACATCAAATAAGTTAAGTGGATAAGTCTCAAGGATAATAACAGCCAATTAAATTATATTGTCAGTATTTAAATTTAATTGGTGGATATCTGTAATCTTAACGTGGGGAGATAATAAGTATTTAATATTAAGGCTCGAAAATATAAATTCGAATGTGATTAGGAGTACAATTGTAATTCTTTAGTGGAATGAATTATAATTTACGTAATTGAATCCTAACCCGGGATAGGATTAGGAGATTTAATTACGTGGAAAGTCCTTTTTCATATTTGCCTATTTGGTCCCTGTTGTAGCCCTATAAATACCCTCTCAATTGGTTGCTAGGGTTAACGTTTTTAAGAGAAAAAGAAAAACAAGAAACCCTAGGTCGGCCGAGAAAGATCCCACCATCTTGCGAGAGAAGAAGGTATTTTCGGGAATACGGCGGAAGGCCAAAAGGTAGAGGTCGAGCAATCAAATCGAAGTGTTCCAGCGTTCAAGTCTGAAGGTATAATCTTATACTCATAGATTAGAACGGTAAAAGATTTTTGTATTACTCATATACACTATAGCCGTGATCTTGGGGGTATTCCGCGCTCCCCTTAACCAGGTCGATCCCCGCTGGGGGCCAGCCCCCAGACCCCCGTATGCGAAGCGGCAAATCGTCGAGCAAAGTAGCAATCATGGTGCGACAGAGATCTTCATCTGCGTGAAAAATTTTGACCATAATAACAGGGATTTTATTTATTTTGTTTATATTGGTTATGTTGCATACTTGCTTGATTGTTTATCCTTTTGTTCTTATGTCTATAACTAGGAGAACATGGTTAATTGGATAATCACTTGCTGTTTGTGTTTATAAGATAATCAAACACAAGTTTTATAACCCTCAAAATATTGTTTAAAAACTAAGTGGGAGAGGGAATTAATCACATTTAAATCCCATGGTCCCATCACTTGTTTATTGGTGAGGTAGTTAATTTCACGTGTTAGCATTAGTGCTTTCCTCCCCATAGGATGAAATTGATTGCCAGCTCACCAAGAATAATCCCTGGTAGTTGTTAATGTTGGATTACCTCTCCATCTGAGGGATCCACCATGGGACAATGGATCTAGCATTGAGTGATGGTATACACTTAGGTATAAATATTGGTATCCTCCCCATCGGAGTCACTACAAATATTTATATGACCAAAGTTAGCCAGCTAATTAATTTTACTTGGTATGTTACCTTTTACCTAGATAGTAAAATTAATAGGTTTTATCTGTCTAGATAAATGATGAGTAGTAGACGTCCTCCCATCGAGGCATACTATTCAAAATGTACTAGGCTGCTGGCGAATTCTATTATTATGTAGTGGTTGAGGGGCCCTACTTATAATTTTGAATTTAAAGTTTATTGCTCATTATATCTTATTTGATGTATGAATGATTCTCAGGATTAAAATGTCTTCTTTCAATCCACTTGCTGTGATACTCAAAGAAAACAAATTGATTGGTCCTAATTACATTGATTGGAAAAGAAACCTGGATATAGTGTTAACTGCAGAAGGGTACAAGTATGTGCTCACTCAGGTCTGTCCCGCAGAGCCCGGTGAAGGGGCTTCAGATCAGGAGTCCCAAGCTTACCGTAAGTGGGTTAAGGCTGATGAGATGGCGCGGTGTTACATATTGGCATCTATGTCAAATGTTCTGCAACATCAGCATCAATCTATGCCCTCTGCCTATGACATGATGTTCAACCTCAAAGAAATGTTTGGGGATCAGAGTCGTGCAGCTAGGCAGACTGCGATGAAAGAACTGATGAACACTAATATGGCTGAAGGAACTCCTGTCAGGGATCATGTTCTAAAGATGATTAGCCTTCTGAATGAACTGGAGATCCTTGGAGCGGAGATGGATGGGGAAACCCAAGTTGATATCATTCTCCAGTCCCTACCTGATTCTTTTAAGCAGTTCTGCCTAAATTACACCATGAACAAAATGAATTTTTCATTGGCAGAGCTACTTAAAGAACTTCAGGTAGCAGAGAGTTTCATTATGAAGCCTGCAGTTGCTATGGTTACTGAAAAAGGTTCTTCTTCGAAGTCTCATGCTAAGAAGAAGAAAAAGGTTCAGAAAAAGAAACAGCATCATGCCCCACAGCCCAATGGGGAAATAAAAAAGAAGGGAAAGTGCTTCGTCTGCAAGCAGCCAGGTCACTGGAAGCAGCAATGTCCAGTTTGGCTTGCCAGGAAACAGGCTAGAGGTATATCTCATTCACTTGTAGTTGAAACTTGTTTAGTGCTGTTATCTACCAGTGGCTGGTGTGTAGATACGGGAGCCACTAATCATGTTTGCAATTCTTTGCAGGGGTTCCAGCAGACCCGGCAGCTAAGTGATGGAGAGATTTACATATTTCTGGGAGATGGCACGAGAGTGTCAGTAGTTGCAGTGGGAGATTTTAGCTTTTCTTTTAGTAGAAATAGAATTTTAATATTAAAAGACTATTTTTTGTACCTTCAATTAGAAGGAATTTAATTTCAGTTTCTAAGTTGGTTGATGATGGATATTCAGTTTATTTTAATGACTCCGTTGTTATTAAGAAAAATAAACATTTTATCTGTTCTGGTACATTGGTGGATGGTCTTTATATTATTAATCCTGTTTCTCCTACTGTGCAACTAAATGAAGTGAATAACAATAATAGACCATGTAAGAGAAAACATCCTTCTGAAATGAATCAAACTTATCTTTGGCACTTGCGCCTAGGTCATATAAATCTAAGACGGATTTCTAGACTGGTTCAAGATGGACCATTAGGTTCATTGGAAGTAGAGGCACTACCGGTCTGTGAATCTTGCTTAGAAGGAAAAATGACCAAGCGGCCATTCTCGGCCAAAGGCAATAGAGCTAAGGAGATATTAGAATTGGTTCACTCTGATTTGTGTGGCCCAATGAACATCCAAGCTAGAGGTGGTTTTGAGTACTTTGTCACTTTTATTGATGATTACTCAAGATATGGGTATATTTATCTGATGCGCCGTAAGTCTGAATGCTTTGAAAAATTTAAAATTTTTAAGGCAGAAACGGAGAACCGTCATGGTAAAAATATCAAGACACTACGATCCGATCGTGGTGGCGAGTACCTCTTAGGGGAGTTCACAGATTACTTATTAGATGCTGGGATTGAATCCCAGTTGTCTGCACCTAGAACGCCACAGCAGAATGGTGTAGCTGAAAGAAGGAATAGGACTCTTATGGATATGGTTAGATCTATGATGAGTTATTCAGACTTACCTATTTCGTTTTGGGGATATGCATTAGAGACCGCTGCATATATTCTTAACTTGGTACCATCTAAGTCAGTACCTAAGACACCCACAGAACTGTGGACTGGGCGCAAGCCTAGTCTAAGACATGTTCGGGTTTGGGGTTGTCCAGCACATGTACTAAAAGGTAAACCAGATAAGTTGGAATCAAGGACAGATGTATGCTTCTTTGTTGGATATCCTAAAGGAACAAAAGGTGGTTTATTTTATTGTCCTAAGGATCAGAAGGTCATTGTTAGCACCAATGCCCGATTCTTGGAGGAGGACTATATTATAGACCACAAACCCAGAAGTAAAATTGCTCTAGAAGAGTTGAGAGGCGATAAAACTAGACAGGCTCCTTTAATACCAATAGTACAAGCAGAAACACCACAAGAAAGTAGGTTCCCAAACTTCCCAATAACTATTCGTAGTGGGAGAAGTATAGTAACACGAACTGACCCTGAACTGATACAAAAGGATACCATTAATGCACCAGTTTCAGAACCAGTGCAGGTTGATGGAGCACAAGGATCAGAGTCAGATCGTATTACTACAAGCACATACAATCAGGTTGTGCCTCGTCGTAGTGGGAGGGTTGTAAATACACCTAAACGGTATACGTTCCTTGGAGAGTCATATGACAGAATCTCTGATGAACTGGATACTGAACCCAGTAGCTACAATGAAGCATTACAGGATAAAGATGCAACTCTTTGGCAAAATGCTATGAAATCAGAGATAGAGTCTATGCACTTTAATCAGGTCTGGGATCTTGTAGAACCACCCGAGGGAGTAAAACCCATCGGATGCAAGTGGATCTATAAGAAGAAGAGAGGAGCAGACGGGAAGGTGGAAACCTTCAAGGCTAGGCTAGTTGCAAAAGGTTTTACTCAGAAAGAAGGGATCGACTATGAGGAAACCTTTTCACCAGTAGCTATGCTTAAGTCTATCCGGATTCTCTTATCCATTGCAGCTCATTTCGATTACGAAGTTTGGCAAATGGATGTCAAGACAGCTTTCCTTAATGGAAATCTTGACGAATGCATTTACATGATGCAACCAGACGGTTTTATAGTAAAAGGCCAGGAGCACTTGGTGTGCAAGCTTAAGAGGTCCATTTATGGACTTAAGCAGGCATCTAGATCTTGGAATACTCGTTTTGATCAAGCTATTAAATCTTATGGTTTTGATCAAAGTCCTGACGAGTCATGTGTGTACAAGAAGCGTGATGGAAAAACTTTGGTGTTTCTGGTGCTATATGTGGATGACATCTTACTTATTGGAAACGATATGGGAGTGTTATCTTCGGTCAAGGTATGGTTATCTGGACAATTTGATATGAAGGACTTGGGAGAAGCAAGTCACATCCTAGGGATCAAGCTTTTGCGAGATCGCAAGCAAAGGATGATATGCTTATCTCAAGCCACTTATATCGATAAAATTCTCACCCGTTTTGGTATGCATAATTCCAAGAAAGGATTTCTTCCTTTCAGGCATGGAATTTCTCTATCTAAGGATCAGTGTCCTAAGACACCTGAAGAGATAGAAAGTATGAAGGCAGTTCCTTATGCTTCTGCAGTAGGAAGCCTAATGTATGCTATGCTATGTACTAGACCTGATATCTGTTTTGCCGTAGGCATGGTTAGCAGATTTCAGTCTAACCCTGGGCGAGAACATTGGACTGCAGTAAAACATATAATTAAGTACCTGAAAAGGACTAAAGATTATATGTTAGTTTACCAAGCAGATAGTCTTGTGCCTATAGGTTATACAGATTCGGACTTCCAATCAGATAATGAATCTAGGAAATCAACCTCGGGATATGTGTTCACTTTGGGTGGTGGAGCAATTAGCTGGAGGAGTGTGAAGCAGACTTGTGTTGCTGACTCTACCATGGAAGCTGAGTATGTGGCTGCATCTGAAGCTGCAAAAGAGGCTGTTTGGCTAAGAAACTTTCTTTTGGATCTTAGTGTGATACCTTCAGTGCAATTACCTATTATTTTTGTGATAATAGTGGGGCAGTTGCTAATTCGAAGGAACCCAGGACCCATAAGAAATCTAAACACATTGAGCGTAAGTATCACCTGATACGTGACATCGTGCAAAGAGGTGACGTGCTGGTGACCAAGGTTACATCTGAGGACAACCTGGCAGATCCTTTTACAAAGAGTTTAACTTCAAAAGTTTTTGATAGACATGTAGAGGGCATGGGAGTTAGATATGTACAAGCATTGCTTTGAGTCTAAGTGGGAGATTGATAGAGATATAGACTAAAAGATATGCTTTATGTCTTTACATTTTTAATGAGAATTCATTTTGAGCAATGTGTGCCATTTACTATATATGTGCATGTGTCTAGTATTTACAAAGAGTATTTGATCTAGTGTGTAGAGTACGGCTTACACACAGAAGACTAGATCATCGGTTCTTTTGGAATACAAGTTTATTGTTCACAGTTTTAGATGGAATTGGACACACCATCAGTAGAACTGTAGCACAAATTTTAGTAGGTCTGTCTTGACTACGGGGAATGGTTTATTCTAACTATTTGTGCTAGTACACTTTGTGTGTATTGAACAGGACCCAGTTGAGTTGATTATTTTATACTGACTTTATAAAATAATTTAGAACTCATGAATATTATGATTACTTATGCTCTTAATCTGAATTCTATTTCTAGACACGTGTATGTAGTGATTATTGCTTTGATTACACATAGAGTGAGATTCTATATGAGTCAATAAACTCAGTGGGTTGGGCAATAACATTATATATATGGTGAATATTAATAGTTGAAGGAATCCACGTCCTGTTAATTTGGATTGATGATATCCCCTTGAGAAAGCTTATAAGTTTTGATCGTATCAAATCTTGCAAGTGGATTTTGAATCCGATACATCAAATAAGTTAAGTGGATAAGTCTCAAGGATAATAACAACAATTAAATTATATTGTCAGTATTTAAATTTAATTGGTGGATATCTGTAATCTTAATGTGGGGAGATAATAAGTATTTAATATTAAGGCTCGAAAATATAAATTTGAATGTGATTAGGAGTACAATTGTAATTCTTTAGTGGAATGAATTATAATTTACGTAATTGAATCCTAACCCGGGATAGGATTAGGAGATTTAATTACGTGGAAAGTCCTTTTCATATTTGCCTATTTGGTCCCTGTTGTAGCCCTATAAATACCCTCTCAATTGGTTGCTAGGGTTAACGTTTTTAAGAGAAAAAGAAAAACAAGAAACCCTAGGTCGGCCGAGAAAGATCCCACCATCTTGCGAGAGAAGAAGGTATTTTCGGGAATACGGCGGAAGGCCAAAAAGGTAGAGGTCGAGCAATTAAATCGAAGTGTTCCAGCGTTCAAGTCTGAAGGTATAATCTTATACTCATAGATTAGAACGGTAAAAGATTTTTGTATTACTCATATACGTTATAGCCGTGATCTTGGGGTATTCCGCGCTCCCCAACAGAGATACGGCGCCCAAACGGGCAATCCTTAGAGCCCCTTAATTGGTTCCTCCTCACCTTGTGTGAGGAGCGGAGATGAGCATAGAGCCCCATGAGGACCCCGGCTTCAAGTGCTTGTGGCCGAATTTTCTCATAATCATTCGCTTGATCCGAACTCTTCGGATTAACAAAATTGAGACTTGTGACTACATAAAAGATCAAGCAGAAAACAACTGACTAGGTGGATAGCACATTTAAAAATAAAATACAAACTAAAAATAAAGAAGAAAAAAAAAATTAAGCAAACTATCAGCAATTTTGATCCTTTTTAAAAAGAAATGAGGATGCTGAATTTTTTTGTTTAAATAAATTCTTTAGGCTTAAGAGTATTTCAAATTGAATTTCTTTGTTTTTTAAAAGATTCCAAATGGGCTGTGAAAGTTTTCATTTAAAAAACCTGCATACTATGGAGCTCAGATTCTTTATATATATATATATATAAATTCATACGTCTACTTCATATGCATGGTCTTATTTTATAATGGTTATAAGGGTAATAGTTATTTCATCTAGCTCTCCTTGCACACAATATAAGTTGTGTCATGTTTAAATTGCTTTAGCTCATATTATATTTGCTGAGGTTAAATTTTCTTATCAATTTTTTGGATAGATAAAAAAAAAACTTTATTTTTTTAAATTATAATGAAAGTCCTAGCAATTTCTGATGGAAAGAAAATCTGATCCTTAGCTGTTGGAAAAATTTTTGTTCTTGGCAAAAAATCCTTCCTAGAAATTGCTAGAAATATAATATAAAAATTTAATACATAAATAAAGTAAAAAATAAAAGAAGATATGAATCAAACCAGGATCGAGGCGTGTTAGACACTGCCCTAAGGATCAGATTTTTGCTCCTTCGTACAGGTTATTGACGATCTGTCTTCAAAGTATAATGATCTGGCTGACCCGATCCTCCTACTACGAGCACGATAGTATGGAGGTGCAAACCCAATAATTATCTTCAATGCTCAAGAAAAGATTAATGAAAATTAGAATAAAATAAGATAAAAAAAACTCATAGGGCTATTCAAAACCATTCTCCTCCATCTTGAATCTTTAAGTCCCTATTTATAGCCTTAGCCCATAAATCATGTCGGCTTACAAATGAATTGTAATGAATTGTTTGGGCCATTTTTGGACGTTGATGAACGTTGGCCCTCGCAACGTTCACACATTGCGTCCTGGGGCGTTTCCTTTTTTTATTTAAACTTTTTCCAAAAGGAGTTGAATGGGCCAACTCAATGACTTGCTCCACCCAGAAGTTTTTAATGGCACTATCAATGAATGCTATGATACCATGGTTACGCTCACGGACGTTTCCTTTTTTTTATTTAAACTTTTTTCAACCGGAGTTGAATGGGCCAACTCAATGACTTGCTCCACCCAAAAGTTTTTAATGGCACTATCAACAAATGCCATGATACCATGGTTGGTAAAAGTGGTTTAGAAAATAGCAAATCAACATATTATATGTTCTTTTAGGAAGGTGATAGCCTTATTGTGATCAATCTTAATGTCTTGGCTTCTACCCATTTGGCCGTGTAGTTCATCCATCACCACTCTATTTTAAACTTGTGTAGCAAACAGTGGGTGGATTTTGTTGATTAGGTCTATCGTCCAACACTTAAAGGGCCATGATTTTACCACTAAATACATAACTATCACTTGGAGGCATCTTAGATTGCCATGCCTTGGGCACTCCTGATAACCTCTTTTCATACTTAATATTGTCCTTTAACATTATTGACCAATAGAAACCATGTTGTCAAGAAGCTATCATATCTTCACACCAGCTTTGCATGCTTCACATAGACCATCATACATCTCAATTGCTATTGTTTAAGTTTAGTTGGAATAAAGCACATTAATAACAAGTTGTCTACCCCTCCCTTGTAAGGATTGCTTTCTATATGTCAAGTCCCCTAGGAAGTAGATGCCCAGTGAGCCCCAATCATTTGGTTTTGACTTCTACAAGCATGACCTCTACTTGCAATAGATCACCATTAGCCAAAAATGGCCACTATCTAATGGCTACAAACTGGTCTAACAACATACTTGACACTCATAAAGAGCTTGTTTTGTATCACTTTTACTTTGTTTTTATTTTTAAAAAAAAACATGAAATTCATCATGAAAAAAATATGTTTGCTTATATTATTTTTACTTTTTAAAAGTAACTCTTTTTAAGGAATGTAAGACAACTTTATAGAAAAGTAATAATATATATTACTATATAATAATAAATAATATATATTATATAATATTAAATATTATAATATATTACATATTATATTACATTATATAATAATATTATATATAATATAATAGTTCATTAAAAGATTATAATTATAATGCTATAATATCATTATAATATTATATGTTATAGTATAATTATAATATTATAATAAAATAATATTTATAATATTGTTGATAATATTAATAATCTTATATTATAATATTAATTTATATATATATTATTGAGTTATTATAAAAATATGTTATGTAATATTATATATTATAATCTATATTATTAAATAATATAATATTATCATATTATATATTTACTGTATTTTTTAATTATCTTCTTGAAAGATATTATTTATATAAAAATAAGAAATAGAAAATAATTTTTATTTTCACTTAACAAATATATTTTTAAAGATCAAAAAATAAAAATTAAAGCCATTTTAAGAAAATAAAAATAAAAAAATGAAAACAAAAAGTATTCTTGAAAATCAAAAATTATTCTTGAAAATCAAACTCAGCCTATATTTCTATATCATGTTCAACAACATAAACATTTCTTTGGTGTCTTATTCGAGTAAAAAGTGGTTAGTTAGAGACCAATTGAAGGATTAATATTTCACAAACTTCCCTGATGATGTTGAAAATTGCACTCGAATACCAACCCGAGCAACCATTTGCTCATTCAATCCTTTGAGTACCAGATATGACAACATTCATCCCATTAAGTCAATATTAGAGATAACATACATGGTGGAAGTCAGAAGGCAATGAGTGTGATGTTATCAAATGCTTGTTGATGCTTTTACCCTTGCCGCTGTCTTCTAAGTTTTAACAGTGAAGAGAAGACTCTTGTGTTACCCATGGAATTAGTAATAAAGCACCCAAGAAAGTTCATTTTCCTGAGGAAACATTCAATTCCCTTTAGCTTTCAAACAACTGGGCATCTAGTATTGATGGGGCCAATTGACCCTATGGCCTACAATAATCGTATCTAGGCTTGATTTCGGCAAGTCGGCTCATCCTCGTCGGCTTTGTCCATCCTCTTCGGCCCCAACAATTTCTAGGCGGCCTCTATCCTCCTAGGCGGCCTCTCCTTCTAGGCAGCCTCTCCTCCTAATAGCCCTTTTTTATCCTAGATGGCATCTCCTTTAAATGATCCTTTTCTTTCTAGACGGCTCCATCTTAAGCAACCCTAACTTTCTAGACGGTCCTTTTCCTCTTAGGCGGCTCCATCCTGGACGGCCTACCTGTTCTCGGATCAAATCATACTCATATCTCCTAGCCACGGGCAGCTCCAGTTCCCGACTCCCGATGGCTTCTTGTCCCGCCTTCGGACTCCCGACTTCACCAGGCCACCTAGAGGGGTCATGTTGACCGATTATGAGTGTGGCCCATGCAGGTTGACAGTGAACTGACAACCCTAACCTTTACTTCCATCAAAAGGACGTGCCATGATTACATCCCTTGGCCTCCTGCATGCATGCATGCCATGGCAGCCACATTACTCTCTTGGGCTTCTTGTGTACATACATGAGTACATTGGCAACGTGGCAGAAAGGCATAAGAGGTAAGAAAACCAGGACGAGGGACTCCAACTCCCAGCTCCGTCACAACCCCCGAGTCTGCTCCAACTTCTCTCCCCTGTGGGTGTTCCAATTCAGCACCGAGCTGCTAGATCCCATTCCACCGTCTCGGTCCTCTCCGGACTACCAGCTTTAGCTCCTAGCCACCTTCGAACTCCATGGAACTGACTCCAGCAGCCGGCACCTCGTCCCAGTTCCCGAAGTTGCGCCCGTCACAGCTCCTCCCACGGCTTTGGGCTCCTTCCCGACCATGACGTACGGCTTTCAGTTCCTACCCGACCTTCCCATGGACGTCCCCGGCTCATGGACTCCTGGCCACGATGGCTTCCAGTTCCTATCCGGCCTTCCCACGGACATCCTTGGCTCATGGACTCCTAGCCACGACAGCTTCCAGTTCCTACCTAGCCTTCCCATGGACGTCCTCGACTCAAAGACTCCCGGCCACGCCGCCTCTAGTTCCGTCCCGACCGATTCCGTAGCTCCGTCTCGGCCGAGTCGCCAAGGTAGAAGAGGTGGCTAGGCCTGAAGATGTCAGCTGTGTGGAGTACCCCTTGGATTGATCCCTCAAAAGGACCTAGTGCCTTACCCCACATCGGAGATTGAGCCCATTTGACTGATCCACAAGGTCACACCACAGAATCCCAGCTATCAAAGACCCACCCAAGGCTATTCATGCATACCAAATGGAACATGCCAAACTTTTCAGGACTTAGAATATTCATGCACGTCGTCATGAGGGGTGTAATCCCTTGGATTTCTTGAAAGTTATCATGAGATCAAATGATAAACTCTAGATATTTAATTTTAAGTATATCTAATTATAGAGTCCCTTGATTTGGAAACTCTGCAATGCCTATAAAAGATAATGTGGAAACCTCCTTCCCATTATACATGGACGCCCCCTTTTCATCATCTTCTCGTGCAGATGTTTCTTCCCCAGCGCGCCTACCTCTGGTAAGTCCCCTATCCATGCCTGGGAGAGAGAATGTTAGAGAGAGAAAGTAAAAAAAAGAAGAGAAGAACAGGGAGGAACCGGGTTACAGAACCCAGCTTCCTTCCCTATGCCGACACAGGCTCAGGCCCGGCGGCGTGCCCGCCACCTCGCCGGGCCTGAGCCCTAGCCGAGAGAAAGAGAGGAATAAAAGAGAAATTGGAGAGAGAGAGAAGGAGGAGAGGTCGGCCGCGGCGATGGCCGGCTTTGGTCCGGCCAATGGCGGCCGGACCGACGCCAATTTGGCCGGAATTGGCACCGGCATCGTGGAAGACATGCGAGCGATGAAAGAGAAAAGAAAGATTTAAGGTGATGAATTGATGAGAGAGAGAGGGTGGGGGAGGCTGGCCGCGGCGGCGAGTGGCCACGGTCCGGCCAACGGCGGCCGAACCGCCTCCAATTTGGCCGGCGGCGTCCCTGGCCGCCGGCACGGCTCTCAGCTCCTCTATTTCGTTAACGATGAATAATGGGCCGGTTGGGCCGTTTGACGATTTGGGCTTATTGGGCCGATTCAGGAGCCCAGTTTGAACAGCGTTTTGGGCCCTGTATCGGGCCGAGAATAGCAAAGTGAATATATGGCTCGAATCAGGATTGATTCTAGTTTTTAGGGATAATTTTATTTCCCTATTTGGGTGTATACATTGAGAGATATTCAAGCTCAAAGTTGGGCCCGTGAAGTGGTTTGGATAGAGTTTAAGAATTATTTTATAATTCAGATTTTAGAAATTTAATAATGAAAAATGATACTATAGGTTCCCAGGTGTCTAATTAGCTGAGTTATCAATTGGGATTTGCGTACTAAGGTAAGTAAGTCAAGTATTATAATTTTATAAATTATTTAATTTGTGAACTGTGAACTTACAGTTAAATATAATTATGTTAATTTGGCAAATCATGTTATTACTATGATAATATGTAATTATGATAATGACAGTAAAACTTTATGTGTCGCCGTGGTTCTCACATGACAGATTATCACATGACAGATTCTCACATGACAGATTATCATTATCACATGACAGATTATCATATGACAGATGACAGAATACTGGTACTAGGACCCTTCCTCTTAGGGGATATTTAAGAGTGATACACATGATTGTATTGTAGGGCCGTGGGACGCATAAAGAAAAATAATGACAGTATAAATAATATTTTGTTTACATCGCATATATTCTAGTAATTGTTATTGAATTAAGTTTCAAATTAATTGATCTGATGACATGAACCTGATGATAGCATGATAAATGAAATTTTGAAATTATATTAGGCTTACTTATTGAGTGTGAGCTCATAAAATTCTCATAATGTTTTTCAGAGCCTCAGGAATGAAGAAGGATAATTGAGATAGAAGGAGTTTCTATTAAGAAGACTTAGTTTTATTATATTGATTTAGTTCAGATTTGCTTGTGTGTAGGGCAGATAGCCCAAGACTGATAATTATGGTTTGTAATAAATCATGGATGTGAAATTTACTTTATATTGATTTATGTGATGAAGTTCGAGATGCCTTGCATGCCTGGCATACGGCGGGTTGTCATCCTAGTTCAAATTTTGGGACTGGGACGTGACAGCTTTAGTGGTATCAGAGCGTGGTTATGACATTAGGGACATATACATGATGACACTTTAGGCAAAACACTAGAGTGACATAGAGACAATTATAAATTTAAAGGAATCTCAGAAATTATGCTTTGAAAGCTCAACAATTAATGTTTACAGTGATATTAATTACAACTAATTTATCAGGAGATAAGAATGGCACGTCGCACTAGAAGTCGAAAAAATGATGAGAGTTCCCAGGTTGGTAATGCGGGCCAACCGGAAGGTCTGGAAGCCACCGGAGCTGTTGCCCCTGCCAATTCAGTCGGGACTGATCAACAGCAACTCTAGACCGAGATGCTTCAGGTTCTCTCAGGTATGGCGCAGTCGATGCGGGACTTGTAGCACTAGATTCTACAGGCCTTGTCCGCTTAGCCTACTCACACTGCTCCGCAGACATAGCCTGCCCCTCCTGTTCCACAGACTCAGCCCGACTCTATTGCTCCACAGACCCAGCCTACTCCATCTCAATCCTGGATAGGGGTTGGCCGCAGCTTTGCAGACTTCAAGAAATTTGCCCATGCCCCTTTCTCTGGATCCACTAATAAACGCATAAATAATTATTATTAAACCAATTAATTAATAATTTAACGTATTTATTATTAGTTAATATTTTAATATTTTATATAATATTATAAATAAAACCTTATCAATTTAAAGAGCTTGATTTTAGGGATTTAATGACGCAAACGGCACTCGAATCAGACTTAAAACGAGCTCGGAATTGATTTTATAAGGATTTAGCACGGATTTCAAAGCAAAACGGCAAATACATTGCCGACTTCATCGTCTTTTCAGCGTTTTTCTGTTTTCTTTCAGCCGATTTTCTCCATCAAATTCTAACTGTTTCCTCCATCAATTAAAGAATATATTAGATTGGAAGTTATCAAATTAAGAGAATTAAATTCCTTTAGAAGGAATTTGAATTTTATGGAGGATTTATCTAGATTTTGTTTGTGGCTTCCGCATCCTCTGTTTTGGCTTCCACGTTCTCTGTTTTGGCAACGCCGCGTCAATGCCGCGTCTTCACCTCATCCGGGCCTCTACAAATAGCAGCAAAAGCTTGGGAGATATTCTATTCGAAGGATCCGTCCGTCCAAGGCTTTGTTCCGGTGAAGAAGGCGCTGCAGCCGTCCATGACAGGCCGTGGAGAAGGCATCCTCTGTTCGTTGGAAAGAAGTCCGTGCTCTGCTCCGAGACAATTCCATCCAGTGTGCTGCATCCGGGAGAAGAATCCAATCGTGCCGTGGAGGAGGAGGCCGTCCGTGGTTTGTGGAGATCGGCTGTTCACGTCCGGTTCCCAGGAGCTCTGGATCATGGGTTTATTTTATTGCTATTTTATTGCATTCTTCATGTTAGAAATTAAAACTCTTCTATTTTAGATTTTAATATGCACTCTTGGATATTATTGAAATAAAATTTCTATTCATGTTAAATTGTTATTAAATTCTATTTAAGTGAAAATAATTTAGAATAATTTATTCTTAAAAGAGACGGGCCGTGATCTATGGGTATGAGCCGTGCTCTAATAAGATAAACCATATCTTATTATTTTGCACTATTAATTATCTACTTAGTTATCTATTTAGTTAAATTTATAAAATTATTTCAAGATAATCGCTAAAGTCCCTGTGGAATCGATCCCTTACTCTCGCTATCCTAATAGTGAAATTAAGGTGTTTAAATCGTTGCGCTACGACATGCATCAAATTTTTGGCGCCGTTGCCGGGGACTTAAGTGTGTTATTTTGAAAAAAAATTAAAAAATAAAAAAAAAAATAAAAAATATAAAAAAAATTTAGATTAATTTTCTCTTAATTTTTGAATAGTTATTGCTGCTTTATTTTATTTCTTTAATTGTTAGAATTGCATATTTTCTTTTTAACATAAAAAATAAAAAATTATTACTTTCCTTTTTGCCACAAATCCAATTTTAACCTAATCAAATTTTCCTTTTAATTAACTTACCTAAAAAAAACCCTAAAAGAAAACCCTAAGACATCTTCCATAAAATATAATTAATTTAAGGAAAAAAAATTATAAAAATAAAAATAAAACATATAAACAAAATAATTATTTTTTAGATTGACTTAGGTGAATTTATTTTCTGCAAAACTCAAAATTTTTCCATTGACATCTCATAATTTATTAGGAAATTAGAAACTTAATTACAAAAATAATAAATAAATAAATAAATAAAACTGTTTGCTTTAGAGTCATTGGTAGGGTGTATGCTTGGTCGTCGGTCGTTGCAACCCAACCTTATACCCTTAGATCCCGAGATAGAAAGAACTATTAGAGCAAATAGACTTAGAATTATGGATCCTAATAACAAAAATAATCAACCAAGACAGTTGAAAGAGTATTTTACTCCTTCAAGGTATACCTACTCTTCTTGCATTCAAGTGCCTCCAGTAGAGGCTGCCCAATATGAAATTAAGTCAAGTGTAATCCAAATGTTACCATCTTTCTATGGACTTACAAATGAGGATCCCTACAAATACTTAGATGAATTCTTAGAAATTTGCTCAACTGTCAAAATTCAAAATTTCTCTGATGAAGCACTTAGGCTTAAGTTATTCCCTTTTTCTCTAAAAGATAAAGCCAAGTATTAGTTAAATTCATTAGACACTGTTATAATTTCAACTTAGGATCATCTTCAGAGAGAATTTCTTAAGAAATATTTTCCTATAGGAAAAACGAATCAAATCAGAAAAGCATAGACAAATGGTTGATGCTTCATGTGGTGGGACATTTATATTAAAAAATGAACATGGGGCTTGGCAACTCTTTGAGACATTGAGTGAGAATTCAATACATCATATGTTAGTTGCTCGTCGAGACCCTCCCATAGAACCTAAAAGAGGTGGAATATATGAAATAGGTCATTCTACAGATATCTATACTAAGGTAGATGAATTATCCCATAAACTTGATCGGATTCTACAAGTTGGAAACATCTCTTCTCCATCTACTCAATTACATGAGGTCTGCATAATTTGTTCGAGTCCAACCCATTCTATAGGTGCATGTCCAGCTGCATACCAATTTCCTGAACTTGTTCAAGAGCAAGCCCACCAAGCCCAAACCCGATTAGCTCCTAGAACAGGAAATGATCCATTTTCAAATACTTACAATCATGGCTGGCGAAATCATCCAAATTTTTCTTGGAAACCTCAACCTGTAGTCAATTCATCGATCAGACCTAATTACCAAGAAACCAATTTTAGAAACATGCCATATTCACAATATCCAAACATCCCACAACCTCCACTGAATAATCAGCCTACTTTTGAAGACAAAGTGTTACAAGCATTGAAAGGGATAGAAATGAATACTCAAATCCTTCACTCCCACACACAATCTATTGCAAAACTAGAAACTCAGATAGGTCAATTAGCCACAGCATTCAGTAGAAGGGAGGATGGTAAGTTACCTAGTCAGCCTATCGATAACCCGAAAGGACAATTCATGGCTGAAGGTTCCAATAGTCCTGACAAATTCCCAGAATATGCTAAATCAGTCATGACTCTCAGAAGTGGAAAAACATTGAACCCACCTGAACCAACCCAGAAATTAGAAGTGGCTAAACCAGAAGAGAGAAGAAATGAAAAAGAAAAGGAATTCAATGATCAAGCAATCATACCTAAAGCCCCATTCCCTAGTACTTTAGAATCTCCTTTGCCTTCAAATAAGAAGAATATAAAAATGAATGAGATGCTTGAGTTATTTAAGCAAGTCAAATAAACTTACCTCTTCTCGATGCTATCAAGCAAGTTCCAGCTTATGCCAAATTTTTGAAGGATTTATGCACACAAAAATGGAAAGCCAAGATACAAATACCAAAAAAGATACATTTGACTGAGCAAGTTAGCTCAGTTGTTCAGCAAATAACCCCACCCAAACTAAAAGATCCTGGTACCCCGATTATATCATGTGTCATAGGAAACTTCACAATCAAGAAAGCATTATTAGATTTGGGTGCGAGTGTAAACCTTCTCCCAAGTTCAGTGTATGAGTTATTCGGATTGGAGAGTTGAAACCCATGACAATAACACTACAATTGGCAGATAGATCAGTCAAAGAACCTCATGGAATATTGAAAGATGTATTAGTAAAGGTGGATGAATTCTATTTTCCTGTCGACTTCCTTGTGTTGGATATGGAATCTAGTGGTAATCCTAACCAAATTCCCATCATCCTTGGAAGACCTTTTCTAGCTACTGCTAATGCATGCATAAATTGTAGAACAGGTGTGATGGATGTATCTTTTGGAAATAAGAAGATGAGATTAAATATTTTTAATGCTTCCCAAGGACCACCTGTGTATGATTTAAATGAAGTAAACATGATAGAGGAAGTAGTAGATAAGAAATTCCAAAGTTTGATTGATTCGGATCCTTTACAAACATGTCTTACACATTTTGGAATAGATGACTTTGATATTGATGAGTATACCAAAGAGATAAACATGTTATTAGAACCACCTAAGTTTGACACCATCCCGCCTTGGACTATAAAATATGAACCACTTCCAACTAAACCAAGTCCTTTAATACCATCCTTGGAAGAACCACCCCAACTAGAATTGAAACCTCTTCCAGATGACTTAAAATATTCATTCCTTGGACCCAATGATACCCTTCCAGTAATCATTGCATCTACCCTAACCTCTGAGCAAGAAGATAAATTGGTTGATGTACTTAAAGAACATAAAGAGGCGATTGGATGGACAATAGCTGATATTAAGGGAATTGACCCTTCCGTTTGCATGCACCACATTCATAGTGAAATTGAAGCCAAACCACATAGAGACATGCAACGAAGGCTAAATCCAAACATGAGGGATGTTGTTAAGAAAGAAGTAGTAAAATGGCTTGATGCTGGTATCATTTATCCAATTTCAGATAGCCAATGGGTCAGTCCAATCCAAGTAGTACCTAAAAAATCGGGTATTACTGTGATTAAAAATGAAAAGGGCGAATCAATTCCTACTCGCACATCAACTAGTTGGAGAGTGTGTATAGATTATCGAAAGTTGAATGCGTGACTAGGAAAGACCACTTTCCTTTGCCTTTTATCGATCAAATTCTAGAACGGCTAGCGGGACAAAGTTTCTTTTGTTTCTTAGATGGATATTCAGGATACAATCAAGTCCCAGTATTTCCTGCAGATCAAGAAAAGACCACATTCACTTGTCCCTTTGGAACATTTGCCTTTAGACGTATGCCGTTTGGTCTTTGTAATGCACCAGCCACGTTTCAACGATGTATGATGGCCATATTTTCTGATATGATTGGTCAATTTTTGGAAGTATTTATGGATGATTTTTTAGTCTTTGGTGCATCATTTGATAGCTGCCTCGAGAACTTGACTAAGGTACTGAAACGATGTATGGAAATGAATTTAGTCCTAAGTTGGGAGAAGAGCCATTTTATGGTTCGTGAGGGAATTGTGCTTGGACACATTGTTTCAGAGCGAGGTATTGAGGTTGATAAAGCCAAGGTTGAATTGATCTCAAATCTACCACCCCCAACCTCAGTTAAACAAGTACGATCTTTCCTTGGTCATGCTGGTTTTTATAGACGTTTCATCAAAGATTTCAGTAAAATTTCTCGACCATTGTGTAATTTATTGACCAAGGATAGTTCTTTTAATTTTGATGAAGATTGTCTAAAAGCCTATAACATCCTTCGAACTGCTTTGACCACTGCACCCATTATCAAGCCCCCAGATTGGACCATACCTTTTGAAATCATGTGTGATGCTTCTGATTATGCTGTAGGGGCAGTTCTAGGACAGAAACTCAATCGAGAACCCCATGTAATTTATTATGCTAGCAAAACTCTTTCAGATGCACAAATGAACTATACTACCACTGAAAAAGAATTACTAGCAGTTGTGTTTGCCCTAGAAAAGTTTAGATCATATCTGTTAGGGTCTAAAGTTTTAGTTTATTCAGATCATGCAGCGTTGAGGCATCTTATATCAAAAAAGGATACAAAACCAGACTGATTAGATGGATCCTACTCTACAAGAATTTGATCTAGAAATCTTAGATAAGAAGGGTTCTGAAAATATGGTAGCAGATCATATCTCTAGGATCTCAGTGGAATACAATAAAGAAATAATCAGAGATAGGTTCCCTGATGAGCAACTATTTTCAATTTCCATAGCAGTCTTCCCTGGTTTGCCCACATTGTGAATTATTTGGCAATAGAAAAAGTACCTTCCCATTGGACAAAACAAGAAAAAGATAGATTTTTCTCACAAATCAAATATTACTTTTGGGAAGACCCTGAATTATTTAAGTACTGTCGGATCAGGTGATTAGGCGATGTGTCCCAGAGAGTGAATTCAAAAGCATACTTAATTTCTGTCATTCTCTTGCCTGTGGAGGACATTTTAGTGGAAAGAAAACTGCAGCAAAGGTACTGCAAAGTGGTTTTATTGGCCAACTCTTTTTAAAGATGCACATGAATTTGCCGTAATTGTCTCCAATGTCAACAAACAGGAAATATATCTCGAAAAGACATGATGCCCCTAAACCCTATCTTGGTTGTAGAAATTTTTGATGTATGGGGTATTGATTTTATGGGCCCATTTCCTTCCTCTTTTGGATTTGAATACATTCTAGTGGCAGTTGATTATGTGTCAAAATGGATTGAAGCCATGGCAACTCGAACCAATGATCATAAAGTTGTAATCAAGTTTATTCAGCATAATATCCTTAGTCGTTTTGGATGCCCAAGGGCTATAATTAGTGATGGGGGTACACATTTCACGAATAGACACTTCGAAGCATTAATGAATAAATATGGAATTACTCATAAGGTAGCTACACCTTATCATCCCCAAACTAGTGGCCAAGTTGAAATATCAAATAGAGAAATTAAACATATCCTTGAGAAAACGGTGAGACCTGATAGGAAAGATTGGTCAGAACGTTTGGATGATGCATTATGGGCTTATCGTACTGCATTTAAAACTCCCATAGGAATGTCTCCTTACAGGCTCGTATTTGGAAAAGCATGTCATTTACCTGTAGAATTAGAACACAGTGCATTTTGGGCTATCAAGCAATTTAATTATGATATAAAAAATGCAGGTGTCAATAGAAAACTCCAATTGAATGAGTTAGAAGAGCTACGAAATGAGGCATATGAGAGCTCAAAAATTTATAAAGAACGAACCAAGGCATATCATGACAAATTTATTAGTAGAAAAATTTTTGAACCAAATCAAAAAGTATGGCTTTACAATTCAAGATTACACTTTTCCCTGAAAAACTTCGTTCACGATGGAATGGACCTTTTATAGTAACTCAAGTATTTCCCCATGGAGCTGTAGAGCTTAAAGACCCCAAGCAGGGAAATACATTCAAAGTAAATGGCCAACGTTTGAAACCATATATAGAAGAAATTAATGATGGAGAAGTTGTTGAATCAATTGATCTTGTGAACCCAACACTATCATAATAAGTAGCACAGTCTGGCTGAAGACTTTAAACTTAGCGCTCTTGGGAGGCAACCCAGTTTATTAGTTATTTTTAACTTTCTGTTCTTTTAGTGTGTTCTTTTAGTATGACCAGAGAAAAGCAACAGAAGCAGATTGAAAGAAGATGGCAACAATAAAACTTCCAACCTTCAAATACTCTACCAGATAGTATCTTTCTTGTAATTAATTAATTTTTCTTCCATTAGGGACAATGAAAATTAAGTTGGGGGGAGAAAAAAGAATAAATAAATAAATCTTCGAGTAAAACTATAATCAGATGTGTTTCGATTTGAAGTTAATCAAGCAGTCTATTAATGAATTAATGGTTAGATTATTGTTATTATTATTATTATTATTATTATTGAAATACTAAGGAATAAATTATTAAGAAAACCTAATAAAAGGTAGGGTTTAGCCCAGAATAATTTTTAGAATAATTTCAGACCCTCCTGACCACTGATCTTAATAGTACAATCTACTTAATAAGGGTATGGGTGAAAATGTTATTCAAAAAAAAAAAAAAAAAATAAATAAAAAAAAAAAAAAAAAAAATCTCTCTTAAAGTTAATAGATTAGGTTCTTAGCATTTTTCACTGAGTAACCGGGCCCCGTCACCTAAGAAAGTGATGTTGTTCACGTAAAAAGGTGGGAATGTAAAAGAACCTAAATAAAGTTAGTCCTACCTAAAGCCTTTTTAACTCGAGTAAGTAAGTCCGAGGGGTATTTTATACCTAATGCCCTAAAACTAATTGGTTTGGGAGCCATTGGCCTAAAGCTCGCTACAAGGGTTAATTAGAAAGCAAGGGGTTAGGACATTGCACTGACTTTACATATAAATAAATAAATAAAGAATTAAAATTACAAAAGACATTACACCAACCCAAATTAAGTTAGAAGACTTAATTAGAGAAGTGGAAAGTTGGTGAAAAAGACTTCTATAAATTCTTATGGACTACACTTTATCACTAAAAAAAAAAACTTAATAATCCAATGAAGTACCTCCTTTATGATCTTTAAAAAATTTTTTTTTTAAAAAAAAAAGAACTATAAGATAACTATCAATTCTTGGACTAGCTTGGTACATATTTCTAAATTTCTTATTTGCTCGAGGACGAGTAAGATTCAAGTTGGGGGGAGTGATAAACGCATAAATAATTATTACTAAACCAATTAATTAATAATTAATGTATTTATTATTAGTTAATATTTTAATATTTTATATAATATTATAAATAAAACTTTATCAATTTAAAGAGCTTGATTTTAGGGATTTAATGACGCAAACGGCACTCAAATCGGACTTAAAACGAGCTCAAAATTGATTTTATAAGGATTTAGCACGGATTTCAAAGCAAAACGGCAAATACATTGCCGACTTCATCGTCTTCTCAGCATTTTTCTATTTTCTTTCAGCCGATTCTTCTCCATTCAAATTCTAACCATTTCCTCCATCAATTAAAGAATAGATTAGATTGGAAGTTATCAAATTAAGAGAATTAAATTCCTTTAGAAGGAATTTGAATTTTATGGGGGATTTATCCAGATTTTGTTTCCGCGTCCTCTGTTTTGGCTTCCGCGTTCTGTTTTGGCAACGCCACGTCAATGCCGCATCTTCACCTCATCCGGGCCTCTACAAATAGCAGCAAAAGCTTGGGAGATATTCTATTCGAAGGATCCGTCCATCCAAGGCTTTGTTCCGGTGAAGAAGGCGCTGCAGCCGTCCGTGACAGGCCGTGGAGAAGGCATCCTCTGTTCGTTGGAAAGAAGTCCGTTGGAAAGAAGTCCGTGCTCTGCTCCCAGATAATTCCATCCAGTGCGCTGCATCTGGGAGAAGAATCCAATCGTGCCGTGGAGGAGGAGGCCGTCCGTGGTTTGTGGAGATCGGCTGTTCACGTCCGGTTCCCAAGAGCTCTGGATCGTGGGTTTATTTTATTGCTATTTTATTGCATTCTTCATGTTAGAAATTAAAACTCTTCTATTTTAGATTTTAATATGCACTCTTGGATATTATTGAAATAAAATTTCTATTCATGTTAAATTGTTATTAAATTCTATTTAAGTGAAAATAATTTAGACTGATTTATTCTTAAAAAGAGACGGGCCGTGATCTACGGGTACGAGCCGTGCTCTAATAAGATAAACCATATCTTATTATTTTGCACTATTAATTATCTACTTAGTTATCTATTTAGTTAAATTTATAAAATTATTTCAAGATAATCGCTAAAGTCCCTGTGGAATCGATCCCTTACTCTCGCTATCCTAATAGTGAAATTAAGGTGTTTAAATCGTTGCGCTACGATACGCATCAAATTTTTGCCTGTTGATGCTGAGCGGTGGGTGCGAGACATGGAGAAGGCTTTTATGGCCCATGGTAGTCGGGATATGGAGCGGATTAGATTTGCCACCTACCTTCTCCAGGGAGAAGCCTATGATTGGTGGTTAGTTGAGGAGCAGCGCCGGAATGGACAAATTATTCCTTGGGGAGAGTTTAGAGAGATATTCTTCGACAAATACTTTTGCAGGAGTGTACAGAGACAGATGGAATCAGAATTTATCAAGTTGGAGCAAAAGGATCTTTCTGTAGCCCAGTATGAAGCCGAATTCACCAGGTTGGCCCGTTTTGCTCCAAATATTGTGACCAATAAAATAGCCAAGGTCACCAGATTCACTGAGGGACTGCGATCCAGACTGAGGCAAGCGGTCAATGCATTTGAGCTCCTCACTTACAGTGCTGTAGTGAATAAGGCCTTGGTGATTGAGAGGGATATGAATGCTGTTCAAAAGGATTGGGAGCTGCGGAAGAAGAGAAAAGGGCCTACTTCTGGCCAATCCTCTGCTCAGGCCAAGAAGAAGGGTGCACAGCAGACCCCAGCTGAACCGCAGAATAAGGAGACTCGTTGCATTCATTGTGGTAACTCCCACCCTGGAAAGCCATGCCGCAGAGTGACTGGTGCCTGCTTTGTCTGTGGGAAAACTGATCACAAGATTGCTACATGTCCCTTTCGGAAGGATCATCAGCCTTCTTCAAGTCAAGGAATGAGCCAGCAACAGCAGCAGCAGCCACCGAGGACCCAGGGATGGGTTTTCAACCTCACTCAGCAGGACGCTGCCGCATCTAATTCTGTGGTGATAGGTATACCCTTTAATGTTATATCTAGTATTACATTCTTATCTAGTGCAATGCATTGATAGTTAATTAACAGTAGGTGCAATCCTTAATATTAAAACAAATTACACTTATATCCAGGAATGATTAAAGTAGGTACTACTTACGCTCAAACTTTAATTAACCCGGGTGCTACGCATTCTTTCATATCTGACATCTATCTTGACAAGAATGCATCATTGATACCTATTCCTCTGGAGCAAGAGCTGCATATTGCGCTTCCAAATGGAGATGTTATGAAAGTTGGCACAGTATGCAAATCTTGCCCAATTATCTTGGAGAATAGGAGGTTGAATGCTGATCTCATTGTCCTCCCACTGAAGTTTTTCGATGTTATCCTTGGAATGGATTGGTTGGCCTCCTGTCATGCTTCAGTAGACTGCTTCAGGAAGACTGTCAACTTCAAAATTCCAAGCCAGCATGAATTCAGTTTTATTGGTGGTCATAAACACCTAGCCTCAGTGTTCATATCAGCGATGCAGGCTGGAAAATATTTGATGAGTGGTGGTCAAGGATTTCTTGCTGTAGTCAAGACCTTCAGCAAGAAGAGACCAAGTTGGAGGATATTCCCATAGCTCGAGAATTCCCAGATGTCTTCCCTGAGGATTTGACTAATTTACCTCCTGATCGGGAAGTCGAGTTCTCTATTGATCTAGTTCCTGGAACTGGGCCTATATCAAAGGCCCCTTACCGTATGGCCCCGGCTGAGCTAAAAGAACTGAAGGATCAACTGCAAGAGCTCCTAGACCGAGGATTTATTAGACCCAGTGCTTCTCCTTGGGGTGCTCCAGTTCTATTTGTTAAGAAGAAGGATGGCAGTCTTCGACTCTGCATTGATTACGGGGAATCAATAAAGTAACAGTGCGAAATAAGTATCCTCTGCCAAGGATTGACGACTTGTTTGATCAACTTCAAGGAGCCCGGATATTCTCAAAGATTGATCTTAGGTCCGGGTACCATCAGCTCAAAGTCAAAGAAGGGGATGTACCAAAGACAGCATTTAGAACCAGATATGGCCACTATGAGTTCTTGGTGATGCCGTTTGGGTTAACTAATGCCCCAGCAGCATTCATGGACTTGATGAACAGAATTTTTAAACCATATCTGGATCAGTTTGTGGTGGTTTTCATTGATGATATTCTGATATATTCCAAGAGCCATAAGGAGCATGAGGACCACCTGAGAATCGTGCTACAGATTCTTCGAGAGAAGAAGCTTTATGCCAAGCTGCAGAAGTGTGAATTTTGGTTGGATCAAGTATCTTTCTTGGGTCATATAATCTCTAAAGATGGTGTATCTGTGGACCCGAAAAAGATTGAAGCTATCACTAACTGGAGCCGACCTTCCAATGTGGCAGAAGTCAGAAGCTTCTTGGGATTAGCCGGGTATTACCAAAAATTTGTGGAGAATTTTTCTCGCATTGCTCTACCCCTAACTCGCTTAACCCAAAAGCGAGTGAAGTTTGACTGGACAGTGGAGTGTGAGGAAAGTTTCCAGGAGTTAAAGCAGCGCCTGGTGTCAGCCCCCATTCTTGTTCTTCCAACGGGATCTGAAGGTTTTACTATATACACTGATGCCTCTCGAAAAGGATTGGGATGTGTTTGATGCAGAATGAAAGAGTGATAGCTTATGCCTCCAGACAACTGAAACCTTATGAGCAGAATTATCCTACTCATGACCTGGAATTGGCTGCTGTGGTTTTTGCTCTGAAGATTTGGCGGCATTATCTATATGGAGTGTCATGTGATGTGTATACAGATCATAAGAGTCTAAAATACATCTTCACACAGAAAGAGCTAAATTTAAGGCAGAGGAGGTGGTTGGAACTATTGAAAGATTATGACCTGAATCTACAGTATCATCCTGGGAAGGCCAATGTAGTAGCTGATGCCTTGAGCAGAAAATCCTCTTCTGAGTTAGCTGCTATGATTACCTCCCAGCCTCACGTATTGAGAGATCTAGAGAAGTGGGAGGTTGGTCTGAGAGTACAGCAGTCTGATGGACTTATTGCAGCACTTGTACTCCAGCCGACCTTAGTTGACAGAATCAAGTCCTTCCAGATGGAAGATTCAGATTTACAAAGGATTAAAGAAGTGGTACAGTCAGGAGTTCAGAATGAATTTTATATAATGGAAGATGGATCCCTGAAATTTGAAGGGAGACTTTATGTGCCAAACAGTGAAGAGCTAAAGGCTGAAATTTTGAAAGAGGCTCACTACTCTCCCTATACTGTGCATCCAGGTGGCACTAAGATGTACAGAGACTTAAAAAAAATTTTTGGTGGAAAGGCATGAAGAGGGAGATTGCTCAGTATGTGGCCAAGTGCTTGGTGTGTCAGCGAGTGAAAGACGAGCATCAAAGGCCTGCGGGACCTCTTCAGTCTCTGATGATTTCACAGTGGAAATGGGAAAAGATTACAATGGACTTTGTAACTGGTCTGCCCAAAACTCCTAAGAGCAACGATGCAGTTTGGGTCATTGTGGATAGACTAACAAAATCAGCTCATTTCCTACCTTTCAGAGTTGGGGTCTCTAGTGAAAGATTGGCTAATTTGTATATTGAGCAGATCGTGAGACTCCATGGTGTTCTGGTATCTATTGTATCAGATAGAGATACCAGGTTTGTGTCCCAGTTTTGGAAGTCTTCATAAGGCCATGGGAACCAAACTAAACTTCAGTACTGCCTATCATCCCCAGTCAGATGGACAATCAGAGAGGACCATACAGATTCTGGAGGACATGTTGCGAGCCTGCGTGATGGACTTGGGTGGAGCTTGGGATAACCACTTACCTTTGGTGGAGTTTGCATATAATAATAGTTACCAAGCCAGTATCCAGATGGCTCCATTTGAAGCTCTATATGGTAGGAGGTGCAGATCTCCTATATGTTGGGATGACGTGGGGGAAAGGAAATTGCTAGGCCCTGAGCTGATTCAGCAAACAGTAGATAAGGTGCATTTAATCAGGGAGTGTCTTCGTACAGCTCAGAGCAGGCAAAAGAGCTATGCTGATGTCAAAGAAGGGAATTGGAATTCCAGATTGGGGATCATGTCTTCTTAAGGGTATCACCAACCAAAGATGTGATAAGATTTGGGATTAAAGGAAAGCTGAGTCCACGTTATATTGGGCCTTTTGAGATCTTGAGCAGAGTCGGAGAGGTTGCTTACAGCCTGGCACTGCCTCCGATTCTATCTGGGGTACACAATGTTTTTTATGTATCTATGCTGAGAAAGTATATCTCTGACCCCAGCCATGTCATAAAGTATGAGCCTATACAGTTGAGGAAAGATTTATCATATGAGAAGAATCCTGTGCGGATTGTGGACCGCAAAGATCAGGTTCTGAGATGGCGTACCATTCCCTATGTCAAGGTACAATGGAGTAATCATTCTGAGAGGGAGGCTACTTGGGAACTGGAGGAAGAAATGAAAGAAAAGTATCCATGACTATTTGTATCTTAAAATAGTTAATGATTGAAAACTGTTAGCTTTAGTTGATTGTTAGTCCTTGGGACAAAATTGGACTTTTAATTTTCTCTAATAAAAGTTATCAATTTCGAGGCCGAAATTTTTATAAGGAGGGGAGAATGTAATCCCCTGGATTTCTTGAGAGTTATCACGAGATCAGATGATAGACTCTAGATATTTGAATTCCAAGTATATCTAATTACAGAGTCCCTTGATTTGGGAACTCTGCAATGCCTATAAAAAATAATGTGGAAACCTCCTTCCCATCATACGTGGACGCCCCCTTCTCATCATCTTCTCGTGCGGACGTTTCTTCCTCAGCGCGTCTGCCTCTGGTAAGTCCCCTATTCATGCATGGGAGAGAGAATGTTAGAGAGAGAAAGTAAAAAAAAAGAAGGGGAGAATAGGGAGGAACCAGGTTACAGAACCCAGCTTCCTTCCCTGTGCCGACACAGGCTCAAGCCCGGCGGCGTGCCCACCGCCTCGCCGGGCCTGAGCCCCAGCCGACAACCCCACCGGCACCGGGGGCGGCGTCCGGTGGGGTGCCGGAGGAGAGAGAGAGAGAGAGCGGAGGCGGGAGAGAGAGGTGACCTGGGAACAAATTACCGGCGGTCCGATCCTTGGTTCGGGCCCGGCGGTGTGCTCGCCGCTTCGCCGGGCCTGAGCCTTGGTCGGAGACCTCCACCGGCGCCGGGCGTGCGTCCGGTGGAGGTCCGGCCGGCCATGGTGGCCGGCCGTGCCGCCGGCGCAATTCTTGGCCACGGAAGACAGTGAGAGAGAAAGAGAGGAATAAAAGGGAAATTAGAGAGAGAGAGAAGGAGGGGAGGTCGGCCGCGGCGACGGCCGGCTTTGGTCCGGCCAATGGCGGCGGACCGATGCCAATTTGGCCGGAATTGGCGTTGGCACCGTGGAAGACACGCGAGCGATGAAAGAGAAAAGAAAGATTTAAGGTGATGAATTGATGAGAGAGAGAGTGTGTGGGGAGGCTGGCCGCAGCGGCGGTCGGCCACGGTCCGGCCAACGGCGGCCGGACCGCCTCCAATTTGGCCGGCGGCGGCCCTGGCCGCCAGCACGGCTCTCAGCTCCTCTGTTTCTTCTGAAACAGAGGAGCGGGGGTTAACGATGAATAATGGGCCGGCTGGGCCGTTTGGCGATTTGGGCTTATTGGGCCGATTCAGGAGCCCAGTTTGAGCAGCGTTTTGGGCCCTGTATCGGGCCGAGAATGGTAAAGTGAATATATGGCCCGAATCAGGATTGATTCTAGTTTTTAGGGATAATTTTATTTCCCTATTTGGGTGTATACATTGAGAGATATTCAAGCCCAAAGTTGGGCCCGTGAAGTGGTTTGGGTAGAGTTTAAGAATTAATTTATAATTCAGATTTTAGAAATTTAATAATGAAAAATGATACTGTAGGTTCCCAGGTATCTAATTAGCTGAGTTATCAATTGGGATTTGCGTACTAAGGTAAGTAAGTCAAGTATTATAATTTTATAAATTATTTAATTTGTGAACTGTGAACTTACAGTTAAATATAATTATGTTAATTTGGCAAAATCATGTTATTACTATGATAATATGTAATTATGATAATGATAGTAAAACTTTATGTGTCGCCGCGGTTCTCACATGACAGATTATCACATGACAGATCACATTATCATGACAGATTATCACATTATCACATGACAGATTATCACATGACAGATGACAGAATACTGGTACCAGGACCCTTCCTCTTAGGGGATATTTAAGAGTGATACATATGATGTGTATTGTAGGGCCGTGGGACACATAAAGAAAAATAATGACAGTATAAACAATGTTTTGTTTACATCGCATATATTCTAGTAATTGTTATTGAATTAAGTTTCAAATTAATTGATCTGATGATATGAACCTGATGATAGCATGATAAATGAAATTTTGAAATTATATTAGGCTTACTTATTGAGTGTGAGCTCATAAAATTCTCATAATGTTTTTCAGAACCTCAGGAATGAAGAAGGATAATTGAGATAAAAGGAGTTTCTATTAAGAAGACTTAGTTTTATTATATTGATTTAGTTTAGATTTGCTTGTGTGTAGGGCAGATAGCCCAAGACTGATAATTATGGTTTGTAATAAATTATGGATGTGAAATTTGCTTTATATTAATTTATGTGATGAAGTTCGAGACGCCTTGCATGCCTGGCATGCGGCGGGTTGTCATCCTAGTTCAAATTTTGGGACTGGGGCGTGACAGGGGGCCACATGCCCAGTCCCACCTTTCATCACGGTCCACAAGACAACTGGCATGCAAGGCGGAGGATGTGTCATACATGCACAATAATGGCTACCCATGTCCTGCAAGTCTGCAATAACCTGCAATTACCATCTGAATCAAGTGGTCACCTACTCCTGACAGGACTGAGTTTACCAATTAGTTGCAACCACCCATATTGGATGAGACATGGCATGCAGCTCTAACATGCCACTAAGAAGCAAATCTCATAAATGCTCTGACAAGTGATCATGCCCTAAGACTGGCAGACTCCAAGCTTCCCAAGCAAGCCTCACCATTGCCGCCATCATTATAAATGCTCTAGCAAATGGCAACACCTCATATCTCATAGACATTAGCCCTGACATGCAATCCACAAAAGTCATTCATCATGAAGCCCCAACCACTCAGATCAGATGAGCCTAAGAAGTCATCGTCCATCATGACATTCTATCCAAAAAGTCATGGCCCATCATGAAACTCCAAACTTCTCAGGCAAGCCACACAGAGTCCAAAGATCAATAAAATGGGTAAGAGGGACCCCCGACCAGGTAACAACTCACAACACTCCTAAACACTCATTCTTGCTCACAGAGAGCTCTTCTCTAAGCCTCTCTCTCTTTCGAGCTTTCTCAAGCTCACGGCTGTTGCCCAGAATACTGACTTGAGTACCGAAGGATTTCCGTCGGAATCTTCGATCCTCGAAATTTTTTGCAAGCTTTCGAATGCAAAAAACTCATTGGAGGATCCTTAGCACGTCGGAAAAGGCAATCAAATGGTCGCAGATGTTCGAAAGGATGATCTGGTAGCATCAAGTATAACTCAAGCTTTGTTTTTATTTACCTCAATCCCCTGATAAAAAAAAGGAAACCAAGGTAATCCCTAGGGGCCACCACGCCAGATGCACACTTATATAGGGTTCACTTTAGCTGATGGGCCCTCATTTGCAAGGAAACATTTCTCAAGGCAGCCAAATGGTCTATGCTGCCAGTCAGTACTTGATAATGATGTGTCAATGTAGATCTCTCTTGCAAGGTCAATCAAGTCACTAAGGAATATTGCTATCATTGCATATTATCACTCCTTCAAATTGAAGGGCATAAACCCATCAAAAGTGCACATTAACCGAAGGTGGACAAAGGTCATCTTGCGTATGGCCTTCCATGAAAGATAAAGAGTTCATGTTCCACTATGCCATTGACTAGAAAGTCTACCACTAAGACCCTAATTTTAACGTTTTTATTCCCACTAGAACTATGTTAGTGACCCATTTCCACATGCTTGGCTATCCAAATGAAGCTTCCTTTCAGAAAGCATTGGATTTCCTCCACCCTTCGTGTGGAAGGGTGTGGCATACAAGGATAACTGACAAGGAAATTACATGCATGACTAGTAGTTCTCTTTAATAAGTGGCTCTTGACTAGGTAAAGAGTCAAGCTTGACATTCCCCATCATACTAGGAGAAACATCTCAATACTCCTCCAACAAGGCAGCCAATTCCTTTTTGATATCTGACTTTAGCAGTGCACTGATAAATATCTGTTGGGTTGTTTTTGAGTAAAATTAAATAAAGTAAATATAAGAGAAAAGGAAAAAAAATCCAATTAAATAATTTTTAATTCAAGCTAAGTGAAATCGTATTAAGAAAATAAGGATAAAGGTTTTTTAACCAGATCTATATGGGATTGATTGGATGAGAGGAGAGTCATGTGAAGAAGTAAGAGGGGAAAGGATTAGTGGTGAGAGGAGAGACATGAATTTATACAAAAGCTCTTATTGTTCCACTCCTATCGTTGCAAATACATTAAAAAGTTATTAAAAATATAAACATGGATGAGTAGTTACATAAGAATAATATTAAAAAAATACTTAGAATTCATAAAATATAAAGATACTTTACAAAATTTTTCTTGTAAAAAGTATAGGATACTAGTTAAAAGTAAATAATTATGATGATATTATTTATTTGGATAGAAGGGTTTGTAGAAAGATAAAATTTTTTCATACTTTTGGCTGTATATGAGTAGTATCATAAATAAATGAAAGTCCAATGGCTTAAGAAATATAAAAAAGAATTAAAGTCATTTAAATAAGCAAAGTGAGAGGAAAAGAAGTTTTGAAGGGATGTAATTGAAGTTTGATTTTTGAAAAAATATTTTTGTTCAAGCTTTTTATGAAATAAATTATATGACTATATAACCTTCTTTGAATCACCTTAGCTTTGTAAATCTCAACAAAAGAGAACTTAGCAACTTAATAAATTGACACCTTTATGAATTCATTTTAATGCATGAAAATAAGGATGATGCATTGCATCCTTATATATATATATATATATATATATATTGTTACCGTTGGGATCTGTCCTCCGATTCGGATGCGATCGGCCTTCTGATCTGGGCTTCCTCCTGTGCAGACCTGCACAGAAGTCCTCATGCGAGAGGCGTTGGAGGTTGTCCTCCGCGGAAGACCCTCCGACGCTCAAGTCAGTGGGGATCGGCGATCAACAAAAATGAGGAGAAGGATCTCTTTGGAGAGTCCCTCCAGGGGTGGCCAATCGGGAGCTCTAGGGGAGTACCGACGAGCGGTGAAGGAGCCAGAGAGTGAGTGAGAGTGAGAGTGAGAGTGAGCCAGTAAGCCAGGGGCTGTCAGCGCATACCTGAGAGAATCTGGGAGTGTCGTATTTATAGGCAATCACCTGGATCTTGAGCACCTTCTGGAAGGTTCGAAGGTTGTTAGGATACGGAGATGATTCGAATCAAGCTGTTGTGAGGCCGGTGGGATCCGTATCTTGTTTGTTGGAGGATCGACGACTGGGAGGGCCCTCTGATGGTCAGAGATTTGATGAGTGCGTAGGTTCTATGCCGTTATTGTAGAGCCTAGGCCACTCCTCGATATGATCCTTTGTTTGGGATTCTGTTACGCTAGGCCTGAGCTCTCCCGCATCGGGTTCCACGGAGGTATGTGTCGAGCCATGGATTGTTCGGGGGTTGCTCGGAAGACCGAGCTACGAAAGTTCGGGAAAGCCGAGCTATGGAAAGCTCGTGGAAGCTGAGCCATAGGTAGCTCGAGAGAGCCGAGCTATGAGAAGCTTGTGGAAGCCGAGCCATAGGTAGCTCGGGGGAGCCGAGCTATGGGAAGCTCATGGAAGGCGAACTACGGGAAGCTCGGGGGAAGCCGAGCTATGGGAAGCTCGGGGAAGCCAAGCTATGGGAAGCTCGTAGAAGCCGAGCTACGGGAAGGTCGGGGGAAGCCGAGCTATGGGAAGCTCGGGGAGCCATGCTATAGGTAGCTCGGGAGAGCTGAGCTATGGGAAGCTCGTAGAAGCCGAGCTATAGGTAGCTCGGAGAAAGCCTAGCTATGGAAAGCTCATGGAAGCCGAGCTATAGGTAGCTCGGGGGAGCCGAGCTATGGGAAGCTCGTAGAAGCCGAGCTATGGGTAGCTCGGGAAAGCCGAGCTATGGAAAGCTCGTGGAAGCCGAGCTATAGGTAGCTCGGGGGAGCCGAGCTATGGGAAGCTCGGGGGAAGCCGAGCTACGGGAAGCTCGGGGAAGAGCCGAACTATGGGTTGCTCGACTCGTTGGATCATATTAGTTAGCTCGTTCTTTATGGGCGTAATGGGGGGATGGGGCTGATCCTAGTCCCTTCACACGGCTATCAACGCAATGACGATTTTACCCCTTAATATATATATATATATATATATATATATATATATATATATATTCTTAAATAAACCTCTATCATGAGGTGTATTTTTGGAAGAAGTATAAGATTTTATTATTCTGAGAAGGGATAGTTTATGAATGCTAATGTCTTGTCTAGTCGTAAGATATAAGATATATAAAAGAAGTTTCCTTTCATCGTGTATTTTTTTATTAGATAAATTTTATTTTTGTTTAGTAAAAGCATGCCTTATTCCAGCTAATAACTACCGAATAACTCTAATTTCTATTCGGTTGCGACGAAAAAATTAATATTTTAATAAAATTGGTTAATATTGGCCGGTGTCTCTGACCTGGTCTTCTGGGCTTCGCCTAGTCAACCAAAATCACCATGAGCTTTTTTTTTTTAAAAAAAAAATTATATTTTGAGCACCGACGGCTCAGGATGCGCTCAGCCGTCCACGTTAGAAGAGAAGAGAAGGGCGCCACCATTTCCTATGTAGCATAACTACTCGTGCACGAAATTCTATTCCGCTTCAACATCCAAACCAAACAAAAAGGGTGAAGAATTTTTTAATTTTTATAGATCTCCTGTCTCCTCCTTTCCTGCCTTCCCTATCGCGCGTGGGAGCCAAAACAAGGGTTTCCCAGCTTCTCCTTTTCCTCCTCGAAAGCGATTAAAGCCCTCCAAATGAAATCTTGAGCGGCGTGATTCCAGAAAGAAAGCCGAGGCGTTCTCCTCCTCCTCCTTCGTCTTCGGCCGGTTCCATCTCCGCCCTTGTTCTCCAGACCGGAGTTCGATTCCAATCCAAATTCGCTGGGAATCAGTGAAATTCTAGGTTCGGGATCCGCCGTCCCCGGTGAATATGAGTGCCGGCCAAGCGGCGGCGGCGGCGACTCTATCGTCGGAAGACTTTGAGAAATCGATCTCAGGTGAGCAGAGCAGCTCTGTTTTCCATTTTAAGGCCATTGGCAAGAGATTCGTAATCTACTTTCCCTCTCTCGTTCCGTTCCTTTCTGTCTGGAAGCAAACCCTTTGCTATTAATCTTCTATCTTGTTCATCAGTATCTTGAGAGATATCAATAGAATTTTGATTTTGATTTATCTTTTTGATTTATTTATTTATCTTTCAGCTCTAGAATTATGATTTTTAAAACACAAAAGTGCCAGGGTTTGTTTTAGCTCATGTAAATTTCAATAGAAACCATGTCCTCTTCAAGATAAGAAATCTTCTGTTTAGTGCTCTGGCAGTCCTGCTTGTTCAAGCCCTCAAACCTATTGTTTAGTTCAGCATGTGAGACAATGGTGCGAAAAAGAGAGAAGAGGTCAAAGAAAGAAGTATAGACCAGGAAGTTTGGCTTTGCTACCTGATGTAAAGTCAAACAGGGATGGCCTGTACAATGTGAAAGGGCCTATTAAAAAGGTTCAATAAGGTTGATATCTAAATTAGTCATTTGCTGTTCAAGAACAGAGAACATGACTGCAAAGAACTATTGTTAGTCATTTGCTGTCTAAGATCAGAGAAATAACAGCAAAGAACTATTATTAGTTTTCTAGGCAAAAGAAATATCAAATGACTCTGCTATGGAGTTTTTACATGTGAAGGAGGATGGAAGAAATCAAAATCTAGGGCTTTGAGGCTCCATCTAATAATTTGCTATAAGCTTATCATCAAATTTCGGCCATTAATGCATGCAGATTTAAACAGGCAGCATGATTTTGGTGTCTGAACAATTAAACAGTAGTAAAATTAATATGGAAATCTGTATTTATGTCATGGGGAGATCTTAACAGATCAAAACCATCAGATATTTCAAAGCAGTGATTAAATACTAATAGAAATACTGAGGATAAACTGGAATATGATATTCTAGAAAATCGTCCCAGTAACCAGAAACAGAATATGATATTGAGGTTAGAATTAGTAGAGAAAGAAAAAGAGAATAAGAAAGAGGAGAGAAATATGGGAGTCAGGTGGGGAAAGCAGCTGGCTTACGGCCTTGTTTCTTCATAAAATTTTCCAGTGTACAAGAGTCCTAGATGTCCAAAATCAGGTGATGTAGAACTGAGGTAGAACTAGTAGAGAAGGAAAGTAATTACGGGGAGAAAGGGGAAATTCAGGGTAGAGATGAGGAAAGATAGAGAAGAGAGGAGGAGTGGGGTGACAAAGAGATATAGAAATCTTAGAAGGGCTGAAAACACTGTTAATTTTTAATTTTTTTGGTGAACTGCTCCTTTACAACTACAAGAAGAAGCCTTTTAAAGGCACAATGCCAAGTAACAAGTTCTTACGATAAGACTAACTTAAATGTAAAACAAATTTTAACATGTAAAGTCAAAAGATAGGTACCTAGGAAAAAGCTATCTTAAATACAAAACAAGTTTTGAGTTTTGAAAAAATACACACATAAATGCTAATACGTAGTTCCTAACTTCTGGATTTTTTATCTTAAATAAGTTCTTTTAAAAGCTTTGATTGGACCTTCATCAATTTGACTCATAAAACAGATCTTGTACATAAATTTTCCAAGACATGCATGGACTGATAATTATGTTTGAGTTATTTAAAGAATTGGATAAACTACTAGCTTATACTCATACCTAAGTTGATATCAACTCCATGAACAAGATAGTGTATTGTGAACTGAATAAACATGATGTATCATATATTTTTGTTCATTCTAGATGCAATACCCATGAATAGTGCCACATCGGATGAGAAAGAAAAGTTTGAGAAGGTTATAATTCAAGTTTATTTACTATCAATTAACTTGCATTTGAGTTTTTAAGGCCACGTGGATCCGGTCTGTTAGGAGGTTAATTGGGCAGCAGATGGGTTTGGGGCATTATAAATGATATCAAAGCTGACCTTGGTGTATGGAAGTTGATGGCCATAAGGAAAGGGTCATCCATGGAACAATGGTAGAATCCTGTCATAGTGTGGAGCCACCTCTAAAACATCAACGACCCTACTTAAGGTAGATTCTGGCTAAATTGTAACGTGCGAGGACGTCGCCTGATAAAGAGGGCAGATTATAATACTTCAATTTTAAAGCCACGTGGATTTGGCCTGCTAATAGGTTAATTGGGCATCAAGTGGGCCTGGAACATTACACTACATTTTAATAGCAGGAACAATGGTGCATTTAATATCCCTAATTTAAACTTAAAAAGATACCTCCCATACTTGGTGCATTTTCAGGCACTAGATACAACCCAAGGTTTTGAGCTAAAGTAGAAATCCATATTCTTTACTTTATTATGTTTTTGCTTTTGCAGAACTTCGTGAGAAGCATCGAATGGATCTAGAAAACCTGACATTGACAACCCAACCCTGAAGACATTGCAACTTTTTATTTTTGCTACTGTGCAATATCTTAGGCAATCACTTCTATATATTTTGGCAAAAGGTGGTTGGATTATGGTCTTCAGCATCCTGGTAGCAGCACTTGGGCTTCTACTTGTGACTGTTGATGGCCCTCATGAAAAGGTATCAATCCTTTTGACTATGATATCCTTTAGTGGCAGTTTTTTTTGGAGTTCTTTCATAAACATGACGTGCCTTCATTGCTGGACCATGTCCACTCTCAGGTCCAAATATTTTGTGAATGACATTTTTTAACACTTAGTGGTGATGTTCTGATTGAAACTGGAAATGTTATTATCGTAACATGTTGAAATGCAACTGATGGTAAATTTCATATCAATTGGAAATTGTATAGAAGTGTTCTGAAGTCATATTGAGTTATTGCTTATTTCACCTGGACTTGCCACCTTCTAATGTTGTCCAAGTGAATTCTTAATTCAACTTGTTGATTTTGTTCCCTTCCATGCTTGTAGCATGTTCAGGAGTTCCTTCACTATTCCAGATTTGTATTGTGGTGGGTGGCACTTGGGGTGGCATCATCAATTGGGCTGGGTAAGTTTAATTTCCATTTGGAAGTTGACCAAAGTCACCTCCCAACCTATCATAAGCATCATTATGTTCTCCTGGCTTTGTGGTATGTCATTTTTTTTTTGTCAGGTAGCTTTTTGATCTTATGCCTTTGTATTTGTGCTTCGAATATCACAATGAATGGTCTGCCAACATAAAGAATATCTATTCACAATTTATGCAGATAATCTGTAAGGTGTAATCTATTCCTTGAATGATCACATAAACACTTACCAACCAAAGAAATATAGCATGTTGACATGCACAAGTACTCTTATGAATAAGCCATTTATGCTTAAGCCAGAAGACTAAAATGTTGGTTTGATTTATCTTTGTTCATCACCTTTCATTTGTCTAACTTGAGGTAAAACATTTCATTTTCAAATTGATGTTGATGTTGACAGGATTAGTTGACGAATTTATAGATTCTTCAATATTCTCAGCCAGGTGAGTGTTTATCAAATAGGCTTCTATGTGTTGCAAAAAGATTTATGAGCATTTGGCTGTGATGTGAAGAAAGCTATGTTTTGATTTTCTTAGTATAACATTTGCATCAATCCAGATGAGGTCAGTGGGCATCAAAATTTCGATAAATCAGGTAGAAAAGGAGTGCACATCTGTATAACTGTAACCGACATACATGGATTATTGTTGGGTTATCATTAATGGTCATCAATTATTGTTATGAGTTTATGGCACCTGTAGGCAATTTGTTACCAATGCTTATAGGTTCCATAACTAGTCACTTATTCATTTAAATTCTTTGGAACTCACATATTTGTAACTCTATTTTATATGAATATTGTATCTATGATATAGTAATATGGTCTATCTATTTAATAATTATTTTTGTAATCAAGCTGTGGGTTTTTACTGGATGGATGCTCTCTCTCTCTCTCTCTCTCTCTCTCTCTCTCTCTCTATCTATCTATCTATCTATCTATATATCTATATTCTACAAGTGCACACATGCTGATATGGTGCAGTAGGATGATAGTATTTTCAGATAGTATTTGAATTTTGAAGTAAGTTAGGGTTTTTCAGTTCATCTATCAGGTTCTTATATTAGTTTACTCTAATTATATTTATTCCTAGATATCTATCTTTTCAGGTTTTATTAGAAATCTCACTTCACTTGCATATGGTATTATACAATTAATGCTGGGCCGCTGATATTGCTTTAATGCAGGATCTGGCTTGCACACATTTGTACTGTATTTGGGGCCCCATATTGCTTTTTTTACCATAAAAGCAATGAAGTGCGGTCGAGTTGATCTGAAAACTGCTCCATATGATACCATACAGTTGAAAAGTGCACCTTCATGGCTTGAAAAGGATTGTTCAGAGTTTGGATCTTCATTATATCAATCATTACCTGGTTCACTGGTCAAGGTTCCTATCAGCAGCATACTCCCTCAGGTTCAGCTAGAGGCCGTGCTCTGGGGTCTGGGAACTGCACTTGGAGAGCTTCCTCCTTATTTTATCTCAAGGGCAGGTACCATTTCTTGTTATATTGGCTTCTCCTGCTCATTGGAATTTCAAAATTCAAGCAGCACATGTTTCCTTCCACAGAATTTCATCTGCAATAATATTAACGGTCCTAATTGACACACATCCTTTATTAGATCTTTGTTATTTTCTCTTATCAAGGATTTGATTGCATGATTAAATACTTTTGCTTAACTTCCATCCATATGCCTTTCCTGTTTCCTAATGTGCAAGTAGCTTGGGCCTATCTTTCATTCATTCTTTTCTTTTCACTTTTTTTTTCAATCTTTAGAACATACCACTTTATCCATTGTCTAATATAGATGGGAAAGCCATTTGCAACCGGCCCTCTTTTCAATAGCCTGAGAAAAACCAAGAAACTCACCCACCTGGCACCCGTGCACACACTATATATATATATATATATATGAAGGAGTGCTTTGGGAGTATTGTATGATTGACGCGTCCCATTAAAATTAAAAGAAAAATTTAATAAAATCGCTATTAGGCCAACTATGCTATATGGAATATAGTGTTGAGCAATACTAAAATAACATATTAATAAATTAAGTGTAACAAAAATGCACATCTTAAGATGGATATGTGGTAAAATTTTAAAAGATAGAATTAGAAATAAATTTATAAGAGAAATGATAGGAGTAGCCTTAATTAAAGATAAAATGAGAGAAAATTGATTACGGTTGTTTGAACATATACAACGAAAACCTTCACATGCTTCAGTTAGAAAGAGTGATCTTTTAACAATCCATGGTAAGGATAGAGGTAGAGGTAGACCTAAATTAATATAGACAGAAATAATTAAAAAAAGATATAACTATTTGTAATTTGAATGTCGACTTAGTTCTGAATAGAGCAGAGTGGAGGAAGCAAATTCATGTAACCGACCCCATGTAGTTGAAAAAAGCTTAGATGAGTTGAGTTGAGTATATATATATATATATATATATATAGAGAGAGAGAGAGAGCAACTTATATTTCAAATTTACAATCTTTACTCTTATTTCTATAGATGCTTCCATTCTTTCCATACACACTTTGCTTACTTTCTGATTTAAAGAGGAGAAAAAAATGCATCATCAAAAATATTGATGTGTATCTATGAAGTTACATGGATGGCATCAAACCAAAATATTGGAAAGGGATCATGCTAGTCTATGCCTCATTTCACATGCTATACACTTTTATTTTCTATATACAATATGAAGGCTTTTGGATCATCCCTCTCTAAAGCTGTCATGCAAGATTTTTCATTTTGAAAAGCTCTGTTGCTTCTTACCATTTGTAGTGCTTCACTCTCAGTGTTGACAGCATGGGGCCCATGGGCCTAGACCTTTGATGCCATGATTGTGATATGTGAGCTCATGTCCCTTACACTAGTTAATACAAGCAAAAGCTTCATTGTTCTTACCTGTTTTAATAAGCTAGTTAAATGGGGTGAAGGAAAAAGGTATGGTTCATCATAGTATTTGCATCAACCAAAATTTCTTAGTGTATTATATTGGAAATTGTCTTGAAATGATATCCTCCCTGGACATTTTGATTGACATCATTACTTCACACTAAAAAACTGTAATTAGGTCACTTTTTCCATCTTGCAATTTATGATCCAGTGAGTTTTATTCTTGTAAAAATTGGATGGGATTTTTCCCTCCTTTTCATCAAAAGGAAAGATTAGTGAGTTTTAAAATGAAAAATACATAGGAATGCAACATTAAAAGTTGTGGTTCTATACATCCATTGACATATTTTAAGAAATCTAAATATCTAGTGGTTTCACTCACTCCCATTTCTTAATCCAGCTGTGCATTATACATGGCTAGTTCTAATTTACTATGATTGTTAGGTGATCTAAGCAACTTAAGATATTCTTTAGAAAAAGGCAGCAACATAAACTATTATGTAGATTTGTTGATTACAATTTTTCAGTCTATTGACATGATGCTGCTTTAATCTTATGGTCTCGAGGACACCAGAGATAGTTCAAACTCAAGCCATGCTTTGGAGATGTGTAGCTTGGTTACTTCAAAATTTCCTGTTTGCTATTTGCATGCATAGAAAAGCATTAGTACCAATGCATTTAAATTTGGTGGATTTTATATCAAATCTAACATCCGATATTTGTAATTTCTGTAGTTGCTTTATCATTAAGTCTACTTTGAAATAAATTTGTGTGAAAAAATGTTGACTGGGTGAATAAAGGTGGCTTCTTTCTTGGATGCAAATGCCTATCATTGCTAATAAGATGCAGCAAGTTTGCTTCAACTTGCTGGCCCAGTGCTTGTTTGTTTTCTGTTTGCAAGAAAAGTCATGTTTTTTGTGTTGTGTTAAACCACTGAACGGCAGGGGGCAAGCCATGTGCAAATTACCTGGGATCAACTTTAGGATTTTGAGTTCTGCATCTGCATTATACTTCTTTGAAGAGCAGGGTTTGAAGTATCTCACCAAATCTTGTTATCCATTGCTGGCAGATCAAATGGCATAAACCTTATGATATTGGATCATGTCAACTCATAAATCTAAGAATGATGAATCAATATGCTATCATACACGTTGACATATGATAGTACAAGAAGTCAAAGAGGAAAGTTGGGGGCAAGCCATGTGCAAATTACCTGGGGTCAACTTTAGGATTTTGAGTAATGCATCTGCATTATACTCCTTTGAAGAGCAGGGTTTGAAGTATCTCACCGAATCTTGTTATCCATTGCTGGCAGATCAAGTGGTATAAACCTTATGATATTGGATCATGTCAACTCATAAATCTAAGAATGCTGAATCGATATGCTATCATACATGTTGACATAAGATAGTACTTGAAGTCAGAGAGGAAAGTTGGGAAGTCGAGCATAAAGCATGCTATTTTATTCTAGTTAAGGTAACAACCCAATTTATATACAACTGCTGTAAGCACTTGTGTGCCTAGCATTCTTCCAACCCTTAATGGTAGTATTTGCAACTACAACCAACTCTGGCATGTTCTTATAGATAAGTTTAAAAAGCTCCTTAAACTCGAAATTTATATCATGCTTTGAAAGATTTTTGTGGGCTAGAATCTATGAAGTTGTGTGAGACTCATGAAGAAGTTAGCAAGATAGCATATAATAGAAGGAACATCATTGAGTAGTGATGACAATGTTCAGTCTTTGGTATTCCTTGTGCGCTTATAGATTATTCAGTATTTAAGTTGTTGGCAATATAAGCAATGCATAAGGCATCAAAATTGGGTTCGGTGCATCAAAAGAGATCTGTAAGTTGACTAAAGTATGTTGAAGCACTACCTTTTCCATGAAAGAAAAAAAAGAGTTCAGTGACTTGGGGTGGCTGAACTGTTAGATTTCTTACATATAAAGATTCAGCCACTAGTTTTGTAAGGTAAGATTCCTTTAATGACTTGACTTTTTTTCTCCCCCTTTACTTCTTACAATTGAAGTTTTTTGGGTTAATGGCTATCTTCTGAGGCAAAATATTGAAACCGGAAAGCATACTAGCATTGGGAGACCTTGGAATTGATTTTAGAATTCAAAATTTTGGATAAAATATTGGATTTTGAGATGATTTTATTGAGTTATCTAGGGATAATTCTGTGAGGTTAAGAAGGAAAATTATCTAGTGATTTGGCATGAAGTTTAAGAAGATTTGCTGAATATGAAGACAAGAAGAAGTATATGAGCTAAAGGAAAATTAGAAGAGGGTGATTAGGATGATAGCTAGGTGTGTCATATCCTAAGCATCCCTTTGATTATGAAAGTGTTGCATTCTCAAGTCATGAGAATTTCATCATGGGATGAAAGAATTCTGTTACTCAACTCAACTCATCTAAGTCTTTTTCTAACTACATGGGGTCGGCTACATGAATCTGCTTCCTTCACTCTGCTCTATTCAGGACCAAGTCATGAGAATTTCATCATGGGATGAAAGAATTCTGTTAGTTCTTAAAATTTTCTTGCAAATGTTGACTCGCCTCCTTAATAGGTTGGAGCAGTTGGTTAAGTTTCCTAATGATTTTGAGGCACTCTTACAGGAAATGGAAATAGAAGGTTAAATTGTTTGATGTGTCTATACCACAAGATTTTTATACATGAAATGATTGGTTAAAATTTCCAATGTTTAAGTGTATTGCTAGAGCCTAGAAGACTTCCAAAAAAGAGAAGAAATGGTAAATTTTGTTGGAACCAAGATTTTAGGTCCCAATGGAGCAAGGGGTGTCTCGGTTGTTGTACCCCTTTTTTGTGAGAACATGGGATTAGGATAGGGATGAGACTCCAACTCAAGGAAAAGAACAAGAAAGAGAAAAGAAAGAAGGGAAATAACAAGGAAAAGTAAAAACAAAGGAGAAGAAAAAGGAAAGAAATAAAAAAAGGGAGAAGAAAAAAGAAAGGAGAGAAAGAAGAAAAGGAAAGGAAGGAAATAAGAAAGAAAAGGAAATAAAGAAGAGAAAAAACCATGAAGGATACAGAAGATAAAGGGAGAGTGATGGAGGGTACCGATCAGGATTGGGTGGAACAGCATTGGGTGGAACAGCAGGACATCCCACTTCATGGAGAAACCGAGAGATGCCTTTCTTATAGGATTAAAGACCTTGGTTGTGACCTTCTATTCGAAGTCTTTCTATGGGCTGAACTTTTAAACTCCAAGAAAAATTTGGACTGTATTCTTATTGTTTGCTAAAATATGACTTCTAGCCTAATGAGTCAATGAAGTGGCTGAGTGAGAGAAGTTAGGAACCAATCCTCATTATATCTTTCTTCTTGTCTCTCGTCATCCTCTATATAACGGTCCTATTACCTCCATTTACAAAAAGGGGACTAAACATATACTAAAATGTTAAGTGTTAGATATTACAAATTATCGTCATCTTAGCCAACTTTATCCCACATAAGGTTCATTGTATCAAAAATCAGTACCACTTCAATATTGAACTATATGGTTTGGTACAGGGTGTACCATACCGAACTCATAGTGTATCGATCAGGTGGATCAAGAGGTGTATCGATCAGGTGGATCAAGAGGTCTCAACCCATGATTTGCCTCGAATCAGGCCAAACTGAACGGTTCTTCGGTTTGGGGTGGTTTGATTTGGTTTGGTACATTGGTATAGGGTCGATATGGAAGCTCCGAGCAATTCGGGGTAATTTACCACTTATACTGAATTGAGAGGCCGAACTGTTCTAATTCCAAGTAGGTTTGGTTTGGTTTTGTTTACTCCGAACCGTCCAGTTTGGAACAATTCAGCTAATCCTAATCATCCTACAAGAAATATGCTTAGGCTTTGGTCCCTACCTAATTGCCTATGTAGTCAACATTGGCAATATGGCCCTTTATTGAAGGATGTAGTAAGAATTATCAATATTAAATTGCCTAGCTGTTGTGTACAATTTACTTTCCTATTATGAACAGCCTCAGTGGTGGGAAATTGTTACCTCATGTTTACTAAGTTGATCTATGCTAGTTGTTCACAATCTTTATAGAAGGGACATGAGTTAACACCAAAGAAATACTAGTTCACAAAGAATCGCTGCTCTATAGAGTCAATAGGCATATACTCAACAGAAAAATAGCTTTTGGCAGAGAAAAATCAAATCAAATACTTTCAAAACCATCTGTAGAGAATTAAAACCATAAACATATCTTGATGTGTTGTTTAACATGCATGATGCATAGATCAAGTGTTTCACATGAGGTGATATTACAAACTAAATTGATCATGTTAACAACACAATTAAGAAATCCATCATAAAAACTACAAGGAAACACTAAATTATATCTGATTTTCACCAAAAATGTTCTGCTGTATACTGGGAGAAAACTCATAGTTGTAGCATTAGAGGCAAGCTTAAATACTACGATCTATTAAGTACCTAAATTTCTGACTTTTGATCTGATGAAGAATGAAAGCTTACTGTCATTCATGTGTCATAAAATGAGTCTTTAGATCCTTTTGAGAAAAGAAACAAATTAGGCTCCAGATCTTCTTAAGTAGAGAAGGATGCTAAAGCTTGTTGGGCATGGATTGAAAGTGGGAAGACAGGCGTGAACCTGTGTCAGTATATTTGCTTCTGCTTGTCCGTATTATCAAAACATGCAATAATACAAGTTGATATGCAATACATGTTTACACATCTGGTGGAAGAATTGGTACCCCATCTTAGTAACCTGTTGTCAGTGGACACTCCATTTAAGACACTAACATGAGATCATATATTTTGACCTATTCATTTTGCAAACAGCTGCACAATTGTTCCTCACAATGAGTACGTTGGATTTTTATACTTTTGTTATCAAGTTGATTGTTTGCTCATTCATGTTCTAGCCTTTTAACATGGTGGCCTAGGGTAATCTATAATTGATGCTTGGAAAACAAACTTACCCGAGTGGATATCTTTCAGCCTCATTTTAGCCATACAATACAAATTTGACACCTGTTCTGAATAGATGGAATGCATTTCTCCTTGTTTTATCCTACTTTTTGCTAGTTTCAGATTGCTGAGTTAGAAAGCCATGGCAGCAACAAAGACAAACCTTACCCTTTCAGGTAAGAAGGATAAGGAATATTCATCCCCTAAATCCAAGTATTAGTGAAGACTGAAGGGTTTGCAAATTATCTTAACACTTGAACTATCTTCATAGAGGATGCAAATGACTTTTAATGGATGAGTAATCGCTGAATCGGGAATCTTTGTAATATTGCATAATGTGTTGCCTGCCAGTTTTGCTCTTGGCCTGTAAGTTATGAAAGTACTAATGTCTGGAGATGTTAGTTGGGTTGATGATGCAATGACTTAGGATGGCTCTTTGGTGAATCAGACAATGTCTTGATAAAAGGTGATGATGGATTTGGTATTTATCTTGATAATAGTCAAAGAAATTCCTTCTTTCACAGTTAAACGATAAAATTTTTCTAGTGACAACTTGCCTTCTTTCCCCTTGCCAGTTGAGGATGCCTTGAAGGGTTTCTTCATGATTGCTTGAGTCTAATTTGTGTAACCAATGAAAATATGTTTTGTATGTACAGATTAGCACTATAGAAAATTTTGTGGCCAGCTTGCCCAATGTTAACTTTTGCAAGAACTAAAGCAGCAACATGTGGATGGTTTGTTGAAATATGTTTCTGATGTTAGTTTATCTTGCTCAGCTCTGCAAGCTAGGGCTCATACTTATGGGATAGGGTTTTTGGTTGGTCTATTGGTGTTGGATATTGACATTCATGGTATAATTTTGCAAAGTTAAATGAGAAATACTTTCAGCAACATTTTGATTTAGATAATATTGTCGTTCTGATGTATGAGCAATAAGCAAAGCCGAAATGTTACTGGAATAGAGTGGGTGTTCTTTTATTATCTGATGGCTATGGCACAATTTTCAGGGAAGCTGTCAGAGTAAGAAACTGTTCAGCACCCATATATTATTTTTTATTATATGGTGGAGTTTCATAATAGATAGATCATAGTTTGGAAAGTCATTTGGCATCAAAAGCTTTAGTTAGGTACTGCCAGGGCCTTTGATGTGCTAGTCTTTTGGCCACAAGATGTACAGACAAGTGCACAAGTGCTTCAACATGGAAAGTGGAAAAATTATTTAGACAGGTATCATTTCTAGAGGTTGACATTTTTCTTGGTATGATTGATGGCATCTATACCTCAATCATAGCAGTGAGTGAAAAGTCTTTCGAAAGGAAATGGACACTTCAGGCCACTTCGGGCTTCAAAATGTACTCATGCTCATAGGAATCCATTAGCCTAAAAAATGCATCTTTTTTTTTTTTTTTTTTTTCTTTTGAAGCTTCCTTAAGTTGTTAAGTTTACCTTAGATGACAGATAGAGCAGGGGTTAAAGTGCTGCTGGCTTGGAACATGTGAGTCAGTGACCATATGTTCTGCTGTGTCACGTCATTAATGGTAGTAAGAGTAGTAGCGCTGCTGCTGCTGCTGCTGCTAGTAGCAAATGAACGAATGATTAAACAAGTCTTGTTGGATTGGCACCAAGTGGCTTGCCTGTTATCCAATACCAACCAAATGCCAGTTTCCAGTACAGCCAGTATGGTGCATGCTGGTTGACATGGACAGTCACAATTTGGTGCTTGATACCATGATAAAGAGAAACAAGATTTTTCTGAAAACCAAAATTTTCCTGGTCTATAGAGGTTTTAGGGAGTTAAGAGTCCATCATCTTATTCTTCTCAGGTTCAGGTGTACTTGTCTCCAACTTGCCAGAAAATTTTGGATCCTGTGGTTTAACCATACCAAGGCCCTTTAGGGAAGTCAAAAGATGAAACGTGGATCCAAACCAGACACCTCAAAAGTAGAACAATTTAGTTGCACAAAATCCCTTTGTGCGTGCAAACACATACATACAGGTATATGTTATAGGAATACCTTCTATTGCATTGTAATTCTTCATTCATTTCGCATATATTCTTTGGCATGAATCATCAAATATTCAGGTGATATTTAGTATCACTTTCTTGGTTTAAGTTTTCACTTACTGTTTTACATTTAAACTTGGTTTATATACTAACCCAGAGATGCATTGCAGCACGCTTGTCAGGCTGTAAAGTGGATGCTATGGATGAATTGGATGCTTCTTCTTCAAAGGATGATAGATTTATATCAGCTTCCCTGAAACAAATGAAACGATGGCTCATCTCACGCTCACAGCATCTTAACTTTTTTACAATATTAATACTCGCTTCGGTTAGTTTTGTTTCTTCGTTGTTCTTTTTCTCTAGTGTAACATATTTCTTAGCATGTATTGCTACATATATATGCACTTGTGCCGTGGAGTCCCCCCCCCCCCCCCCCTTCTTTTTCGAAATGCCTCTTCTAAATCAAGGTAATAGGGGATCACTTTGCAACATAACATCAAGAATAGCAGAATTTCTGCAATTCTGCTTGTTTCTAGAGTAATTATGCAATCACCACGTACCTTCGCAACTGACTAGAAGAAATAATAGAACAATGAGTTTTATGATGGTATATGACTTAGAATATTAGGCAATAAAGCTGGAAAAATTAATGTAACAGAAATGAGAATGTTGATATGGATGTATGATGAAAGTAGAAATATTAGAGTGAGATATGAGTGTATTGTAGGAGCTTAGGACTTGCTTACATTGAGGGTAAAGTAATGGAAAATTAATTCAGATGTTATGGGCATGTTTAACAAAGATCCAAGGGGACTCTAGTGGGAAGGTATGCTTTAATATTTATTTAAGGATGCAGAAAGAGGAGGGGAAGATCGAAAGCGATAAGATGGAAGTTGTGAAAAGGATATGGAAAAGCTTGAATTAACATTGGTGGTAGCGTGAGATAGGAATGCTTATTAAATGAGGATATGTAGAGCTGACCCTGAATTGTTGAAGCAAGGCTTGATGGTTATAGTTGTTATTAGCTTATCATAGCAACACTTCAATAAGAGCAAGTCATTTCATGGTTTGTTTGATGTCCTTGTTTTTCATGTTCTTAGCTTGCTATCATAGTTTAATCAGGATTAATTGTTGGCTGCCCTGTGCGTTGCCACTTCTTTGTGCTCTTTTATGAGTTTCCACTCTTTTTTTCCCCCTTTTTGATACAAATTAGTCTTTACTTGTTGGAATATTTTTGCTCACCTTTTGAAGTATGCTTGCTTTCTGCTTTTCTGACCATGAATGATTTCTGCCATAGGTTTCTGTAGCAATGAGTTTGCTGTCCTATGGTTTGGCATTGATATTCCAGTCTATATATAACCAAATAGGGAAAAAGTTAATTACTAATTCTGCACATAGAAACTAAATGTCTAGACATTAAAGAGTTTAGAAATCTCTTTGAACTTCTACAGCATGAAGAATTCTTTGAATGGGCTCTTAAATGCTCATCTATTCTTCTTTGAACAACTTCTTAGGAAAAAAGAAAATTCAGTTTGTGGGAACAAAAATTGATGGTTGTGCCTGTGGTGGATGAAGTCCAGCATGCGAGGCAGTTAAGCATAAGAAAGGAGACATATTTCCTCAGTCAAACTGGTGGAGACTAAATGGGGAGTTCAATCAGGATCATCAACTTGTTAGAAAGGTGTATGCAATGATTGTGTTCCACCAAATGTACTTTTAGATGCTGTTCCTGCCAACTAAATTTATTCATTTTTTATTCAAGTGTTTGTTTTAGGTTATTGATCTGTATGTCTTACTGGCTAAGCAAAGAGGAGTGAGGTCATCAATGGAAGTCATCTATCCTTTTGTTCCTTGTGGAGATATAAAAGAATATTTTATTTTTCGTAAGATATTAAAGCAGAAATACGAGAACAGTTAAACAAGGCAAATACTAGAAGCAATAGTAATGTAATATAGATTTAGCTGAGGTTTATATTAGTTATTCTATATTTTTGGGTTTAGTTTCAGTTAATTTCTATGTTATTCGATCTTTCTCTCTCTCTCTCTCTCTCTCTCTCTCTCTCTCTTAAATCTATGAAGATATGATATGTATTTTCTATATTTTTGTAATTTCTGTTCTCAATTTTAGGTTTGCTTTTGGTAGGTTTTTGAATCTTAATATGAGTATGATGTCTGCAGGTCACATACTTTAGGCCAAGGTTAGCTTCTGAAAGTTCTTAAGTCATTATAATTATGCATTCAAATGATTTAGATCATTTTTTGTTTTGGGTTTTATAAACATACGAACTCTGCTGTTTTGAGATAGCTTGATGTTATCTTATTTGTATAAAACAGAAGAGAGTGGCTTGTTTGTTTTCTTCTCATTTTTTCATGGGGAATAGGTCTAGAGGTGCTCTAATTAGCTGAGTTGTATTTAGTAAGTATTTTTATGTATTTAGCAACCAAAGGTGGAGAACTGTTGGTGTAAAATTGGTGTTGAATGAAAAATGAAAAAAATTCTCTTTTCCAGTCTTTTTTTCCTCTCTCCATCTTGCCTTAATTTCTTTGGGTTTGAGGATTTGCCTCATAATGAATACACCGGCATCAGGAACTTACATTTGTTTTTTCATGGGGTTTTTCTGCAATAATCTGAGTAAAATTGAAAATCTTAAACATTATATCCAATTTGAAATATATCTGTGATTCTACAAATATTTAGATTTGATCAATTGTGATTGCCTCTGTACCAAACAGAGAGTTAGTATACTTGGATGCTGGCAACTTTTAAAGTGGCAAGGAAGAAAAGTCAAATATTTCATGTTTTAATGGTCAAAGAGATGATGCAAGCTTCGATAATTTATAAAAAGTATTAAAGTAATCACTATGCATTCTTCTTAGTTGTCTAGACTCTATTTTATATGATAAAATGTGGTTCTAGGGTCAATTAGATTGAAGGGACAATACAAATTGGAGCCAATTTGTCAACAAGCTCCCAAGATGCATAAAAGTTTAGTTGTTAAAAGTTAGTCGAAAAGTTGCATATTTTTATGGTGCTAATCACCTTGAAATGTAGCCAAAATGAAGAAGCATGAAAAAAGTAGATAGTAGTAATCTTGCGGATGACGTAAAGATAACTAAAAAGTAGATAAAAGCATGAAAAAGGGACATTATCCTATTTTGGATAACTCTTAGATCACTTATGATCAATTTTCTTCAAGTTACAAGATGATCGCAAGAAGGAAAAAGGTCTGAAGTCTTCCCTCCACGATAGATCTCAAAGTGATGCATGAGAGAGAGAGAGGAACCTAGGAAAACTCATCCTTGTACGGTGAATGAAACCTTTTGTCCTGCCTCCAAGAATGGAGTAAGGAAATCTGTATGGAGAGGAGACACTAAAAGATAGGTTTTTGGGAATTTGGATATTATATGATAGTCTATTACAAATAATATTAATTGCTGGATTGCATCAGGTTTTGGAAATTTCAAGTGAGCTTGGGTCTGCCTGATATTTGATTGTTTCTCAAAAATCTCATTCTGCCCTGCCCTAATGGTATAGAAATGCATGCATAGGCACACTCAAAAAGAGTTTGGGCAGCCCATGCCTAGCTGTAGTGATGTTCCTAATATGCTTGGTTTGTTTTCTTTGGATCTTCTAATCATCATAATTGGGAGCTTCTATTCGCACTGCAAAAATCACTCTCCACACCCCTTTTTTTTTTTAAAAAAATTCGGTTACTCTCTGCACCCCCCCAAAATGCTCTCTGCACCACCTTAAAAATAAAAATTCCTAAACTACCCCTTTTCCTTTTGTTTTGCTCTGCACACCCCTCTCCCTCAACCCACCCGCCCAAACCCATCTCCTTTCCCTCTTCCCTTCTCTCCCTTCTTCTCCGGCATTGGCAGGCAACAACGTGGCATCCTCGGTGAGTTCTCCTTCCCTGGCACCAGCAGGCAGCGGCGACCCTCGCTTTGGATAGGGTGAATTCTCCCTCTGTTGCCCTCCGCCTTCCTCTGTCACCCTCCGCCTCCCTTACTCACCGTTCGCCTCTCTCCCTCGTCAGAACTTCCCCAACACCGCTGTGTTCTCTTTGTTCGACCCAACAAGACCGAACAGAGAGCATTCTGTTCGACCTAACAGGGCCGAACGGAAAGCCCTTGTTTGACCACGTTGAGCCGAACAAAGCTCCTATGTTCGGAGGGCCGAACATAGAGCATTCGGTTCAGCCCAACAGGGCCGAATGTTGGGCCGAACAGAATGCTCCTGTTCGGCCCCATTGGGCCGAACAGAAGTCTTCCTATAAATCTAATCGAAGTGACCGAGAAAGCTGAGATTTTTGATCGGAACAACGGAAAAAGATGCAATTTTTGGTGATGGGATTGTTGTTCGAAGGATTTTTGTGAGAATTTCTACCGCTCCCTTCCATCCCTACGCTGAGCACGCCGACACCAATGTATTCAGCATCAGTGACTCACTTCCCGGCCTCCTCCGCCGTCACCCCATTCCCGTGCCTCGCCCGTCGGCAGCCGCTGATCCCCAAGTAGCCAGTGAAGCCTGCCGACCGGTTTGGGGAGGTGGCCGGCACGACCGCGGCCGCGGCCGCGTGCGCTGCCATCTGCTGCTGCTGCCCCTGTGGCTTCCTCAACCTTGTCGTGGCTGCAGCTGTGAAGCTCCCAACTGGGCTTCTCCCAATTGTGCCATCAGCATTCACGGCGGGAGGTGGGAGGGGGGGGGGGGGTTCTCCTGCTTGGGTGTGGAGAATAATTGAAAGGGCAAAATGGCCATTTTTTAGGGGGGTAAATTGGGTATTTTTTTTAGTTAAGTGTGGGTGTGGAGAGTAAATGATGTGGTGCGAATAGAAGCTCCCATCATAATATGTTGAGATTATGTTGATCTAGGAGCTTTGCCAGCTCATTTAGTAAGTTTAATTGAAATTTAGTAGTACATGTCTTCAACATTCTTTCAATATAGGTGTTTATTAACATGAGGTCAGAGCTCGATGTTTTATAGATTTTTGCATGTTATTTCCATAATCATGGATAAATTTGGACTTGAACCTCCAAAATTTTCTAGTAATTATATCTTGATGCATGTTTGAATAAAATCTATGCCCTGCTACTTCTTGAGCACAATTCATGTATGCTGTGCCAATCATTTGAACATGGATATGACCACATATAGCATTTCTTGGGAAAAAATTTATCAATGCATTTGCAGGAGCAACTAAAAAAATACCGGATGATTGAAAAAAAGCATATTAATACTCATATACAAAAATAAATGAGATATTCAAAACTGTGCAAATTATAAAGGGATTAAGCTAATGAGTCATACAATGAAATTATGGGAGAGAGTAATAAAAAATTGAATAAGAGCTGAAACTTTGGTGTCAAATAATCAATTTGGATTTATGCCTGGAAGATCTACCATGGAAGCTATTTATTTATTAAGAAGATTGATGGAGAGATATAGAGAAAAGAAAAAAGACCTTCATATGGTCTTTATTGATTTAGAGAAAGCATATGATAGAGTACCTAGAGAAATAATATGGTGGGTTTTAGAGAAAAAAGGAGTTACTAAAAGATACATAGAATTGATAAAAGATATGTATGATAAAGCAATAACCATTGTTAAAACAACAATAGGAGAAACTAGTGAGTTTTCAATTACTGTAGGTTTACATCAAGGATCTGCCTTAAGTCCGTATCTTTTTGTATTAGTTATGGATGAATTAATCAAATATATTCAAAATGATATCCCATGGTGTATGTTATTTGCAAATGATATAGTGTTGATTGATGAAACTAAATCTGGAGTAAACGTTAAGTTAGAGATTTGGAGAGAGGCTTTAGAGGTTTTAAGATTAGTAGAACTAAAACTGAATATATAAAATGTAATTATAGTGGGAGTAGAAATACAAATGAAGAACAATGAAGATTGCAAGCCAAAAGATATCAAGGAGTAAAAATTTAGGTATTTGGGATCAATTATCCAGCAAGAAGGTGGAATAGGTGAATATGTGAATGATAGAGTTAAAGCAGGATGGATTAAGTGGAGAAATGCTTCGGGAGTATTGTATGATCAGCACATCCCATTAAAATTGAAAGAAAAATTCTATAAAACTGCTATTAGGCCAGCTATGCTATATGGAACAGAGTGTTGGGCAATATTGAAACATGTAAATAAATTAAGTGTAACAGAAATGCGTATGTTAAAATGGATATATGGTAAAACTTTAAAAGATAGAATTAGAAATAAATATATAAGAGAAATGATACGAGTAGCCCCAATTGAACATAAAATGAGAGAAAATCGATTATGGTTGTTTGGATATATACAATGTAAACCTTTAGATTGTCCAGTTAGAAAGAGTGATCTTTTAACAATTCATGGTAAGAATAGAGGTAGAGGTAGACCTAAACTAATATGAATAGAAATAATTAAAAAAGATATAACTATTTGTAATTGGAATGTCGATTTGGTCCTGAATAAAGCAGAGTGGAGGAAGCCGATACATGTAGCCAACCCCATGTAGTTGGGAAAAGGCTTAGATGAGTTGAGTTGAGTTGAATTTGCAGGAGCCTTCCAAATTGAATCACATGGTTAATATAATATTGCGGAGCACTGGAATTCAAACCTACAGTTACATCCTGAAATAGATTTCATCATCTGTTTTTGTCAGTAATGATAAATAATGACTTGATGACAAGTCACCAATCAGTTTATCTAACTTCACTCAGTCATTTTGTGATTTAAGTTCATAAGCTTCAATTGTTTTTGTTTTGCATGGTTACTCCTACTAACTACTTCAGGTCAATATGTCACTTTTATGATCTAAATCGATATAATCTTATGAATGATGAGAAACTTTTGGAATAAGTGACCACAACTTAAAATGGAGTTACCTTTGTTGTTGTATTATTAAATGGAGTTACCTTTGTTCTTTTGGCTATTTCTTTCTCTTTTTTTTTAAATATCGTAAGCAATACTTCCCCATACTATCAATTTATTTCCAATAGTATAAGCTAAGCAAATCTTCTGTTGAAATATATTATTTACGGTGCTGATACAAGTAGTCTTAGGCATATCATTTATTGCCATCTCCTAGAATTTCTGCTTTCCCTCCCCATGACTTTTATCACAATGTGATGCTCAAGAGATGCTATACAAAACATTCCTCTTTTCATGGAAACTTGTAACATGCCTTTTCACAATTCAAATCAGAAACTACATGGATTCAATAAAAAAACACTCACCTGTTCCATTGGAGTAATGAGCCACAATCAAATGTCCGGCAAAAGGGGATTCAAGAAACGTTACATCATGATGACATTTCCAAATTTTATAGAATATTTTGAAAGTATATGTAAATCCATCCATCTTTTCAGCATCTTTATACTTACAAATGCCTTTCCAGTGTCCATCATGAAGAAGCAAGATCATGACTCATGATCTATAGGCTCAATATCTTATAGGAAGATCGACATTTCTTGTCAGTTTGCTGTATGGGATTGATGTCTATGTAATCACCAGAGAGAGAGAGAGAGAGTAGAAATTCAGGAAGTAGAATGACATTGCAGAGCACTTGAAGTTAATCTTCTGTCACCCAACTTCCTTGATTAGAACATAATTGCGAGTTCCTGAGGTTTAATTTCTATTTTTCACTGGGATATTATCATCATCTTTTGGTTTCTTAAATTATAAGAAAACATCAAAATTAGTTAATATATTTCTGATAAACCGTAGGCACTATGAGACAACAATGAAACGGTTGATGAAATTAGATTTTGCAAGCAAGAAGTATAAATTAGAAATCTATGTAATCTTGGAAGATTGACCGCAGTGTAATTTTGTCAATGTATAGCCCCTTATATTGCATTATGTAATTGAATCTATATCTCAAACATACCATTAATCAAGGATGCAGCTTTGATGCTTAAATATGAAAATTAAACATGTCTTGCCACTTCACTAAATTCCCTTTTGTGATTTGATAGAAACAATTCTCTGCATGGATTCATGTCCTGACAGTACAGGAGTGTTACCCTAGTACCATTCCATTCCAGTGAGAATGGTACACACGAATGGTGTGGGACACTGGTTTTCTTGAACCGGGGCATCTCAGCTTTCCAATAGGTATTAGTTGAGATGGTTGTATCTCACTTGGGTTAGCCTGACGTCCTGGGGCTCCTTTATTTTTTATTTTTTATTCTTATTTTTAATGATCATTTCAGTCCATCTTACTCCATCCCAACCCATCCCAATACTGCACTGACCCCAGATTAAACTGGACAAGACTCAAATCTCAGGATTTAAACCATCGCCTTGCATTGGTTGGATCAAATGTAAAATATCATTGTCTTGTCTTAATGTGGAACAGCTAGGTTTTTGATAACATATCATGAAGTTTTCAATTATTTCATTTCTTGTAATTAATTGTTCCCCATTTCTTACCATAAATGCTACGATTAACATGCTGGTGCTTATTATAGGTGCCAAACCCACTATTTGATCTCGCTGGTATCATGTGTGGACAACTTGGAGTACCATTTTGGAAGTTCTTTCTTGCAACCTTAACTGGAAAGGCAATAATTAAGTCTCACATACAGGTAACATCTTGGTCCATAATTTTCAATTCTCTTTATTCCTCTATGTATACTGCTACATTCTGCAAGTTGTGTAGGCACTCTCTTATCTCTGGGATATTGTTATCATGCTGCCTTAGTTGCTTGCAACATAAGAACATGAATAATATGTAATATGCTGCTTTAGTTTTTGACAACACGAAAAGCAAGTTTACTAAAAGGAGAGTTCCTAACTCCTGAAAACTGGATGGTGCTTTTGCCATTGCTATTGCTGCTTTTGTTGCAGACGGTTTTTATCATTGCTATGTGCAATAATCAACTTTTAGAATTGGTGGAAAACGAGTTAATTTGGGTGCTTGGTCTCATCCCTGGCTTCTCTTCGGTGCTGCCCAGCATAGTTTCAAAATTGCACATGATTCGGGATAAGTATTTATCGCCTCCAGTTTCATCTCCAGCTCTGTCAGATAAAATGGTAAGCCACCTCCGGACTCTGAGCATTGTTGTTGGAAACTCAGTCATCTTAACAATAACCCTTGGTTTCATGTTAGCATTTTTTTTTCCCCAAGCCAAATGGTGGACTTTGCACGTGACTTGCCATTTTTCTGTTGGTAATAGCATTGTGTAAAATTGTGTAAAATTGAATTTGTCTCTATTGTTCTTCAGGCAACGCGATGGAACTTGTCATTTACTTTGGTCTGGAATGCTCTGATATGGCTTCTGCTCTTGAACTTCTTTGTTAAGATAGTGACAGCCACGGCGCAGGGATATCTCAAGAAACAGCAAGACTTAGAAGTGACTAAGAAACTATTGGCATCAAAGTCCAAAACAGAGTCAAGCATGTGATTACTGGTTTTTGTTTGATTCCTAGTTGAACGACTTTGGTTTGAAGCAACTAACTTCAGTTTCTAGGAGCTTGTCGTCAAAGCTTAATTTTCTATAGCAGTTCTCCCATATTATGTATAGTGAACAGGAACTGAAATAGATTGTTATGGTGGCGGCGGGATCATCTATTTATTCTCCTGCCCAGAGGAAAGCATGTTGTGCATTGCATGGTGCTCTTTGTTGTTGTTGAAACATGGGAATCTAAATTCTTGAAGCAAATAATCAACTTATTGTTGAATTGCTTTAAAGAAATTATAATTTATTTACTTTGTGGATCACCTACCATTCAGACAGACCCAGCAACCGTTCGTAATAAATGAAAGGAACCCATATTTTATGTTTTTCTACGTTGAAAAAGCATAATGTATGAAGACCGTTGTCATTGGGTTGGATTGCGTTTCCTTTGATTTGTCATTGGCTTTTAATTCTTAAGGCTGCAGATATTTTTAAATCTTGATATCTGGATCATGCAAAAGCAACTTGCTCATCTCTCCTCCTGATTAACCATGATGCCCTGGAGCGCTTGATAATTCATACGATGCCTCACATGCACTGCTTAGAATTGAACAGTCTTTTATCTTCTGCAGAGATGAAGGTTATAGTAATCATGTTAACATTTAGCTATTATCTGTTGTAAAGTGAAACAGGAGTCGCAGAATGGCAGAGTGGTTCTTCTGTTCTGTTCTTAAGAAGCAGTGCCCTCCGGGAAGCGCATTGTACATGGACGAAGCAAAAGAATTAACGCAATTATATGATTTAGAGGGACCCGTGACTCGTGAGAATGAATTTTGGAATTTATATGTGCTTCGTTTAAAGGAAGGTGTTTGTTTCCTGTCTTGGTTGAATTGGAGGGGCTGGCCTATCATTCAGTATCAAGATGAACTCATTATGGTTGGGTAGCAGGGTTTAGTCAACATCCCAGTGGGGATGTATCTCTAGCCGGTCAAGTCAAATACTAATTATCGTTAACGCTTTAGCTGTGCACGCTAACGGATATGCGAAGCAGTAAACAATGACGAATGCTTTACTTATTGAAAGCATATTTATCCTTGTAAATGGAAATGATAGAGGTCTCTAAGGGCATCTTGCCTTTGAAAATGCTAATATTTCTTTATGGTGACATGAATGCTAGAATAAAAATATCGACCATAGATTATGTAGGCAGAGTTGACAAGGAAAGGCTGACTAGCGTTAAAACAGAACTCCCAGACACTGATCAGTACAGGTTGTTTGTCCTCATGTCCCTTGTCTATTGTCATCATCGCTTAGCAATGTATAATAACAGCCTTTGTTGTCTTCCAGTGAATTTCGTTTTCACTATTTGTTTAAATAAAAAATAGCAAAAATATATTTGACAAGCAAAAATTAGAAAAAATAAAAATAAATGGTGATAAACCCTACGTCTATCCCATGAATGATTCTTCTCAGCTTTGAAGGATAGCTCTGATGCTCGAAATATAGTCCTACATTAGAGGAAAAGAAAAGTGTTATGTACTTATAACTTAAGTCCACTTGCTACCTATTAACTTTTACTCAAATTTTTGGGCCATTTGGTTTCTACTCGCTAATTGGGTTTATTGGGCTAGTGATGGGCTTGGAGTGTTATAAATGATATCAAAACTGATCAAAGTATACGAAAGTTGGTGGGCACGAGGAAAGGACTATCGATGGGACGGTAATAGAGTTCCATCATGGCGTAGAGCCACCCTTGCCATGGGACGGTGGTAGAGTTCTGCCATAATACACGTCGCATTATAAGAAGAAAAAATTGTGATATCCCAAATTTAGTCTCACATTGAATGAGAAAAAAAGTATTATGTGCTTATAACTCAAGTCTACTTGTTATTTATTAACTTTCATTCAAGTTTTTGGGCCATATAATTTTGGGCCCGCTAATAGGATTAATTAGGTCAACAGGTGAATGTGGGGTATTACAATAGCTTTAATAGATGGTGAAAATTTGAGACCTATGAAGAGTAAATGTTCACCTAAGAAAGACCAAGATCTTAATATGAGGGCTATCATTAATGGTAGAGAAAAGAAAGAGTACAAGAAAAGAGAGAATCGAACAAGAAGTTGGTGAGAGATTGCCAATACTAATGACGTTGTAAGGATAAGGATTTAGAAATTGATCGGAAAGAAGAAAGAAATAAATTGTAAAAGTTGTGATGAAGTTTGTTTTGCAGCTAAAAAATTTATTTTTAGAAATAATGAATTTTTTTTATTTTACTTTTTCATAAAATTTGAAGGTTGCTTTTATAAGTAAAAGAAAATAACTTAACAAATATCTTTTTTGCGTTGGATTTTATGTTTTCATTTCTAACAATAATAAAATTCAAATATCTCTTCAAGAAGGATATCAAAAGTCAAAAGAAAAAAAAAAAAGAAACGAAGCCTCCAAAATGGAAGGGATACAATATAAATAATTCATCAAGAAATGAAAAAGTGTAACACTTCAAATGCATGACGCATGAGTGTATGTATGCATCAATTTATACATACATACATATATACATACACACAAGTTTAGAGAAAAGAATGATGGATTTGGCTGCATTTCAATATAGCTAAATTTAGATCCAATCATCTTTCCTATCTTTAAATCTACATAGTTTACGAATCCGAAAACGAAAAAAATGAAAAAAATAACTTTAAAATTTGTGTAAATTTAAGAACAAAGAAAATAACTAGATCTTAAAGTCGGTTATATTCGAATACAATTAAGTCTAACCGCTCTCTCTCTCTCTCTCTCTCTCTCTCTCTCTCTATATATATATATATATATATATATATATATATATATAGACACATTTACTTTTATTTCTAACCTATTTCATATCATTTGAACTTTTAAAATTCTAACCTACTATTGTACGGTAAAAAATACTATTTAAACCATCTAATTTATGATCATTTAACATAAAGGCTAAAGATTTCCGAATCATACTTTAAACTATTTTTAAATAGTATAAATAAGGATGTAAGTTAGATGGTAGAGTGCTTGCTTAGCATGTGAGAGCTCCAAAGATTGATACTCTCATCTCCATTTTTAAGAAATGGTTGTTGATTTGGAGCCCCATCATCCTATTTAAACATAATATAAGAATATTTGGAGTCCCTCCAAATGTACAGCCCAAAATCAAATCTAGGGGCACGAAAACGGCATTTAGGGCTTAGTGAAACCAACTATAGATAACATGATATTGAAGTAAAAAATGTGGCTTTTTTTATAGTTGGAAATTTTTAATACACACTCAAGGGTATTCTAAAATGGCAGATGTTTTTTTATTATGGAACACAACTACATACAGAGAAGATGATGCGCAGGTATGGAATAATAGAGCCAAATCATGATAGATTTGGACATCATGCTTTTTAAGCCTAGAGACAATTATTTCCCTTCAATCAAACTAGGGACCTCTCATCAGCCGCTCCCACCTAAGATCATCGGAGAATTGCAACATAGCAGCCCTTGGATCACCATTTGAAACAGACAAATAGTATTCGGCAGTTCCATCATCCACTCCCATACTTCGCTTCACTGAGTCCAGTATTTTCCTTCTGCCACTGTCTGTAATAGCCCTCTTCACTAGATAATTGGCTTTCTTCTCAGGACCGCCCTCCAAGTACAACACTGCAACTTCTCTCTTTGCATGACCATCCAACTCGATGTAGCAAGTGCTGTTGTGAAGGAGCTCTGGATTGCAAATGGGGATCAGAAGCCTCTCTCTGGAGTATATTCCATGGTCACTTATCATATTGTTCAAACGCTTGATGTCCATTACCTACAAACACAAGCATATCTAGCATTTCAATCAAAAACCATAGTCAAGTTCAAAAGATGAACTAACAAATCCCGTGAGAATCTTATAGAAAACTTCAAAAATATCTCAGACCTTAGGACTGACAGACTAAAAAAAAGTGGGAATTTAATACAAGGCAGGAATTCATGGGAGGAAAGAAATCTCATTAGAGCATGAATTGAAATGGGAAACAGAATTTTGAGACTGAATCATGGTGCTGATCAAATTTGGTTGTATAAAACGTTAAGGGTTATTAAATGCCTGTTTTAGAAAAAGGGAAGGGTGTAAAAATCTTTTCAAACTATGAGTCTGTTTATATATGGATAGAGAATAGCTCACACTGACAAACTAGACCTAATAAACTATTTAGTACTGAAAATTTTCCGCTGCGTGTCATATTTTATTTCTCGAGTGAGATGAATGGAGTCATAAATAAAAATTTATCTGCTGAAAATTTTGAGACAACACCATGTAGAATTAAGTAGTTCAAAGCGTACCACCAAAGATAAAGGAAAGGACCAGTAATCTGATTAAAATCCTTAATAGCATTACATCAGTTAGGCACATAAGAATTTTCTGATGAATGAGCTCCAGCCAACACACATAATTGGGGCACTTCATGCAAGAAGTTCATCAAGCATAAATTCTCACGTTTCGGCATCCAACAACATCACAGCCCATCCTAGATATTTTTGTGCTGCTATTTCTGTGTGGACTAATATTTTTCTCTTTGACAAAACTACAACTGTTAAGAAATTTTATAAAACAATAAAACGAAGTCATCTAACTCCACCTATGTAGAAAACATGAGTTTTATACATAGCTAGTCCCAAGCTTGAATAAAGAAGGGTTGTGGTAAGTTGGTAGTGTAAAACTATAGAGCAAAAGATATTTATCTTTGACATAGAAAAAGACAGAAATAAAAATGAAGTATGAATTATTAAAGATAAGAGTTCAATATATGAGATTGCAGGCATCAAGAGAGTAGAGGATAGATTATTTTTGATTAATTAATGTTAGCAAAACAATGTTTTTGCTAATAAGGAGCCACATCCCTGGAGAGACTCCTACTTTGCTGCAAGCAACAAAAAGTCAACAATATCTATATTATGAAACTTTGTGCCCCTGGATTCCTCTTTCCTCAAGCTAAACAGAATACTGTTCTCTCATAATTTCTTTCATTTTTTACCTTATGGGAAAAAAAATTCTTTTTTCTTCCATCATATTCCTATGTTTCTTCATTCTGTTTCTACATAAACAAACAATGTAAAATATTCCATTGTCACCTTCCCTTATCAAACAATGCAAAAGATTCCATTGTCACCTCCCATGTACCAAAATGGTGTGTTGACATTGCCACACCATTGTCACACCGATGTAGCAAAATGGTATGTTGACATTGCAAAGTTCCTCCCTTCTCTGAACATGCTCCACTTGGCTATTGATCCAACGTCTTGTTGATATATTCATTCTAGACTCTTGTGAGACCACAAGCAGAGAAATCCTTAAGATGAGAAAAAGGATCCAGCACAAGTAACCATTTTTTTTCCATTTCCTTTCTTAGTTAATACAAGGAGAGATAAATTCTGGTTTTGTTTCAGCCAGGTCAAATAAGTCTTTGTTTCCCATAATCTTGGGCCAAATGACTTAGAAAAATAAAGTTTGATGTCATCTTAAAAAATATATTATTCCGTTTGGAAGCTGTCATTTTGTTATATAGGTTGTGGTTCGAAATTTTTACATGTTGTTTAGAATTATTTAGCAAAAGATAAACAAGAAAAAAAGAAAGCCAACATATAAATCAGACAGCATTTTATAATCAGGAGCATCAATTACACAGAATATATAAACTCATATTAAAAACCCAAAGTTTTAAAACCTACAAGAGAATTATACATCCTACATTCTATCAATTGGATTTTGTAACAACAATTAATGTGAGAGTAAGCGTCTACCAAACCTCAGTTTGTATAAATTTAAATTAATCAAGTTTTACCTAAATTTCTTGCGCCCCCAAACTTTCATGCTTTAAGTTTAAATTGCATTTGACAAAAAGGAAGTTCAGTCTTGCAAAATCCTTCCAAATGTTTAATCAACAGCCCATGAGAAGTACAGCTTAAAATAGCAAAATTTAACCATAAATATGTTTATAGTGTTATATATGTTACTTGTGGCATTTAGGCAGTTAGACATTGATTTCAGTCATAACTTTTTGGTTTTCAATTTTAGAGCATTTTAGAGCCTGTTCAAAGCATTAAGTAAAAGTTTGATTTTAGGCAAACTCACCACACATTAGAACGAGAGATTCTCCTGAAATGACTTAAACTCACAAGTGATACCAATATAAATGCAGAGTAATCAGTATTTTGTCCTTGCCAACATTCACTAAAAACAACCAAGTTCGGATAGAACATTCATATCCTTCATGTTATTTTCCATATAAATTTTCAATACAGTCTTACTATCATACACGTAATTAAAGTTAGAAACATGAAGACACAAATTATTATTTGAGGTTTTCTCCTTGCATCATAGATAGTCTCAATGCTTCACCTTATGTCTCCATCTTTTTTGGAGGTTGTTTGAAAGCTTAGGCCATACTAAAATTATAATAAGCTAGAGTTCTTACCTTATGGGAACTTTTTTCCTAGCTGTATTAGAATTGAAAGGCATTTGACATTACTCAACTAATTAAGATGGAGGGCACAAAAAAAAATGATCTCTATCTACATGGTAAACTATCATTATCTTCCAAGAAAAAAGAGTCTAACCTCCAAGAATCATTGACTCTAATGCAGACGACCATTTTAGGTTCCCGGGTATCTCTATCCCGTTGACCCATGGCACATTCTCCCAAAACCGTAGTTTCTTTAGTCCCAACTTTAGATATAACCTTACATCAAAGCACAAGCTCTGGATACTTGCTTCCAATTACTGACCCTCTACCAAAATCCATATCCTCAATCCACTCCTGATCTCTTTTATCCAACCATTGCTTGAATCTCATAGCATAAACTATTCTTCCCTACCGAGACCTTGAAGACATATTCTATGAAGATGTCTACATACACCAAGGATACTCTCCCTTGCCCCTTTCCCTCGATTTTAATGAATACAAGTCTTTGATAAATTCATAACCTTGGCCTCTATTTTAATGAATGCATGGATGTGCCACTGATTTCTCAATAGAAATGACAGATTCCTATTGGCGTAGGACAGCCAAGGGAACTTGCTTTAGGAGGCTAAAATATTAGGATTAATAAGGAGCAAAAGGATGGAAAAACATATGGAAAACTATTTATAATAGATAATGGTATGAGACTAATTGAAACTTTAAGAACTTGAGTTGAATAAGAAAAAAGAAGAAAAAGAAAAGGTTATAGGCATCACACCTAGAGTTGATTGCATCACACCTAAGGGTTGATTGCATCACACAATTTCAAAGGGAAATTGCTGAAAATTTATCTCAAAAGTTGTTATTCCTTATGGAGAGAGTTTATATCTACATATATAGAGAAAATATTTCTAAAACAAATAGAAATAGAACTCTAAACCAAATAAAAATAAGACTCTAAATGAAATAGAAATAGAACTCCTAAAGGAACTACTAATTTATTTAGGTTTTGACTACAACTTTGACTAGAAAACTAAAAAACCCTACACTTCAATAAAAATGACATAAGAAGACTTTGACTACAACTTCGACGGCTAATTTCCAGTAAATCTGAAAATTACCAAAATACCTTTTCTTAAAGAAAACTTAAATAAAACTAATCCAGCACTTTTAACCTAAATAAATATAAAATAAAGACTCGGTAGCAATTGATGATGACTATTCTAGCTCTCAATTAAGATTTTCATCCTCAGTTGAGTACCAATTTAGTACTTCGGTATGAAAATTAACCTTAGGGCACCTTTTAAAAACCTTAAGAGGCTATTGCTACCATGCTCCATCACATATGCCTTTAAACTTCAAGAACTTCTACTACCCAATTGCTACCCACCCAAGGAGGAAGGTAACAGAAAAAGCTAGACTATTAAAAGATATTAAACTAAGATAAAAGAAGACAGATAAAATGAAAAGATTCATTGTTTTGATGGTATGGAAAGTATTTTTTTCAACTATTACAATCTGTTGTTTTATACATGTTTTACTAAAATAGATGCCTAAATCCTAAATTGTCACCTATCATTATCAGTCCATGCCACATTAAGTATCATCTTTGTAGTAGTTACTCCTACCTTCTATGCATTCTAAGAGTCATTCCACAAATATTTAGTTCCCAGTAATCATCTAATTATCAGCTGTGTATAATATTACTCCTAGTCTGATGATTCTCACTTTCAGTGAAACGCTATCCTAGGTTGATACAGCCTGCTTGTGCTGGTTTCTAGTTCTTATGCCTATACTCAGCATTGGTTTGCACGAGGCATATTTTTCAACATCAATCCCATACTCAGCCTGTCCTAATGTTCACCCTAAGTTTGCTCGTTTGGTTGGCACTTGGGTGCCCAGTCTACACTTCAACCCCTCGATCAATCGATCCAACTTGACCAAGGTTCTTAGCAGAGGCACCATCCAAAGGGCATCATTAGGCCTACCTATGATGTGTCATCCCAAGGTTCGTATTTGAATGGCCCACAGCTCCCAACCTTCAGTGCAGATGTGGTGTAAACTGTGATCCAATAACCATCAATATTGTTTAAAATCAATTAATCCTACCAATAGAAATGAGGACCCTAAATGCCGCACCTCTAAAATTTCACTCTGACTCGGACACAACATCTCTATTGGATATTGGGAGAAGAAGGGAGGGAAAGGTGAAGGAAGAGGAAGGAAGGAAAAGGAAGTGTTGTTACACTCTCCTTGTTTGAACTTTTGAGGAGGAATGGAGGGGAACTCCCTCCTTCCTTCCTCTCCTCCCTCTTCAACAAAAATTTTATTACCTTTTTCATTCCTTTTCCTCCCCTCCCTTCCTTTCCTCCTCATCCAAACAGACCTAAGGGTAGCCTCAATCATGTCTTATATGTAGCATAATATTAATTTTAGTGACAACCATATTCACTCAAAAAAAAAAAAAAAAAAAAAAAAACTCCTTTTTATTTTTAATAAATAAAAAGACTTAAATTAACCATTTCAAAAAAAAAAAAAAGAATATTAAAAAACGTAATTATAATAAAAGAACTACAAGATCTTTAGCACATGCTCGCGCTTCCTCATATTGCTAGATCGCATGTCATTAATCCTACATGAGAGAGAAGAATCATCAGGTCAAGGGCAAAGCATCGTAGAAATTCAACAATTCCGTCCTGCATTAGAGAATCAATCAAATCATCCCATCGGACTCTCCCTCGCGAAAGGAATTTCTTTTATCATGTTCGAGACCTTTAATAGAAAACGGAACCTCACAGAACATACCTGGACGGAGTACCTGACGGCGAGGCGGGCGACGGTGTCGCCGCGGCAGAGGCGGTGGGAGATGGCGAAGCGGTCGAGGGTGGGGTGCCGCCAGAAGGCTGGGGAAGAGGGTTCCCCCAGCATCTCCTTCACCTTCCACGGCGCCCGGAAGGCCCCCTCCAACAACTCCCGATCGGACGCCATCGCTCTCCACAGCCGGCAGACGCACGCCGCCCGAGCCAGGTCAGCCGGCGGCAGGAGCTCCAGGATCGCCCGCAGAAGGTCCCGGGAGACGACGGCGGAGAAGTCGGAATGCATAGTGGGAAGCACCTCGTCGGACGAGGATCCGGGGGCGACATCGGAGGTAGAAATCTCTAGGGTTTCGGGGTTAGGTTTAGGGATTGGGGAAACAAGGTCGTCCAAGTCTTCTCCGCGGCATCCCATGGTGCGCGACCAAGGTACATCTCTGCGACGGAACGCAGCAAGTTCAAAAATTTCCGGATAAGATGCAGGAATGGTAGGTTAGAAAAACCGATCCTTGGCTTTTCCGGCTCCAGCCAAAAAAAAATTTGTAATAAAGAATTTTACAAGCAACAAGGGTAAATTTATTAACTTCGTCAGCTAAATTAATTGCGCATTGTAGTAGTTGTAGGGAGGCAATGTTCCAAAATCCTGCAGCCGTGTTGGTTAATATATGGGCTTATAAATCTGGAAAATTATTAAGTATGACAAATTCGGTGATGACAGATTTATCATATATTAATATCTATGTACCAAAATTCCATAATTTGCTGTTATCAAAAATGAAAATGATATATTAATATAGAATAGTTTTATTAAAAAAAATATCTTGTAGAAAATATTCAACAAGTAATTTTGGATAGTAATGATGACGAGCAAAGCTGTGAGTATGGAATGGCATAAAAATTTATTTCTAAATAATAAATTTTAGTTTGTCACAATAAATCCTAGCCAAACTTGTAATGAGTGATCGGAAAGAAAGTATGTAATGATCTCTATGTTAGAGTTTTGAAAGACTCACCCTTGAGGAGGTAAATGGATGCATAAGGGTTGGAATTATATATACATAAAAAAATAAATTTTATTTGGATAGCACTCTTTAGTGGCAAGTTTTGTTTAGATTTTATGCAATTTGGATTTCTAATGGTGTAAGTCCTTCACTAATAATTACTCTTGCCTTAAAGGCAAGGCAATTTCCAATTAAGTGATTGCATTGGATGTTAGCCTATCTATCTACAGACACCTATACACCAGAAAGAAAATGATTTTATTAAAATTTTTACGATGGGTACAGGGATATAAGAAAATATTATTCATTAGAATATAATTTTAATTATTCACATTTAATCTTTTCTTCTGAGATATAATAATGTAGGCCTAAGCCTCATTTAATGCCCCATCATATTATCTAGGCATGTTTTGTCCATGTTAGAGCAATTTTTTTATTCAAAAGCAACAGTGCTTAGTTGACTAAATGTAGCAACACTTCTTTGACTAGAGTAAAAACTCTTTTAAATTGAGAACATTGCTTTCTTTGTGATTTATGGTGTCTCAAGGCAAGGATCCCTTACAAGGTTGTTAAGAAAGAGCAATACTCATATGATCCCATATAGTGAAGATTCCTTAAAAGATTAATAAAAGAGAACAATGTTTATATGATATCCTAAGGTCAAAAATCTCTTATAAAAGTTGTTAAAAGAGAGCAACACTCTTACAATTAAGGAGAAATGCTCCTTTAGCCTTGGAACAATGTTCTAAGTTGATGGTATTGAAGGCTAAGGATTTGGCTGAATATTGATCCTATAGTTGATGGTAAGCTAAGAGGAACAAGGAGCAACATTCTTGAGTTATGATACTTCAGGTGACTTGAAGCTTATACAGACTGGACTTCTTAACTAGGCACTAGATGCTAGACTTGACTCCTAATCTAAGGAATTCTATGAATTCTGCCTCAAGTGAAATTCTATTTTGGTCATAGAAAGTAAGAAAAGATAACCATTGAGCGTGGGTCTCTTGCTAAAGGGTTCAATATTCAAAGACCGGAAATGTTTAACAATTACTCAATTGAGGTCATTGTTACTAGAGAAGATGCTGATTTCACTTTAATATTAGCAATAAAGTTCCTTCTGCAGTGGATAATTACCACTCTATTAAAACATATAATGTTATTATCACCATGTATAGGCCATAATTCTTTAGACTTTTATCTTCAAGAAATTTCTTCTTGGAGTAAAACAGATACAAGGCAAGTCTTCAATTCTAATCTTTCAAGTCTTTCAACATTACTTAATGGGCCATCATGCATCCTCTTTTTTTTTTTGTCGAGAAAGCTCTTTTCTGGCTCCAATATCACCATAGATTTTTGATCCTACCCTTTCATTTTTGAGGTTTTTGGCCATGATACAGCTATATGCAATCCATATACAGTACTCTTTTCAATCAATGGGGTGGTGAAAACCTTTATATTTTAGCTGTATGTTCTCGAAATAGAAGGGGTCTCTTAGCATTATTAATTCAACCAGTATCAAGTAACAGACGAATTGATGTGATTTGATATGATATTTTCTAGAGCCAATTGAGATACTCTAAGAAAATGAGCTTCCCACCCAGCTAAGATAAGAAACCTACGAATTCTTGAAAGAGAAGAGACCTCTTGGTTGCTACTCCATGAGTAAACTCGATCCATTACTTTTATTAGGGAAGCAAAGTTACCTTAAAATCATCTCCTAAGAATCGTGACAGATTACATTTTATCTTAATGAAAGCAAGTTACATTTCAAAAAGCAGCTCTCACGTAATCCTCGTTTGGCCCATGAATAGAAGACATATATAATTGATTAGACAATGTGAGAAGTAATCAATCTTATCAAAAAGATAAGTTTTCCACGTATATAAAATCGCCTGGCAGAACCATTGGCATTGACAGCACAGATCCACAAAGACTTCGTATGAGACTATTATCAATGGATTGCACTTTTGCTTCTTGAAGGCAGACAATATCAACTTTCCATCTTCTCAAACAATCTTTGATGCAAACTCTTCTATCAGAGGCATTTTAATTACAAGCCTCTAATTAAGATTCGATGAAACAATTTTGATCGAAGAAGAGACTTGCCTTAATTAATGGCACTCATGTCCACCAAAGTCATTGAGGGCTAGCTGATTCACTACAAGAAAATTATGAAATAGCGATGCAATTTAGCGATGCAAATATTCATAGGAAATCTGCGACGCCATTTAACGACGCATTAAATCAGTCGCTAAATAGCGACGCATTTAGGGACTCCCAAAAAATTTTGTCGCTAAATAGCAACTCTATTAGTGACTCATACAAATGTATCACTAAATAGCGACTCATTTTGATGAGTCGCTATTTAGCGACGCATTGTTACTAAATAGCGACGCATTAAAATGCATCGCTAAATAGTGACACATAACTTTGCGTCGCTATTTAGCGATGCAATAGTGCATTGCTAAATAGTGACGCACTGGTTGCGTCGCTATTTAGTGATGCATTAATGTGCATCACTATTTAGCAACGCAGAATTGCGTCACTAAATAGCAACGCATTAAAATGCATCGCTAAATAGTGATTCAAATTTATGCATCACTATTTAGCGATGTATTAGCGATGCATAACCGTGCATCGCTAAATAGCGATGCAGAATTGCATCACTATTTAGTGACACACTATAATGCATCGCTAAATAGCAACGCATTTTGATGCATCACTAAATAGGTCTTCGGGTTTTAGGGTGTTTAGGGTTCAGGGTTTAAGAGTTCAGGGGTTCAGGGGTTCAGGGTTTAAGGGTTCAGGGATTCAGGGTTCAGGGATTAAGGGTTTCAGGGTTTCAGAGGTTTAAGTGTTTAGGGTTTTAGCTAGGGTTTAGGATTTTAGGGTTTTAGGGTTTTATGGTTTTAGGGTTTAATATTAGAGTTTAGGTTTAGGGTTTAGGGTTTAGGGTTTAAGGGTTTATGGTTTAAGGGATTAGGGTTTAAGGGTTTAGGGTTTTAGGGTTCTAGGGTTTTAGGGTTTAGGGTTTTAGGTTTTAGGGTTTAATTAGGGGTTTAGGGTTTTAGGGGTTTAAGGATTAGGGTTTTAGGTTTTAGGGTTTTAGGGGTTTAGGGTTTAGAGTTTTTTGGATTTTTAGGAATTTTAGGGTTTAGGGTTTTAGGGTTTTATGTATTTAGGGTTTAGGGTTTTAGGGTTTTAGGGTTTAGGGTTTAGGGATTTTAGAGTTTAGACTGCATTCTCGGCACAAAGGCGTGGATCGGACTGAAGGCAGCGTCGGTCCCGGTAGCACCTTGTAGTCGGCCACCCAAGCATACCATAGGGCCACCGATGCACACCGTTCCATGGACCAGACCGGCCGGTCCAGCCCAATGTTCAACTACGAGCTTTTTAACTGCAACAAATTAAATATACGCTATTGGAGCTGGAATTACCGCAGCTGTTGGCACCAAACTTACCCTGCAATGGATCCTCGTTAAGGGATTTATATTGTACTCATTCCAATTACCAGACTCGAAGAGTCGGCCAGTATTGTTATTTATTATCACTACCTTATTATCACTACATTCCCATGTTAGGATTGGGTAATTTGCGCGCCTGCTGCCTTCCTTAAATGTGGCAGCTGTTTCTCAAGCTCTCTCTTCGAAATCGAACCCTAATTCTTCGTCACCCGTAACCACCATGGTAGGCCCCTACCCAGCCCATCTCTAGATTCGGAGGAAGACAGGAGCGCCACAAGGCCAAGCCCGATCCCACAATCGGACACCAGGAAGGTAACCCATGACAAGAGATCGAAGCGTCGCCGAGGGCAAAGGAGGGGAGCAAGGGGCAGGAGCACCGCCCATAGGAGGTTCTCGAAGGAAGCAGACATGCAACATCGCGGCCACCCACATCACCCCGGGGGCTCCAGCGAAACGAGCGGCATAGATTATAATATATCAATATATAAATTATCACTATATAATATTAATTATTACACTATAATATTAATATATAAAATTAACATTATATAATATTAATATTTAGTGACGCATATAGTATGCATCGCTAATAGTGATGCATTTTCTATGCATCGCTATATTCCCGCCATATCCGGCCTTATCCCACCAAATTAGCAATACAACTACGTGCGTAAATGCAGAGATTATACATTATTGCTTGAACAATTGTATGATATATTGGGGTGAAGACTCAGAGCTAAGATGTTGTAAGATTTATGGGCAATCGAGGTACACCAACGATGAAGGAGCTAGTACAAGTAGAAGGAAAAGTGTGCCTTACAAGTGGATGCATTACTTTTTCTTACTCCATGCCTGCAGAGATTATACAGATCTGAGGCTATAACTGCTGATATGAGATGGCATGCCGAACATGAATCTAAAGAGATGAAATGCGGCATCCATCAGATTCAAAAGCTTGGAAGCATTTCAATGAAAATCATCCTGATTTTGTCGAAGATATAAGGAATGTGAGATTAGGTCTTTGTACCGATGGCTTCCAACCATTTGGTCAAGCGGGGCAACAGTATTCATGTTGGCCCATGATACTGACTGTATATAACCTTCCTCCATGGAAGTGCATGAAAGATACTATAATGTTTTTGACAGTTTTGGTTCCAGGACCATCAAATCCAAAGGAAAAGATTGATGTCTTCTTGCAACCGTTGGTGGCCGAATTGAAAATGTTGTGGGAAACAGGAGTCATAGCCTACGACATTTCTATGAAACAAAATTTCATCATGAGAGCTGCTTTGATGTGGACAATAAGTGACTTTCCGGCATATGCAATGTTGTCTGGTTGGAGCACTGCTGGACGTCTGGCATGCCCTCATTGCATGTATGATTCGGATGCATTTACATTGCAGAAGAGTGGTAAGCAGTCATGGTTTGATAATCATAGAAAGTTCTTGCTCCAAATCATCCTTACAGGCGTAACTTGATCGCCTTCCGAAAGAACAAAGCAGTCACAAAATTCGCCGAACCGGTTAGGTCCGGCACAGATATATTTGATACTATAGAGCATTTGGGGTTGAGGTATGCTTGGGAACCAGATGCAGATAGAATAAATGGCCGTATATGTAAAGAACATAACTGGAAGAAGCGGAGTATATTTTGGGATTTGCCTTATTGGAGCACAAATCTCATCCGGCACAACTTGGATGTTATGCATATCGAAAAAAATTTCTTTGATAACATATTTAACACGGTGCTAAACATCCCGGGAAAAACAAAGACACTGCAAAGTCAAGAGAAGAACTTAATCAGTATTGCAGAAGAGGTGATTTGAGGAGGAGTGCCGACGGGACCTATCCTAAAGCCTGTTACACTCTTGATAGAAATTCACGAGAAGTTTTATGTAACTGGCTTAGAGGGTTAAATTTTCAGATGGTTATGCCTCAAATATCGGTAGGTGTGTGGACATGCATAAGCTCAAGTTGTTTGGCATGAAGAGTCACGACTGCCATATTTTCATGCAACGGTTATTGCCTATAGCTTTTCGTGAGTTGCTTCCGCAACATGTCTGGAAGGCATTGACGAGCTCAGCTTATTCTTCAAGGAGTTATCTGCGTAGTCATTACTTCTGCATCCATGGCAAGGCTTGAGGAGGAAATTTCAATTATTTTATGCAAGCTGGAGCGAATATTTCTTCAAGTTTTTTTGACTCAATGGAGCATTTATCGGTTCACTTGCCATACGAAGCGAGTATAGCTGGTCCCGTGCAGTATCGCTGGATGTATCCTTTCGAGAGGTAAATATATAATCATTAAGACATGTTGACATTTCAAATATTATTTCATTGCGAGAAAGTTGGTTATTTTTTTCTTACCTTTATATATAGGTACCTTAAGAAGTTAAAAAATAATGTGCATAATAAGGCAAGGGTTGAAGGTTCTATATGCAATGCACACTTGGTTGAAGAAGTTTCAGCTTTGCTTCACATTACTTTGAGGATCACGTCCACACGAGGAGCCAAAATCTTGATCATAACGATGACGTATGTGTGAACGAAAGAGAACCTAACGATGGTAGAATATCAGTTTTTAAAGTTATCGGCCGTTCATTTGGGAGGCAAAAGTCAAAAGATTTGAGCGATGTGGAGTATAATGCAGCACATTATTACATCCTAACGAATTGTAGAGAAGTCGATCCATACATTGAGTAAGTATATACTTCAATGCTTAATTAGAACTTCTACTTTAAATTGTAATATACCACACTATTTAGAAGTTTTAATTGTTATCATCCCTTAAGGATGTATTGTGATAGACAACGACAGATGAATCCCAACATCAGTCAAATTGCCATTGGGCAGAAGTTAGAAACGAAGTTCGCTTACTGGTTTTATGAATATGTGAGTAGCATCACTCAATCAATTTCAATAATGGCTTTTATTCTTTGAATTGGTTATGAATAGCTTATTAATTTATAGTTAAACGGTCCATGGTTCAAACCAACAATATTTTCATTAAATCTCTAGCGCAATGGCCATTGAAGACCGCAACCTCTATTAGCTATTTTGTTAATGGGTACAAATTTCAGATTGAACGACTAGCATCTTCAAGAGGCACGTAGAACTGGGGTATATGTGTTAAAGGAGAAAGTGTTGGAGTAAATATGGAGGATTATTATGGAAAGTTAGTAGAGGTGATTGAAGTTGAATATCCCAGTTGGTCTATAAAACGAACCGTATTGTTTCATTGCAATTGGTTTGATCCGATAATTCCTGTGGGTAAAAGGGTTCATAACGACTACAATCTAGTTGAAGTCAACTATCGACGAAGATTGCAGAAATATGAACCATTCGTCCTTGCATCCCAAGCTCAGCAAGTGTTTTACTGCTGATATCCAAGTTTGTGCAACGACAAGCGAGATTGGTGGGTTGTTTCTAAAATCGTTCCACGTTCAGCAATCATATTAGACGAGAGTTTATCAAGTCAATTAACTGAGTGCCCTGCATTTCAAGAGGATGAGATGGAAATGCATGCAATTGAGGATGACACAAGGGCTCCTGAAACATCAGTTAGAGATCCAAATGGTGATGTCCAAGAAATTGAGGATGCAAATGTTTGGTTTCCTCCCGATGATAATGATAATGAATCATAGTCCGATACGGCATCGGATCTTGAACCAATATTTGACAAAACAAATGACACTAATTAAACATAGAGGTTTATTCAATTTCAATTTATTTTTATAAGTGTTAAATTTTTATATATTCAATCATTATTCGTAATTATATTACATGAATCTTTAGTATTTTCAGTATGACGGACCGAGATAGATCTATCGCCGATGGATAGAACGAGCAGGGACATAGCCCTGCCGCATCAGATCACATGAGCATTAGAGATGGAGAGTTCAGATCTACAACCTTCGAGTCTCATAGCCGATCGGCATAGACTTCTGAGAGTTCTTCCTACGTCGGCCACACTGTACTTCGACTGGATGCTGATGGGATATAAGTATATACTAATTGTAAATATGTTTATGCTTTTAAGTCAATTATTTATAAATATGCATTTTTTAACAACTTTATTGAGCAACATACTGTATCGAGCTGGATCAGCTCCATATTCCACAGGTGTGCTGATCTTAGTGGCTACGATTGGCACCATATATCTGTGGCCATGATGAAGTTTTATTTTTCAATTTTAAGTAAACTTATTAAATACAATTTATCATTGATATAAAATTTTTAATCTTAATATATTCTTAAACTAACTATTTATTTTAATGCAAAAAAGTTTATGTGGGACCCTGCCATCCATGATACCGTTAGGGCAGCATGGAATGCTCTTGCGGCACGCCGATACTCCGACATGCTTCATCGTTAGAGGAGATCAGGTGAGCATCCTCTGTGTATGTGCTAAAGGGTATTTGGTACGACTAGCAGCAGATGTGGCAATCTAAGGCCTGGCAAAGAAGGCCCGCATCAGCCACCATGAACCACCAATCCGAGAAGGGTGATCGTGGCACGGGTCTCTCCTGCCACACTACGGGGTCCATTTCGATTTAGAAGCACAAATGATGTATGGTAAGAAAATATAAATAATTTAATTATTAATTTAGTCATTTGTAAATACTTACATTTATATCATTTCTTCTACTTTTGTAGTCTGAGCAGGAGGGCAGAGATCCTGGTGAGTTTTGCCTATTCAGAGTGACACACACCAGGAAGGACGGTTCCTGGGTCGATGCACGATCACAGAAGGTTGCGGTAAGAAATTAGCTTTATATTGTATATATTTAATTTCTAAAATTTTATTCAGGTTCATATATTGATTCATTTATCGTTGATTCTATAATTCAAAGGCACGAGTCGAGGAGCTTCAGTCCTAGGCATCGCAGGTCGACTCCATTGATGGGGGCCGCCCGTCGAACTCTCACTACAAGAGAGCCGACGTGTATTTTTGGAAGCCGTTCGTGCCCAACTGCGAGACCGTAGGGTCTATGGTCTGGGCACTAAAGCTTCTAGATATTTTTTCCATTAGGGCTCTAGTTCGCACTATCCTGACGATATTCCTACAGAGCATTTAGACGACATTCGGAGATCTATTACGAAGGAGGTTTGGCAAGAGGTTCGGCAAGAGTTCGACCAGCGTACAAAAGGCCTTCAGCAGGAGCTTGCAGACATGAGAGAGTAGATGTGTCAGATACATAATTTGATTTGCCTCATGTCTCAGGGTTTATTCCAGCCTTTGCAGCCTTCTCGTGATCATGATAGTGCAGATTCTTGATGCATTTTTTCTTTACTTCTTATGTTTTGTATATAAAAATTTGAAATTCTTAATATATTAAATTTTTATATATTTTTGAAAATTTTGTGATGAATATTTTGATGAATATTTTTGGAAATTTAGTGATAATATTTCGATCAATATTTAAATGCAATGAAATTGTATTAAGAGGTTTAAATTATAATATTTTAAATTTAATTAAAAAAATTAATTAGCAATGCTATTGCGAAGAAAGTTTTTCATCACGATTATTTTTTTTAAAAAATAATTATTAATTTTGCGATGCAATTGTGATGCAAATTACGTCGCAATATTGTGATGCTTTGAATTGCAACGCAATATTGCGATGCAATTAGTCATAAAATTGCAACTCAAGTGGGAGTCACTAATGGGCTGCTAAATTGCAACGACCTCAGTTTAGTCGCAAATTAGTGACATATTTTTTTGCGTCGCTAGGCGTCGCTATTTAGCGACGCAATTGCAACGGATTGCAGTTGTGACGAGGTTTACAACAATGCTCAAATTGCATTGCTAAATCCATTTAGCGACGCATTTTGGTATCGCTAAAACTAAATTTTCTTGTAGTATTTTTCTTCTGAAAATCAAATAGAAAACCAGGTGCCAGATTACCAGAACCATTCAGTGACAGGCCATATATCCGTTGCAAGGAAATTTAGCACACCTGTCGATCTGAGATAGCAAAATCAATTTGTTATTTATAGGCAAAATTAATTAGAGAATTACCGATATTGGTCTGAGACAATTCATCATCGATCAGCATCATGAAAAACATTAAGAGGACCAAGTTCAACAAAATGTTTCTCTTCTTGAAAACTAGAAGAGTGTGAGATCACAATCGCTCAAGACTTAATAAAGACTAGCAAGTGATCACCATGATGTTAATAGATTCTCTTGAAACGTCTCACTAACGTTGACATTAAAAGTTGCAATTGATAGTGCTGGCTGAAAAATATATGGTGTACCAGAGGACGAAGGATTCCAACACGTGTGATGGATATCGTAGTAGATGGGATATTTGGTAACAAAGAAAGCCCAAACTTGTGCAATGCAAAGAAATGCTAGGTTCCATATTACCGAAAGGAATTGAAAGATAGGAATTGATGAGGGATAAAATCATCATTACGTTAATATTTGTGCGCACGGTAAAAAAGGTTGGGATCGCTTTTAATTTCTGATCCGCCAGCTGTCACATCCGAAAAAGAATGAGGCTGATAGACCTCAACAAAACCGAAGTGCCCTCATGCCTCGGCCAAACCAAGCTATTCCCATACCTCGCAAGACCGAGCTATTTTTCATACCTTGGCCAGACCGAGCTACTTTCATACCTTAGCAAGACCGAGCTATCTTCATACCTCAGCAAGACCGAGCCATTCCCATACCTCGGCCATACTAAGCTATTCTCATACCTTGGCAAGACTGAGCCATTTTCATACCTCAAACAGGCCGAAGCACCCCTAAACCTCTGCGGAATCAAGTGCGAAAAAATTTAAATTCATGATAATCCAGTAAGATTTCAATCACGTGGATCTTTGACCGCTTTAAGTGGAGGGAAAAGCCAATAATACTAAATGTGGCTTAGAATCTATAAGGCATCGAATCTCAAAGTATCAGCTAGTTCCTCTAGCTGTTGATTCACTAACTAACCGGATTCGAAAGCTACCAGTCTTGTAACAAATTTGATTCGAATTAGATTCGAATCATGATGGTTTCTAATTCCCTGTAACACGTCCGAGAAATCAGGAGTTTGTCTGCCATCATATCGGCAACCTATATATACACTGTCCTAAAGTCTTTTAGGTACGCTCACTCTTTTACTAAAAAAACTCCATTGAAGCTCAAGCAGAGCTCCCCGGCTCCTCGAGAGGCCATTGTTGAGAAACTATTCTGCAAGAGCCTTTCCCTCATATGTGCTTGCTGTGACTCTCTACTGATTCGGGCATCGAAGGGTCTTCCGCAGAGGGCCACCCCCAAAGCTTGCTGCGTAAGGACTGTTTTGCAGGTCCATCCAGACGAGACTAGTTTCGGAGGTGGGCCGTGCTTGAGTTGGAGAACAGATTTCTATGGAAACAGATTGGTACTAGAGGAAGGGTCTCAAGTCCTATAACTTGTGATCAAGGAGACAATGCTGAAAACCGAAAGAGCAACCCTTCAATGGTAAATCGAATGAGAGCCACCTCGAATGCTCAGGATCAGACCGCTTCTCAAAGGCATGATCCCACAAATAGTATGGCGCCTCCACATCTGTCGCCAGCTGAGACTCCCTCACCATCGATGACCGCGGTGACCCAGGACCAATTCTCTACACTGACTCAATAAGTGCAAGCCCTTACACGCTGGTCCAAGGGCTCCAGGGGGCTTCCTGTCCAACTACCCCTGCTCCACAACTCCTTAATGGAGTTGTCGCTCCCGTTCCGCTGGTGATCTCTTCTTCCAACCCGCCCAAGGTCACAAGCCATCCCCAGCAGTCAAAGGAGCTAGACCGGTGCAGTAGAGGGCTAGAGGAAAAAGCCCACCTAGATCTCGGCGAGCTCGCTCTCTCTCTCCCCGGCGTCCTCCATTATGACTCGACGTCGTCACCATACTCCCCTTGACCAGTCTCCCCTACTACCCGAGATGAGGGGATCCGACGACAAATTCGGAAGATGCATCGAGAGTGGCGGCAAGAGCTAGATGCCGTTAAGCAAGCTCCACAATCCCACTCGAAGGTGGAGCAGGGCATCCCCTTATCTGAGGAGATTATACAGAAGGTGATCCCTCCTCATGTCAAGCTTTCCACCATCAAGCTGTACCATGGATCCACCAACCCTGATGACCATCTGAGCAGCTTTGATCCATCATGACGTTCCACGGAGCATCAGATGCGATCCTGTATCGAGCCTTCCCCTCTATGCTGAGGGGGTCCGCCAGAACCCGGTTCAATAGCTTGAAGCCAGGTTCCATCAATTCTTTTGACGAGCTGAGCTACTTATTCATCAGTCAGTTCGTCAGTAGTCGCCGCTACCAATGGAGGTCCGATTCCCTCTCTGAGGTCAACCAACGGGAGGAAGAATCTTTGAAGAATTATCTCAGCCGCTTTAACATAGCCATGTTAGAAGTAGACCACCTTAACCATGAGGTGGCCATGTCCGTCTTGGCGAGCGGAGTGTCGAAGGAGGGTGACTTCTATCTAGCCCTGGAGGTCAACTATCCGAAGAGCTTCTTCACATGAAGGCCTAGACGGACAAGTACGCCAGGGTTGAGGAGTCGCAAAGATTAGCACGGGCCAAGCAATTAAGGAGAAAGGAGGCCAAGAGCTTGGAGAAGAGCTGATCCCTTCACCATACAAGCCTGCTCCATTGCCAGAGAGCTCTTTCATCGTCGCCCAGAGATCTTACCCAGAGCTTGGCTCGGAGGTTCAATCAGTAAACCCCACTCACCGTGCCAAGGGCACAGATCTTGATGGAGATCGAGCGCCAGATCCCTCGGCCGCCACCTCTTCGAGGGAACGTGTTGATCCAATTGAGGATTTTGATGATTAACAAAACTATTTGAGTATAACATTTGATGTTACTAATGATTTTGATTAAGTTTTTCAGATTATAAGTCTATTTGATGATCAAAATCAAGAGGCAAATCAAGTTTTGGTTTGAATCTAATGTCAAGGTAAGACTGCAGACATTAGAGTCGACACATGGAATCACAGAGCCGACTCCGAAAAATGGCACAGACTTAGAGTCGACTCCGGGACTGTGAGAGCCGACTCTATCAGAAATAACAGAACGATGGATTTTTAGGCCACGACTTAGAGTCGACTCCCAGACTGTTAGAGTCGACTCCAGAAGAATTTTGTGTCGACCCCAGAAAAGTCAGAGACAACTCCAGATCGAGCGGATTAAATAATTTCGAGTTAGAGCCGACTCCAGAAAAGTTAGAGCCAACTCCAGAATGTCAGACACGGCTCAGAACTGTCAGAAGGACTCTAAACTTTATCTTTATCTATTTTAATCCCAACGGCTATTGTTATTTATGGATCTAATCCTTTTTACACTTGCTTCTAACGGATAGTTTCACACTATTTGTGGATTAATCGGATCTATAAGAAGAGGGTTGATTGCATCCCAAAGAAAAGAGAAGAAAGAGGCAAAAAGAAAAGAATAGAGAAAATCCTTGAGATCCATCAGAAAAGAAAAGAGGGAAAACCTGTAAGGAAAGATCATACTCATTCCCCAAAAGAAGAGAAAGAGATTCCAAGCCTTTGCTGTTCTATTTAGAAGAAATCTCAAGAGAAGGAAGAAGCCCTAGTTTTTCTGATCTTCTGAGTCTCAAGAGCATATTCAAAGGAAGATCCATTCAAAGGAAGAGAAGGAAGAAGCCACAAGATCTTCGAATCAGGCTTTGGTTCCTAATCTCTTTTTATTGTTTCATTATTGTATATTTGCTCATTGAAGGAGCAGTTTATTTTTGTAAAATTAAATACTGTTTGCTGGGTCAATCTGGTGATTGATTCAGTTGAGGCTGTTAGCCTTGAGCAAGCATTAGCTTGTGGTATTAGGTTTTGTGCTGGTGAGAGCCTTGAAAACCAGCTGGGTTCGTTGTGCACCCGAGAAAACAATAAGTTTGAGTTGTGAGCTTGCAAAACAACTCTGCTGTAATCAGTTTGATTATAGTGTGGACCCAAAAGGTGCTTGGGAGTGGACGTAGGTGTAGGTACACCGAACCACTATAAAATCTCTTGTGTTTGCCGTGATTGTCTCTTTATCTTCAACTCTCTATTTATAGTTGCTTAGTTTTAAACCTATAATCTAAGTTTTTATTTCCGCTGGGGGTTATCTTTCAAAAGAATTTAATTTTTTGAAAAACCCAATTCACCCCCCCTCTTGGGTTGCTATCTGGACCAACAATTGGTATCAGAGCTAGTGCTCATTTGATTTGATCTAACGATCAAGAGTCAAAGATCCACATGACAACTCAAGCTGGTTCATCTTTTTCCGAAGGTCAATCTACTAATAGACCACCCTTATTTAATGGTTCTAACTATGGTTATTGGAAGGCTAGAATAAAAATATTCATTCAAGAACTTGACTATGATCTATGGAGTATTATAGTCAATGGACCACACACACCCACTGCTAGAGTTAATGGCATGGAGATTCCTAAACCGGAAACGGAATGGGATGAACATGATAGAAAATTGGTACAACTCAATGCCAAAGCAATGAATGTCTTATACTGCTCATTAGATGCAAATGAATTCAATCGCATATCTATTTGCATTTCTGCTAAGGAAATATGGGATAGACTTGAAGTTACCCATGAGGGAACAAATCAAGTCAAGGAATCCAAGATTAACATGCTAGTTCATAAATATGAATTGTTTAAAATGGATGCATGTGAATCTATTGCTGATATGTTTACAAGATTTACTGACATAGTTAATGGTTTAAAAAGTCTTGGTAAATCTTATGATAATTCTAATCTTGTGAAAAAGGTCTTGCGTTCCTTGCTTAGGACTTGGGAAGCTAAGGTGACGGCAATACAAGAGGCAAAGGATCTAAGTACACTACCTTAGAAGAACTGTTGGGATCCTTAATGACTCATAAGCTTCAAATCAAGCAACATGTTGATGATGATGAGTCAAAGAAGAAGAGAACTATGGCTCTTAAGATTTCTGAATATATGGAAGAGCCTCATGAATCCGAGGATAAAAGTGATGATGAGGACATGTCACTCATCATAAGAAAATTTAAAAGATTCATGAAGAAGAAGAAGTTTGAAAAGAAAAAGCCCTTTGCAAGAAAAGATGAGGACAAGGGCAAAGAAAAGGAAGTTATTTGCTTTGAATGCAAGAAGCCGGGTCACTTTAAATCTGAATGCCCTCAACTAAAGAAAGGCATCCGGAGGTTCAAAAAGAAGGCAATGATGGCCACATGGAGCGATTCGGAAAGCACAAGTTCGAAGAAGAAGAAAAGAATGAAATGGCCAATCTATGCTTCATGGCGGACAATGATGAGGAGTATCTTGCAGCCATCAGACTGAAAAGAAAATGGTACCTGGACAGTGGTTGCTCAAGACACATGATGGGTGACAAAGATCAATTCATCACCCTTGAATCAAAAAGAGGTGGAATAGTTACTTTTGGTGATAATGGTCAAGGCCATATCATGGGTATTGGTAAGATTCAAATTACTCCATCTACTCATATTGATAATGTTTTATATGTTGATGGACTTAAACATAATCTAATAAGTATTAGCCAACTGTGTGACAAAGGGTTCAAGGTTTCCTTTGAAGCTTCTGTTTGCACTGTTACTAATCCCATTGATAATAGCATTATTCTTGTTGGTAAACGCTATGGCAATGTATACTTAATTGATTTGAGTAATTTATCTCCAAGTAATCATTGCTTAGTTACTGATAATGCTAAAATGAATGAGATTATTTGGCTATGGCATCGTAGATTAGGTCATGCAAGCACACACCTAATCTCCAAATTATTAAAAATGGATTTAGTTAAAGGTATTCCTAGTCTAAATTTTAAAAATAATCGAATATGTGATGCATGTCAATTTGAAAACAGACAAGAACTTCTTTCAAATCTAAGAATGTTGTTTCAACTACTAAGCCACTAGAGCTACTACACATGGACCTTTTTGGACCTACTAGAACCACAAGTCTAGGAGGAAAGAAATATGGTCTAGTGATAGTAGATGATTACTCTAGATTCACTTGGGTAATATTTTTGGCTCACAAAGTGTGACTTTCTCAATATTCATGAAATTTGTTAAGAAAGTCACTAATGAGAAAAACACTACCATAGTGTCTATTAGAAGTGATCATGGAACTGAATTTGAAAATCACTTATTTGAAAAATTCTGTTTTGAAAAAGGCATACATCATAACTTCTCTGCACCTAGAACACCACAAAAATGGAGTTGTAGAAAGGAAGAATAGGACTTTAGAAGACATGGCCCGTACCATGCTATGTGAAAGCCAACTTCCAAAATATTTTTGGGCGGAAGCTATAAACACAGCTTGTTACATTCTAAATAGAGCCCTAATTAGACCTATCCTTATGAAAACTCCCTATGAACTTTGGATCAATAGGAAACCAAATTTAAGTTATTTTCATGCATTTGGTTGTAAATGTTTTATTCATAACAATGGTAAGGATAATCTTGGGAAGTTTGACGCAAAGTATGATGAAGGTATCTTCCTAGGATATTCTACATCTAGCAAAGCATATAGAGTATTTAATAAGAAAAGCTTAGTTGTAGAAGAATCCATTCATATAGTGTTTGATGAATCTTTAGCATCAAGTTCAGATAAAATTGATGATGAGGAAGATACATCTTTGATTGAAAGAGATATTGAAAAATTAAATGTATCTTCAGATCAAGAACCTAAAGTTAAGATGATGACTCACCTAAGGATGATGGTATTGATACTGTTCAAAATGATCAAGATCTACCTAGAGATTGGAGATATGCTTATGGTCATCCTAAGGACCTAATCATAGGTGATCCATCTCAAGGTGTAAGGACTAGATCATCAATGAGAGATATCAATAATCATCTTGCATTTGTATCTCATATAGAACCTAAGACTATAGAGGAAGCCGAGAAAGATAGTTATTGGATGTTAGCAATGCAGGAAGAGTTAAACCAATTCACTAGAAATCAAGTCTGGACCCTAGTTGAAAGACCTAAAAATCACCCTATAATAGGATCTAAATGGGTATTTAGAAATAAATTAGATGAAAATGGCATAGTAATTAGAAACAAAGCTAGACTAGTTGCAAAATGATATAATCAAGAAGAAGGTATAGATTTTGATGAAACTTTTGCACCTGTTGCTAGATTAGAAGCCATTAGGCTACTACTTGCATTTGCATGCCATATGAATTTCAACTTATTTCAAATGGATGTTAAAAGTGCATTTCTAAATGGTTTTATAAATGAGGAAGTTTATGTTGAACAACCTCCTGGTTTTGAAGATCATGAATTTCCAAACCACGTCTTCAAACTACACAAAGCACTTTATGGTTTAAAGCAAGCACCTAGAGCTTGGTATGATAGATTAAGTAAAATTTTAATTGAAAATGACTTTTCTAGAGGAAATGTTGATAAAACCTTATTTTTGAAAAGAAAAGGAAAGGATTTATTAATCGTTCAAATTTATGTTGATGACATTATATTTGGTGCTACTAACAATCTCCTTTGTCAAGAATTTGCTAAGCTAATGCAGGGAGAATTCGAGATGAGCATGATGGGAGAACTAAACTTCTTCCTTAGACTTCAAATCAAACAAGAGAAAGTGGGAATTTTCATTAACCAAACAAAGTATACAAAGGAAATACTCAAGAAATTTGGTATGGAATCTGCTAAACCTCTTGGTACGCCAATGAGTCCCTCATGAAAGCTGGACAAGGATGAAGTAGGTAAGAAAGTAGATCAGAAGCATTACAGAGGTATGATTGGATCACTTCTTTATCTAACTGCAAGTAGGCCAGATATCATGTTTTCTGTCTACTTATGTGCAAGATATCAATCTAATCCCAAGGAATTACATTTACTTGTTGTTAAAAGAATCTTTAGATACTTAAATGGAACTAAAAATGTAGGATTATGGTATTCTAGAGACTCAACCTTAAAATTGATTGCTTATTCTGATTCTGACTATGCTGGTTGTAAATTAGATAGAAAGAGTACAAGTGGGGTATGCCAACTTTTAGGAAGTAACTTAATCTCTTGGTTTAGCAAGAAGCAAAATTTGGTTGCATTATCCACTGCTGAGGCAGAGTATGTTGCAGCTGGAAGTTGCTGTGCTCAAATCCTTTGGATTAAGCGACAACTTGAAGATTATGGTATCACACTTGATAAAATACCTATTAAATGTGATAATACTAGTGCTATCAATCTAACTAAAAATCCAATTCAACATTCAAGAACTAAACACATTGAAATTAGACATCACTTTATTAGAGAACATGTAACTAACAAAGATGTTTGTCTTGAATATGTTAATACTAATGATCAATTAGCTGATATTTTTACCAAACCCTTGAGTGAGGAGAGATTTTGCTATCTTAGAAGAGAATTAGGAGTTTGTGATCCTTTAGAATAATTTTCTGAAACTCTTAAGGACAACAACTATCTAGACTTCAATAATTTCTTGAAAATCTCCTTTGTCCAATAAGAAAATCTATCTAGAAATTTGATTCATTGTTTCCCCAATTATTAAGGAACACTTATCTAGAATTTGATGATTAATTTGATCAGTTTCAGATCCTTGAAATTTGATTTTTTCTCTGAAACTATTATGGAGTCGACACCTGTAGTTTGTGGAGTCGACACCTTCTTATTTTAATGTTCTGTCTGGGCAATTAGAGCCGACTCTGGCTTCTGTAGAACCTACTCTAATTCAGGCGCTGACAGATTCTCTGGTTCGGAGCCGACACCTCATTTTTGGGAGTCGACTCTAAGTGGAACTAGGTCAAAATAAAAAGGACGGAGTCGACCCCAAACGATTTCTATCGTCTCCTAAACCATTTTCAAGCTGTTCCAAACTGATTCCAAACCCTCCAAATCCCTCAAAACCCTTGATTACTCATTCCAATCGAATCCCATGGCTCCCAAAAGGCGTGCTATCATTGGTGGTTCGACTGTTCCAACGAAGCGCCGTTCAAATCGGAGGCAACCTTCGTCATCTTCTTCATCTGCCACTCAAGATGACTCTCCACCCTCACCATCTTCTCCTTGAGTCGACCAATTAGCTGGTAAGGCCATTACTACCGAAAGAAAAGTTGATTTTAACTTTTTTATTTCGAAGGGCTTTGCTATTAGGCGGTTGTTGAAAGAAATGGGATGGGAGAAGGTTTGTTCTTTGGATATCCCTACTTATCCTGCCCTAGTAAGAGAGTTTTATAATGATTTATGTAGAGGAGAGGGAGGCTTAGTGAGTGTTGTAAGAGGAACAAAGGTAATCATCACAGCCGAATCCCTTGGTAATCTATTGGAAATGCCTACCGTTGGCCTTGTTGAATATCATCATGAAGATAGAGGAGGTGCACTATCAAGGATGTTAGGGAGAGAAGTTTCTGAGTTTGAGGAAATCTTGGCAAATCAACTTAATTTGGAACTCAGATTACTTCACAATATATGTGGAAGGATTCTATTTCCTAAAATCGGAAGGTTTGAATATGTCTCGGAGCGAGACGTCTTATTGATGGACTGCATACTCACTAGTAGACCTATAAATCTGGCTGAAATGATGATAGGCTATATGACGGAGGTAGCTACTAAGAAGAGATCTACATTGTCATATGGTATGGTTTTAATATTGGTATTCAGAAGCCAAGGTGTACTTATAACGGACAATGAGCCACTAAGAAAATTAAGACATACATATTACTATAGTGTCTCTATAATTCACCGAATGGGCTTTAGAAAAGAAAGTGAAAACTGGATTAAAAGAGGACATGAGGCCAGAGCTGAAGAGGTTAGAGTTGAGGAAGTCAGAGGAGAAGACATTCTGAACCATCTGCTGGACCTTCTTCTGCTGGACCTTCTGCTGGACCATCTGCTGGACCCTCAGAAGCTGGACCTAGCTCTCAACTTCCACATCAGTCAGCATTGGCATCTGAAAGATTTTCTGAGAAGCAAATAGGTCAGCTCAGAGCTTTACTGGCTGAGTATGACAGTCAAAGATCAAATGATATGTGTAAATTAAGAGAGGAGTTCAATCAATTAAAGGATGAGATTAATTCAAGACTTGACATGATTTTTTTTCAATTAGCAATTCCGTCGAATCCTTTAGCACTGATCTTCATAAAATTTTTGAAAGGATGGAAGGCATTGCAGACGGTTCTAGAACTTATCTTCATGCTACCAGTCAACTGAAGAAAGATATCGACCTCGCCGTCTCTCAAATTGAAGCTTGTCTTGAAAGTTTTAAGAAGACCCAAAAAGATGATGTTATGGAAATGATTGGACATTTAAAGAAAATTATGTATAAGCATATTTGATTTTGATATTCAATCCTAGGTTGTATCTTAGGATTTCTTGCTTTCTTTCTTAGCATGTATCTAGGATTTACATACTTAAATCTGTCATTTTAGAATACATGTAATGGATCTTGCTTTGGAATACAAATGTTTGAATGAATATTACACTTTTATTACAAATTTATCTTTGATTGAATGTCAATGAATGAGTTTCCTATCTTTATGACTATTCGAACCAACATCCTCGCTTTGATAACATTCTTTATTTGCCTTTAAACTCACCTTATTGTTGATAACAAAAAAGGGGGAGAGATAAGTGTATAAGTGTATATGCATATAAAGAAAAAGAGAATGAAGAGAAAGAAAATGAAGAACAATTCTGAGAATAGAAAGAAAGAGAGAATTTTTTTTACATAGGGGGAGCTATTCAATGCAGGGGGAGCTTAATAAATTTCTCCATATAAAAGTTAAATCATTTTGATTGATGTCAAGTTTTGTTCATTTTGAATATTGGCATCAAATTCTCTATTAGAAAGTCTCTAAGCTTTAACAATGTCTATAATTCTCAATTCAAATGAATTTTTTAATGCATATACTCAAAGTTTTTGTCATCATCAAAAAGGAAGAGATTGTTGACCCAATTGAGGATTTTGATGATTAACAAAACTATTTGAGTATAACATTTGATGTTACTAATGATTTTGATTAAGTTTTTCAGATTATAAGTCTATTTGACGATCAAAATCAAGAGGCAAATCAAGTTCTGGTTTGAATCTAATGTCAAGGTAAGACTGCAGACATTAGAGTCGACACATGGAATCACAGAGCCGACTCCGAAAAATGGCACAGACTTAGAGTCGACTCCGGGACTGTGAGAGCCGACTCTATCAGAAATAACAGAACGATGGATTTTCAGGCCACGACTTAGAGTCGACTCCCAGACTGTTAGAGTCGACTCCAGAAGAATTTTGTGTCGACCCCAGAAAAGTCAGAGACGACTCCAGATCGAGCGGATTAAATAATTTCGAGTTAGAGCCGACTCCAGAAAAGTTAGAGCCGACTCCAGAATGTCAGACACGGCTCCAGAACTGTCAGAACGACTCTAAACTTTATCTTTATATTTTAATCCCAACGGCTATTGTTATTTATGGATCTAATCCTTTTTACACTTGCTTCTAACGGATAGTTTCACACTATTTGTGGATTAATCGGATCTATAAGAAGAGGGTTGATTGCATCCCAAAGAAAAGAGAAGAAAGAGGCAAAAAGAAAAGAATAGAGAAAATTCTTGAGATCCATCAGAAAAGAAAAGAGGGAAAACCTGTAAGGAAAGATCATACTCATTCCCCAAAAGAAGAGAAAGAGATTCCAAGCCTTTGCTGTTCTATTTAGAAGAAATCTCAAGAGAAGGAAGAAGCCCTAGTTTTTCTGATCTTCTGAGTCTCAAGAGCATATTCAAAGGAAGATCCATTCAAAGGAAGAGAAGGAAGAAGCCACCAAGATCTTCGAATCAGGCTTTGGTTCCTAATCTCTTTTTATTGTTTCATTATTGTATATTTGCTCATTGAAGGAGCAGTTTATTTTTGTAAAATTAAATACTGTTTGCTGGGTCAATCTGGTGATTGATTCAGTTGAGGCTGTTAGCCTTGAGCAAGCATTAGCTTGTGGTATTAGGTTTTGTGCTGGTGAGCCTTGAAAACCAGCTGGGTTCGTTGTGCATCCGGGAAAACAATAAGTTTGAGTTGTGAGCTTGCAAAACAACTCTGCTGTAATCAGTTTGATTATAGTGTGGACCCAAAAGGTGCTTGGGAGTGGACGTAGGTGTAGGTACACCGAACCACTATAAAATCTCTTGTGTTTGCCGTGATTGTCTCTTTATCTTCAACTCTCTATTTATAGTTGCTTAGTTTTAAACCTGTGAATCTAAGTTTTTATTTCCGCTGGGGGTTATCTTTCAAAAGAATTTAATTTTTTGAAAAACCCAATTCACCCCCCCTCTTGGGTTGCTATCTGGACCAATAGAACGCAGCCCGAAGAGACATGACCAAGTATTACCAATTTCATTGGGATCACGGGCACGACACCGAGAAATGTTGGTAGCTTCGGAATGAGATTGAGCAGCTCATCTGACAGGGCAGGCTGGATCGATTTAGAAGAGCCCTCAAGCCAAACAATGGAGGAGACCACCAGCCTGAGCCTTGCCAACCTCCTCCACCGAATCCATAGGTCTTTGGCAATGTCAATGTGATAGCAACGGTCGGCTCCTCATCGGCTCAGCTGGGTAAAGAAGAAAATACACCAAAGAAGGCCCGAACTGATGAGCTTTCTTTTTCTGACGAGGACCTTCGGGAGATACAATATCAGCACGATGATGCTTTGGTTGTATCTCTCAACATGAATGATTATGATGTACACCAAATTTTGGTTGATAGTGGAAGCTCTGTTAATGTTTTGTACTTTGATGCCTTTGTAAGGATGAAATTACGGATGAAAAACCTTCGAACCATAGACTCCACCTTAGTGGGTTTCACTGGCGATGTCATTATCCCTGAGAGGGTCATCACGTGTAGGGAGAAATAACCTCCAAGGCATGCATATTTAAAAAATTTGATAACAATTACCAATGCTGAAACTTAAAGATTAAATATTAATCTATCTAACATGCATCAAGATCATATCTTTGCCTTACACTATAGGATCGTTTGATCTAAATTATGCATATAAATAAAATTATCAAGATTATATCTTGATCTTCAAGATAAGAAGTCATACTATCTATCCTGAAGCCTGCCTTAAGATCTAGGGATCCTATCACTTATCTTAAGAACAATTGGTAAATCCTTTGTGCTTTGCAGTCGTTCAATCGTCCGGCCTCTAGTATCGTCCACACGAAGTCACCGAATGATCGGATTCCTGGGAGTGCTAGCTCACGAAAAAATAACTTTGCTGATCTTGAATCCTTCCACTTGAATATTCTTCTAGGATCCACCAAACTTTTGCTAACACCAGAATCACACCAGGATTTTCTGTTCTAACTCTTTAGAATTTTAATCCATAACATATCGTTGTTGTAATCTGGTAAAGAATGTCCTTTAATTTATAGGCTTAATTTAGCCTTTAGCCCATCGAATTCTAACACTTAGAATTTTGACATTTGATGAAAACCAGAGATATGAATTCTAACACTTAGAATTTCAACGTTGACGTTTGGTGAAAACCTATGAATTCTAACACTTAGAATTCCAACGTTTTGTTAATTCCGACGTTTGGTGAAAACGAAAGAGATGTGAATTCTAACACTTAGAATTCCGTCGTTGGTTGATTCAAAGAGGTACATTAATTCCATATGAATTCTAACACTTAGAATTTCAACGGAAACCATTTAGAAAAGATTAAGTTAATACATTAAATTCTGCATGAGAATTTAATCTCTCATGAGATGAGATTTTAGCTATCTCATTGTGTTAGATCCTCATGCAAGAAAACTTTTTTCACACATGGGGTTTGAGTTTGGGTTTTGGTTTAAGCTGATTTGAATTTATTAGATTGAACCTACATAAATTATGGTCCTAGCCCAAATCAAATTTGGTTAGTCCTGAATCTATTTAAATCCAAATCAAGTCTAATTTCAAATCAATATTTGAAATTGATTAGTCCTTCTAATAGACTTAAACCTAATTGAATCTTATTCACTTGTACTTAACCCAATTGAGATAATTTAATCAATCAAACTGATTATTAAATCATGTATGATTCTCAATCGTTGATCAGCAAATAGATCATCCTAGGAAACTTCAATGCGTGTGACTCTCTAGGTTCAAACCTAAGCCGGTAGCATAGGAACAACTTTCTATACTAATCGATGTGCTCACTAGCAATGGAACCCGACGTCCGGATAGGTCGGAGAGTTACCGAGCAAACTCCAAGAACTCTAAGAAATAGTTACCGTATAATTCATCTTTTTGACTATAAATGTTAAGGATGGCTTAAGAGCCTGTCACCTCTAAATAGCAAATCCATAAAGTGATTTCAACTTTAGTGATCATGTGACCTTCACATGAAGTGCCTTGACCAAGGTCTTGCTAAATTAAAACACAAGCATTTCTCCTTTTAATAGGATAGGTTAAATTTTATCTTGATCCACAACTGACTACCACAAGTACTTGACTGCACCCAGTAACCTTTCGTAGCTAGATTAAAAATCTAAGTGGTCTAGCATCTAAGTACAATGAGTTGCTTGCAAGTCATCGGTTGTGATCTTCAGGTCTTAAGGATACTTATACCCATATCTTCTCAGATTAACTCTTGACAGCAGAGTGTCCAAAATGAGTCACGTTCAGTGAAATGTACTCCTACACTTTCTACCTGTATGTCATACCAGTGTCTCTACACTCCTTGGTTAAAAGGACAACCAACAAATATGATATACAACGTCCTATAATTGATAGTACTATGGCCTTGTCATAGTATATCATTTGGTCGCGAACTCTTTTGAGGACCTTCTAAGATAAATCCTCCTTTATTGTAAAAGAAGATCCTAAGGGCTTCATTACTATTAGAAGTTTTAAGAAGATGTTCTTGTGATGAATAAACTGCCAAATAACTTTTATTGATATATCAATTTATATGCCATTTATATTAGCACAATCATAAAATGATTGGCTTTATGATACAATTCCCAACACCTTTATCCCCCTTCTGCACTTCGCATATGACCTCTATAACTCCTTCCTTGAGGATGACTTACTTTCCAGCAACTTCTTCATTATCCCAACCATCGGGGTCATGCCAAACCTCGAGAGAAAAATCTGACCTCATAGCTCTCAACTTCAGCGTGGAAAAAGCCGTGAATGTTTCTTTCTGCTCGCAAAGTAAGAAGACTTTTTCAGGTATGCTCAAGCACCCTCTACTCTTTCCTTTTTTTATAGATACTAAACGGAAAGCAGCCATTAATGAAGGGATGAACTTCAAAACCCAGGACACCATAATCGTGCACATTCAAAACCATGTGGCAATACCTTAACGGGACTCGGTACCCTTCGAGGTATACTGGAGATATTCCTCATGCCACAATAAAAGGCAGAAGATTTTCTCTCAATCTCAGATCAAAGACCTTAAATGGAAAGAGTTGTTCATGAATCCCCAAAATATGAATGAATTTGAGAAACCCTCCGCAAAAAGGACGCAGTCCAATAGCAATCGAATGCTTGGTGTATACAAAAGTAAGCTCACATCAGAAAAGACAAGGAATTAACTATGAAATAAATGTCCTAGGAAAGTAAGATATGCCTCGGCCAAAATCGAGTTATTATCTTACTTCGGCAAAGCCAAACTATCCTTTGCCCCAGCAAAAGACGAGCTATTATCTTACTTCGGCAAAGCTGAACTATCCTTTGCCTCAGCCAAAACCGAGTTATTATCTTACTTCGGTGAAGCCGAACTATCCTTTATCTTGGCCAAGCTGAGATATTACCTTGCTTTGGCAAAATTAAATTGTCCTTTACTTTAGCCAAAACTCGAGTTATTATCTTTACTTCAGCAAAGCTGAGTGTTGGCCCAGATGGCAACTCAAGAGGGAGGGGGGTGAATTGGGTTCTTTAAAAATTTTAACTCTTTGAAAATATTTAGATTGATATGAAGATGCTCAAATGAACTAAATTAATTAAAGCTAAGCACAAATAAGATTGATAGAGAGAGAGATAAATGCACGGTAAACACAAAGATTTTATAGTGGTTCGGTGTATCCAACACCTACGTCCACTCCCAAGCAACACTTGGGTCCACACTATAATCCCACCAATTACAGTCGAGTTATTTTACAAGCTCACAACTCTAACTTGTTGTTTTACGGGATCACAATGAACCCAGCTGGTTTTTTCGGGCTCACTAGCACAAAACCCAAACTACAAGCTAACCTTAGCTTGTCCCGAGTTATACTACCTCCACTAATTCAATCCCCTGATTAAATTAGCAAACAACAATTTAAAAATAAAGTTTACAATACAAGACAGCTCCTCAAATGAGCAAATATTCAATTTAAATAAATAAGGATAGAAAGGCATGTTTGAAGTGATTTGAATGCAAGCTTTTCTTCTTTTCCTCTTCTCTCTTGAATGGTTGAATCAAGCTCCAGCTCCGATTCTTCACAGAAGGTTGTTGTAGAAAAGTTGAGAAAAGAGGGGCTTTGAGCTTCTTCTTTCTTTCTTTGCGAATCCTCCGAAAATGATCTTTAAAAGCTTTGGATTTCTTTTGAATCTCTCTCTTGAAGATGGACGTGGATTCGGAGATTTCTCTTTGAAAATATCTCTCTCTTTTTCTCTTGATTTTTTTGATTTTTCTCTATCTGTTTTTCAAACGGACGGTTCCCCCTTTTTATAGATCTCTTAATCCAAGATTAGGTGAGAAAAATAGCTGTTACAGAGTAGTTGGATTGCTTCTATACACAAAGAAAAATAGCCGTTAGAGATTAGGTAAAAAAATATTACCGTTAGAGTCCGTTCTGACATTTGAAAATCCGTTCCTAACAAGTTGGAGTCGGCTCCAACTTTGCAGGTGTCGGCTCCAACTTTGCAGGTGTCGGCTCCAACTCGGTTTCTAAAAATAGTAAATAAAAAGTTAGTTGGGGAGTCGGCTCCAAAAAAGTGATGTGTCGGCTCACCGCATATAGGTGTCGGCTCCCAAAATCGAGGGTGTCAACTCCACCGATGTCCAAAAATACGCTCTCTGTTCTTAGGTTAGAGTCGGCTCCAAAAATTCAAGGTGTCGGCTCCCGAACTTCAGGTGTCGGCTCCCGAACTTAAGGGTCGGCTCCAAAAATTGACGCAGAAAGCACTTCTCTGTATCTCAGGTTAGAGTTGGCTCCAGAGTTTCAGGTGTCGACTCCAAACCATGCCGAAAATGTAAAACTATTTGATACGCCCTGGTGTCGGCTCCAGACACAGTAGGTGTCGGCTCCAAGGTCTGAACTTAAATATTTTCCATTTAAAACTTAATTCTAAACTGATTTTGTGTCATTTGAATAATTAAACATTCTTAATGCCTGAAACACTTCTCAAATTTGTCAGAAACATAATGAATATACTCATGTCTTTTGTTAATCATCAAAATCAATAATTGGGTCAACACTGAGCCCCCTCCTTCACTTCGGAAAGGCCGAGTAATTATCTACTCCGATGGACCTAGCTGGGTCAACCTCGACAAGATCGAGTGACCCCTTCAACTTCAACAAGGTAATTAAAAATTTTCTAAGAGTTGGTTTATTTACCTGGCTCTATAATAAGCTAAGTTTGAGCAAGCCACGGGCGAGCTAAACAGACTGTTCTAGCATAAAGCTTAGACAAGGGAAAATATAAAATATAAAATTCATTCATAGTAATACAACAAGATGAGGCTTTGTCAAGTCTCCCTCAATTATAAGAAAAAGAAAAGAAAAAAATTACAAAGATAATCTTCAAGACTTAGGCTCAGCCTCGGGGGCAACTTCGGTAGCACTTGGAGATGCCGACTTGGTTCGCCTACCTCGAATGTAGCTGGATGGGGAGCCTCGGATTCTTCGGTAATATGCTGATGGCCTTCTTCCTCTCGGCTATCTACTTCAGATCCATGGCTCGTCTGGTACCAAGAATAGATTCAAGATCAACATCCGGAATCTCTTCGTACTCAGATAGCTCGATCCTCGGTGTCCGAGCATCATAATAATCAGAGATCCAACTCTAGATATTTCTGGAAGATTTTCGTCCGTGTTTCCTCCTCCCCGTATTAGAACGCATCAACACAAGATTTTTGTCCGCGTTTCCTCCACAGCCAAGGCAGCCTATCTCTTGGCTTTGGCCGCCTGACCCTCCAGTTCAGAGCATCTCTGGTGACTCGAGACCAACTCCTTCCTTAAAGTTTTTAATTGGTTCTGAACTTCAGAACCTATCCTGCTTACCTAGAGACACAAAATCAATTAGAATAATAATTAAAGGAGAAAAAATATGAAGATAAGTAAAGAGATGTTATACCTCCTCTTCTTGCCAAGACATCTTCGCGTTCAGCTCCTGAATTTTATCGATGGCCTTCAATTTGTCGTCTCTATATTGGTGCATCTTCTCCTTGAGGTCATTGACCCTTGACTATCTCTCTTCCACCTTTAGCTAAGATTGAGCAAGATCAGCAGTGAGTTTGACAATTTGATCATGATGCCACCTAGATATGTTTACCTCCTCAACGAGCCTTCTATTCAAGTCGGCAATCTGATCTTGCTGCCATTGATATCTACTCTCCTTCTCGTCGAGCCTCTTATTTAAGCTACTTCTCTCGTTGGAAAAATGCCTATGAGCATCATTCCACTTCTCATCGAAGAGCTTTTTCAATGACTCTACCTCCCGAGCATGCTCAGACTTACACTGCAGTAACTCCGATCGAGCCTTGTCAGCTAAATCGCGAGCCTTTCTGAGCTCATTAGCTTCAGCCTGGAATCTGAACGCTCATTTCAGAGCAATTTGCTGGCCATGCTCTAATTTCTCAACGTTCACCTGAGCCGCACTTAAAGCTTTAGAAAGTTTGTCGGTTGATCCTACCCTTTCCTGAAGGCTGGCGACCTTCCTCCTAGCTTGAGTGCAGGCCCCAGCGATCAGCTTCAGATGATGGCACAACGACCTTTATAATAGCGCTCTACAGGAAAACTTTCAATGGTAAGATCGGATTGAACTACTCTTTAAAAGTAGAATGTTTAAGAGTTCTTACTTACCTGGGAGGTGTATGCTGGCGCTATCTTGGTAAGCGTGTGGTTGTCGATTTTGAAAAGAAACTCAAAATCTCTCGACGGGCCATTACGCCCAAATGTTGCAAAAATATTGTTCTCCTCGATCGAGAGGTCATCCCTCTCATATAAAATGGACCGCATTAGTGCGGCCACAGTCTCATCAACATCTGGGTTAAGTGAACTTAGCACCATAGAATTGACTTGTGAGGTCTCGGTCCAAGAAACCCCAGTTTGCCTCGCCTCTTCAGCCAGGACTTCGATGTGGGAGGCTTCAGCTCGAAAAATCTTGACTTGCTTGCCTTTTCCTCCCGATACCTCTATTAGGAAATCCTCACTCCATATTTCTTTCTTCTCTAAAAGCCCTTCTTGACCTACGGGCCTCTGCTCCACTTCCTCCATCCCCTTCGCTGCCTGGCCTCCTCATCGACCTCCCTCGATCCCTTGGAAGGATATTCCTCGACAGAAGGCTCCTCTTGTGCCTCAGCATCCATGTCCACTCCCCTTACCTCCTCAATCAGAGCTGAGGGCTCTCCTTCATAAGCAAAGGGTGATTTAGGGCTGCTAGCCCCCTTCAGGCATAGTTCTTCATACTGGGGTGAAGGGGCTATCAAACAGGTCGGCGGCATCCCATCCGAGTCATCCAGTATCACCATTACTGATAAATGAAGTGCCTCGATGATCTGTCCCTCAACCACCGGCCTACCTTCGACCACCTCCCCCTCCTCTACCATTAGTTCCCCTCTAATGGGGGGAACTTATCCTCTGCTGTTAGCACTGTCGTCTCCTTCTCCTTCGGCGCAGAGGATTGTTGATCAGTCTTGATTCGCTTCATCTCCTTTGAGCGTGATTTAGAAAGACGAGGCTTCTTCTCCGACTTGCGCCTCTCAGAGCCGGATCCCCTTTGACGCTTGCCTAGCTCCCTCTTCATCTAGCTCATGAACTCCAACTTTTCGGCTGCAGACACAATAGAAGATAGCTTAGACTATGACAAAATCGTCAAGATATAACCAGTATGGGGAGAGGACAAGAACCTACCTTAAGGGTCGATAGGACTAAGTCCAGCAGCAAAAAAGGCATCCTCTGCCAAAAGATCACTGGCCGAGAATACTCGGCCACTGCGAAGGGTGATCAAATCCTTCTTTTCATGCTCGAACATCTCCAGATAAGCTTCTAAGTCCTTGACATAATCCGTCTATACTCTGAGGAAATTAGAACCAATATTTCCTTCGACAATGAAGAATCGGAACTTCCATTCCTTTATGAAAGATGTGTTGTCCAATATCATTTTGAACAACTTTCGAGGCCCAATGTAAGGCCACTCATAACTCCTCCCAAAAATCAAGCTGTAGCATACCCAAAACATGGAGAGCATCGCTGTTACCCTAGCGCGCTGCACACAATATGAACCCGACGATATTGCACCAACTGTTCAGAGCCACCATTGTTGGACATATGTTGTAAAATCTCATAATCTCCTTCACAATGGGTGGATGGGAAACCGAAGCCCGCTCTCAAGCTCTCTTCATAAAGGAAGATCCCATGTCCTGGCTGCTCTAAAACTCTCTGTTCAGGTTTCGGCAACCATAGACCAACGTTCCGAGGAACTTGGTACCTCCGACGAACTCTGTTCAAGTCCTCCAAGGTCATCACAGAAGTCATGTCGCTCGGGCCCTTCATATCTCTGAGTTGAGAAGAACAAGCTTTGAATGGGATCACAAGAATCTGAAGGAGCGAACCTTTAGAGAAGAAGCAAGAAGATAATGCGATGGGGGATAACTCCTCTCAACCCTGTTTTTAAACTACCATGGCGGAAGGGCAATGCACCATCAGTGAGAATTCCCAAATTTTTGAATCGCCAATTCAGGTACCTTAAGCGCTGGGACTTGCCATGTGATACTCCCCCAATCGTTGTTCATGAGAAACGGAGGGTTTTCGCTTCATCCATCGAAAAAAATGATAGAGCGATGATGTGGCATTTATGAGACCATCATTGCATGCCTCTTCGAATCCTCCAGTCCGAATGAAGCCATCTGAGACTCTACTCCCTATGCCGAACTTACACTTTGGACTAGGAAGTGGGGGGCATGTGATGAGGGATAAAATCATCATTACGTCAATATTCGTGCGCACAAAAAAAGGTTGGGATCACTTTTGATTTTTGATCCGTTAGCTGTCACATCCAAAAAAGAACAAGGCTGATATACCTCAATAAAACCAAAGTGCCCTTATGCCTTGGCCAAACCAAGCTATTTCCATACCTCGACGAGATCGAGCTACCTTTCATGCCTCGACAAGACTGAGCTATTTTTATGCCTCGGCCAAACCGAGCTATTCTCCCATACCTCGGCAAGACTGAGCTACCTTTCATGCCTCGGCAAGATCAAGCTATCTTCATACCTCGGCAAGACTGAGCCATTCCCATACCTCAGCTAGACCAAGCTACTTTTATGCCTTGGCAAGACCGAGCTATCTTCATACCTCAGCAAGACCGAGCCATTACCATACCTCGGTCAGACCGAGCTATTCTCATACCTCGGCAAGACCGAACCATCCCCATACCTTGGCCAGGCCGAGGCACCCCTGAACCTCTGCAGAATCAAGTGCAAAAAAATTTAAATTCATGATAATCCAGCAAGATTTTAATCACGTGGATCTTTGACCGCTTTAATTAGAAGGAAAAGCCAATAATACTAAACGTGGCCTAAAACCTACAAGGCACCGAATCTCAAAGCATCAGCTAGCTCCTCTAGCCGTTGATTCACTAACTAACTGGATTCGAAAGCTACCGATCTCGTAACAAATTTGATTCAAATCAGTTTGAATTATGACGGTTTCTAATTTTCTGTGACACATTCGAGAAATCAAATAGTTGTCTGCCATCATATTGGTTGCCTATATATATTCTGTCCTAAAGTCTTCAGATATGCTCACTCTTTCACTGAAAAAACGTCATTGAAGCTCAAGCAGAGCTCTTCGGCTCCTCGAGAGGCCATTCTAGAGGGATTCTTCTGCGAGAGCCTTCTTCTCATATTTGCTTGCTATGAATCTTCATTGACTTGGGTATCGGAGGGTCTTCTGTAGAGGGCCATCCCTAATACTCACTGCGTGAGGACTATTTTGCAGGTCTATCCAGACGAGACTAGTTTCGAAGGTGGGCTGCGCTCGAGTTGAAAATGGATTTCTACGGCAATTGAAATGAAAAAAATTTTGGGCTCATCAGCCATACTAATTACTACTAATCAGACAAATTTTTATTTCATAAACTATTCCTGTCCCCTTCACTTAAATGAGATCATGTCAGCTCATAAGTATATTAACTTAAATTTCGTGAAGATCAGACCTGAAGCCATGTTGCTCGCATTATAGCTAGGGTCTCCCATTCCCGTCACAGACACAAGAAACTTTAGAAAAGTATTTGATTACCACTAATCTCCATATATAGTTTTCCATATCAGCTTGACTGTAATAACATCAACTCGATTATATAATACCTTAAAAACCAAATCCGATGTCCAAATCTGATATCCTGTATGTATGTAATGTAATATAATATTATTATCGCAGAAGGATTAATCTAAGAGCTGGTGAACTTGGTGACGGCCTTGGTCCCCTCGAAAACTGCATGCTTCGCAAGCTCTTTGGGAAGAACCAAGCAGGCTGAGGTCTGAATTTCATGCGAAGTGATGGTCAGCTTCTTGTTGAATATCTCCTCTTATTTTTAAAAACCATAACTATAAGGGATAGCAGAGAATAAAGTTAATCAAAGGGATAATCCATGGTTAACCATGGTTAACCATGAGATATCCCCTCAATTTATTCCTTAGAGAATGCAGGAATAGCTGGTTATCCCTCCAAATAAGAGTAAAAAAAGGTTATCTATGGATTTACCTTTTTGCATTTGATATGATCAATGAGATAGCTAAGGGATATCCCTAGAGATAGCCAGGGATAAACTTTATCCCATACACTTATCCATGAATAATATTTTTCCTATCAAACACTACCTAAAGATGTAGATCTTGTACGTAGGTCTCGTCCCCCTTCGTCGCTTTCATTTTTTTTTCTTGTTGGTCGTAGTGGTGCTTCTCCGCCCTCGGCATCTTGTCGCCCACCGCCGAGGGCCTCTCCGCCGGCTTCTCCACCATCTTGGAAGCCATACATGCAAGATGTTGGAGAGGGAGAGAGAGAGAGAGAGAGACTGAGAGAGGAGACAACAGAAGGAACAGCGTTGAAGGCTATTTATTATTTATAGCCGTGCGAGGGAGGAGGGAAGTGAAAGGCATGGATCGAGAGTGCTAGCCATTGATTTTGCTAGCAGGAGTTGTGGGATGGTGAGGATGAGCACGAGGGTTGTTGCTTGCTTGCCTTTGATTGGATTAGTTTCGAGGTTTGGAGATGGGCCAGTTGGCTGGACCAGCTAGAGATCCGAACCCAGAATGTTCGTCACTGACTCAATTAATTGTTAGACCCTAAAATCTAATTCTGGCATGGAACTCATGAAGTTTAATTGGCCTTAAGATATATATATATATATATATATATATATATATATATATATATATATATATATATATAAACCTTGTCGAGGGTTGCTTCAGCCTAGCTAACAAGATGGAGGTCCAGTTTCACGTTGTGCTTTCCTATGGACTAATATTTCAATTTGGGTGCAAGCTGTCCTTTTATTATATTTCATATTATATAGTATTTAGTGATAAAAACAGAAGAAAAAGAATTTAAAATTTTATGAGGTAATTTAATGATCTGGATATTATTACTAATACTTAATTAAAAAATATATTTTTTAAATATGATATTTATCTATGTATTGCATATTCAAATCATATAATTCTTAAGCATGCATAAAACCTTATTTCTTATACTACAATGCTAAAAATGATATCATTAGCCATTTTGTAATAATTAAAGTATTAGAAAGACAAAAGTTTTGAATATGGATAAAAAAGAACAATGATGATTTTATACATAAAACCTTATTTTTTTGTGCTAGCATTTGTTAGCCTTCTTTGGCCAATGCATCCAATTTCTACTTACTAGTGCCTATGACTTATATAAAAAAATTATTAACTAAAGTAATGCATGATTTTTTTGGTGATTTTTTTATTTTTTCTTTTCAAATATAGTGGGATAACCAAGTCCCCCAAAAAATGTTTGATACTCTTATTTTGATATACTAAATGAATAGTGATCAATAATAAAAATAATATCATTCATCTTAACTTATCCACATAAAAATCTTTATGCACCGATTATAAAATTTATTGATATAGTTGAATTACAAGAAAATATGTGAAAATGTGAAATGACATGGGACGCTAAAAAGTGGAATGGGATTCTTAGTTAAATAAAGATAGTTTCCTTATATAAAGAAAATCATAGTATAGAATTTCTTTTAGATAGCTTCCATGTTCCCTTTGATGGATTTATTCAAAAATGAATTACTATACATTGAAAGAACTAATATATTTCAAGACAAAAATTTAACTTTATCCATGACAATTCTTAAGTAGGCCTAATTTTAACCTGTAAGGGAATTATGACAGGTGTTGCTTTATTTTTAAACAATATCCATTCATTAATTATAGCTATGTAATTTTAAATTCTTTCTATATTGTCATGCCCTTGACCTATGATCCTAAGTTGAAGGATGTGACAACTATCACATTCCTATAAGGTGAGATCTCACAAATATATAGGGCTTCTGTCATGAACCACATCAAAATTGAACAATAGAAATATAATTTAATTTAATACTCATTAAGTTTAAAATATTTTTACAATAATCTGAAATACATCATTGATCATCATCATCGTCTATTCAATTTGATCATAATCATGCTATAGATTTCTTTCATTCAACCAACACTTTCCTACCAATATCCTTATGAATCTACTACTCTAAATTTAAAAGAGAAAAATAAGAAATAATGTACTTAATAGTCCAATGAACAATGATCATCCTAACTTAGATAACTTATATAACACATTAAAAATAAACATATCATGCATATGAGTAATGCTATCATATTCAATATGAGGAAAAGAAAATTCATAACTTTTCAAATATTCAATTTATAAACAATGTCATCATCTCCAATACGAAAGGAAGAGAAGAAATACAATTTTTCAACTATTTGAATTATTTATAATGACAAATCAAATTTATCATCAATCATCATGACCAACTGATTATGCCCTAGATCTCATCAATTGAACATAGTTCACCATGCCTGATTTCTCATGAGTACAATTCCTACTAGTAGGATGCCCTTATGAGCCCCTATACTTGAGTTCTCATCAGTGTACAATCCCCATTGGTAGGATATCCTTATGAGCATAGCCAGTTGAGTTCCAAGATCCATAACAAAACACAATCGATCACAATATACGTTAAATCAATCCAAGGCCATGAAAGAGATTATAGATGCATGATTTTCAAAATAACATAAGCATCTTGCATTACAAAATATGCATTACAAAATCCATGATCCAACCATGATATTAATGTTTTATGGAAAAATAAATATATACATAGGGTATCTAGAGAAGGTAAATCATCATTTGTTTGATAGTAATGAGCAATAGCATACTAAATCAACTTTGTGTTTCCTCTTCAAGACCTATCACATAATTGTGACTTAAATTAGCACATAATTATTTGTTAATTTAATTCTCTAAATCTCAACTTTTCCATCCAATTAAGACTACCCGCCTATAAAATTTTCACTTAGGAATAGAGACCATAGTACTAAAAAGATTTATTAGAATTTTTAACATTGATGAAATTCAACGATACCCAATAATACTAAGGCATCTAACATGTTCCATAGCTACCAAACTAACTTAGAGTTCTATCTAAGGCCATCTTTATGCAAGGTACTAGGCCCTAGATTAGAACTCAAACCAAGGATAGAACCATGACATTAGTAGGTAGGAAAGAGAGACTCGAGTGCAGAGAGAGGATAAGAGAGGAGGACAGTCACAGCAAGCCGCTAGATTAGGTCACTAGTCACTAGTGAAGATAGAAACCTCATGTCAATGGGTGGCCATCAACAACCATCCAGTAACTTGCTAAGGCGTAGAAAGAAAGAGAGAAAGAATCAAGAAGGAAAAAAGAAGTTTTACTTACTTCGGTTGTCCTATCTGGTGATGGCCATACCACACCTCCCTTCTTTTCATTAACCTTCAATTACACACTAAAGACATGACAATTGGGGCTAAGATTTATAGAAGAACCTCTGCTCCTCTTCCTCTACCTGATTCCTATTCCCATTAAGGAACAACGAGACCCCAACTCTGATTAGGAGTTTGCTACTCTAGTTGAAGCAAGAAGTGAAATCCCAATTCGACTAGGTCTCAATTTTGGTTTGATATCTAGGCCTTGGTTCTTGCCTTGGACTAGGCCTAAGCCAACTTAAGGACCTTTTTTGTGACTTTAGGCTAGTCAAGTGAACCAAGACCAGTTTGGCTCTCTTTGGATTCTTGAGGCAAGGTTTTACAATGTTCTTATAGCTTACTTACTAAGCAAAGCAATTTTTTTCTCTTAGAATAAAATAAAACAAATCTAAGGGAAGATCAATCCAAGACTAAGAAATGGTTTGACACCTTAATCTAAATCTTATGACATTGCTTACTTTTTTTAAGTTTTAAAGGAAAAGATTGATTACATTTGAGTCCTCAAGAAAGGAAGTGGTTTTTATTAAATTTTTTTTCTTTTTGGAGCATTAAGGCTACAATATATTCATAAATGAGTGATCCATGTAAGCTACATTAGTTTTCTTATGTAAAAGTGAACCATAATATAGAATTGGTCTTTGATGATTTTATTTAGGTCTTTACACCATAATCCTACTAGCATAAAATAACCAAGTATATAATCTACATAGATACCACATGACACCTAATTTAGAAGGAAAAGTGATAGATATGAAAGATAACTGCTAACAGCCTGATCGACATAAAGATTGATCATTACAGACCAACCAAAATAATTAATCAGCCTAAAGTTTATAGAAACATAATGATCACAAAGGATATCAGTGATGGGTTGTAAATCATGAAAATAAGATATGTCATCTAATAAGATCAAAGAAGCATTGCCCCTTAGATGTGATGAAGAAGAGTTTTCATGTTTAGGAAAAGAGCACCATGATAAAGAGATGTGTCTTTACTTTTAAATTGGCATATATATTGAATATTAGTTATTTTCTACCTTTTATCTAACCTAATTTATTCTAAGAGTAAATGTAGCCTAGCTTTTATAATCCAACCCTTGTCATCCGTTCCTAATTGGCAGTATTATAATAGTAAAAGCCCTTAAAGGTCAAGGTACTAAAATCCCAACTTACCTATCTATTAGCTTGTAGCAGTAGCACACCCATATAAAAAACCTATCTAATCATGGATCAATTTACAAGTACTCTAAACTCTAATAAATAAAGGATCAACCTTAGATCGTTAGATCCTTCCACATGTCTAAGAAGAAGACAAAAAGACAAAAAAGAGACAACAAAAGACTTCTATATTGCTATAGTGGATTTGCTCAAAAATAAATTTCAATAATGAATTACAATGCATATAATGAACTAGAGTTTATGTTTAGGCAAAATTTTAATTCCATCCATGATTGTTCTTATGTGGGCTTGATTTTTAACTTGTAGGGAACTATGAAATGCTTATATCTATTTTTAAGCAATTCTTATCAATCAGTTGCAGCACCATGCATTTTCAAGTTGCTTTTGTATTTTTATTTAAGCAAAGTAAGTTCTTTTTACAATAAATAAGCAAAAAAAGGGTTTGGCAAGATCCTATTCAAGCCAGAAAAGATGATTGTCATGATGTTGGCTTAAAAATGGGTGAAAACCTCAAACTAAATCTCATTTTATTGATCACATTTTTTTTTGAATGAAAATATTAATTACATCTTATGCTTTCCAAAAGATGGGCATTAATGTGGACCATCTAAGTTGATTATAGTGACCATACAGGAACAGCTCTGCTCTAAGTTTGTGATGTTAGATTTTATGGCCATCAAAGTGCTTGCTGCCTATCTTAAAGTAGTTAAAGTTAAATGCTTTTAAAGCTATTGTAATGACCTATCACCTCCTTATGAAGTTCTCTACTAATTAAGGTGTACAAAAATTTAGAGGGAATCAAGTAACAACTTGACAGTGCTATGTAGTAACTCTAAAAGGTGTAGTAAATTAGCCAAAGCACTATTGATAGATAATCTAGACATCTGAGATGAGCTTAAAGAGCAATATGCACAGCCAATTAAATATTTAGAGCCATCCCATTAGGAGAGACAATGCTAAAAGTTATTTAGGTTGACTCTCTCTTGCCCAAAGAAGTTTGAGGTGAAATAAGTTGCTTCGCAAGAACTTGGATTTCTTCACTTGGTTAGCTGTAGACATGTCAAAGATTGATCCTAGTGTCATTATTCATCGACTTAATGTGGATTCAATTTAGAAGCCTATGTAATAGAAGAAGAGGAGCTTTACCACTGATTGGTAATGATAAATCAAGGAAGAAGTAGAAAGGTTTTTGGAAGCTAGAATCATTATAGAAACCCATTGTCCCAACTAGCCAACATTGTCATGGTGAAAATGTCCAATGAGAAGTAGTGGATGTATATTGACTTTACCAATCTGAACAAAGCCTACTCGAAGGATATTTTTTTCTTACTGAAGATCAATCAACTTCTCAATGCCATGACCGAGTATGAGATATTTAGCTTCATGGATGCCTTCTTCGAGTACCGCTAAATCAGAATGTGACCACTTGATGAGAAAAAAAATAGTATTCATTACTGAGGAGCTTTATAGCTACAAAATTATGTCTTTTGAACTAAAGAATACCAGGTCAACCTATGAAGGACTGGTGAATCAACAACACTTGGAGGCTTATGGTGATAACATATTAGTGAAAAACATGAAAGCTGAATAGCATGTGGTTGACCTAATAAAGCGTTCTGAGTGTGAAACTGCTACTTGATGAAATTAACACAAACAAAAATACTTTTGGTGTCACTTTAGGTAAGTTCCTCGAGTTCATAGTTTGTCATCGAGGGATTGAAGCTAATCTAGAAAAATTATGAACCATTCTTAACATAACACTACCTAAGTCGATTAAGGATATTCAAAACCTCACTAGTTGGATAGCTGCTCTAAATTAGTTTATCTCTTGATCGATTGAAAAGTTCTTGCCATTATTCAAGACTCTGTACAATATCATAAATTTTCAAAGGATCGAAGAATGCCAAAGGTCCTTGAAGATTTGAAGAAATATCTTAGCTCTTCACCCTTGTTGTTTAATCCACAAGAACAGGAGGAGTTATTCATCTATTTGGTTATAATCAAGGTGCAATTAGCACAGTCCTTATATAGGACACTAGGGAAAACAAAAATTTGTTTACTATGTGAGTCAGATATTTCATGGCAAAATGAGAAGTTTACATATGGTCATCTCAATTTGGAGATTGAGGCCCTACTTCCAAGCTCACATAGTGGTGGTACTAACTAACTAACCACTAAAAAAAATTTGGCACAAGCTGAGTAACTTAGTTCAATTAGTCAAATGGTAATATGAGTGAGTTTGATATCTAATATCAACTATAATATGTGATGAAGATGCAAGTCTTATCCAATTATATGTAAAAGTGATGTTTTCAAACAAGCTTAAAGCTATTAAAGCAGAGAAGCCACCTTGGCAACCCATTTGGAGTCTTTATGTAGATTGAGCCTCTAACAAGTTTGCAAGTGGAGCAAAGTTGATCCTCATGAGCCTTAAAGGAGTCAAACTAACATACGCTTTGAGGTTCAAATTCAAGGCATCAAATAATGAAGCTAAATATGAAGCATTGATTGTTGAGTTAAAGCATGCCAAAAAGATTAAGGTCACTTGACTGAAGACCTACAATGATTCACAACTTATAAATGATCAAATCTTAGCTAAATATGAAGCAAGAGAACCTAACATGTAAAAATATTTGAATAAGGTAAGAAGCTTGGTCCCAATGTTTGAGTACTTTGATATCCAAGCAGTATTGATGTTAGAAAATGCATAGGTTGATGCCTTACTAAATTTGGTTTCAATGGGTCCTAGGAGCCATCTAACCATTTTTCTTGAAGAGATGATAAAGCTAAGTATTGAAGAGAATGAAGTGCTTCAAGTCGGACAAGAGAAGAGCTGAATAAATTCAATTATGTCCTATCTTGAGAGAGATCGACTCGTTCAAAACAAGAATGAGACCAAGAGGATTGTTTAAAGACTACCTAGGTATATGCTAATTAACGATGTGCTATATAAAAAGGTCCTTCATGTTGCCTTACCTCGGATGCCTCCAACCAACTTAGGCTAACTATGTCCTTTGAGAAGTCTATAAGGCGTTTGTAACAATCATTTAAAAGGTAGGGTGCTCGGTTATGAGATGCTCCAATAAAAGTATTACTAGCTGACTATGAAAGAAGAAGCCGCTCAGTTTGTCTGGAGTTATGACTAATGTCAAAAGGACTTAGTTATACCGCACCGATTTGCTATGTGGTGATGCTTTATAAGCTAATTGATTATCTTTTCATTATAGAGTTAAATTGCTTGCCATAATAACTAAAAAAGCGCATCATTGATGCAATCCTCGAAGAGATCATCACATGGTGCAATAATTAATGCCAACAATCCCGAGTCAGCATGTCGTGCCATCTAGACTCATACTAAAATTTATGTAAAGATGCGCTTCAATATTGTTGGTTGCAATGGTTACATATAACCATAGTTTATTAGGTTTGATTTGAGTCAAGCTACACTTAATGCAAACTAGATAGCCATAAAAGAGCCAAATGAGCTCAAAATGAATCAGCCCTGGTGTTGGCCCAGATGGCAACCCAAGAGGGGGGGGGGTGAATTGGGTACTTTAAAAATTAAGCCTTTTAAAACAATTTAAACTATTGATGAGAGATATACACAATTAATTCAAGTTAAAGCACAATAGCAAGAGAGAGAGAGACAAATAAACACGGCAAACACAAAGATTTTATAGTGGTTCGGTGTATCCAACACCTACGTCCACTCCCAAGCTCCACTTGGGTCCACACTATAATCTCCTCGATTACAGTCAGTTGTTTTACAAGCTCACAACCCAAACTTGTTGTTTTTCCGGGATCACAACGAACCCAGCTAGGTTTTACACGGGCTCACCAGCACAAAACCCAACACACAAGCTATCCTTAGCTTGTGCCGAGGTAAACTACCTCCACTAATTCAATCCACTGATTGAATTAGCAAACAACAAGATAAAAATATGAGTTTAGTACAAAACAACTCCTTTTGAGCAGATATTTCAAAATAAAAGCAAAGTTTAGAAGGACCTGTTTAGATTCGATTTGAGTGCAGGCTTTTCTTCTTTTCTTCTTTTCCTCAACTCCTTTGAAGTGTAAAATCGGGCCTCAGCTCAGATTCTTCACGGATTGAATGTTGGAGTTGATTTGAACTTATTCTCTCTTTCTTTGAATGTTGAAAATCTCTTGATTTGATCTTGAATGGCTCTTGGATTTTCTTCTAGACTTTCTTGGATTGATGAACTTGAGCACAGATGAAGTCTCCTTTGATTTCACTCCTTCTCTTTCACTCTATTTTTGAATCTCGGATTTTTCAAATGACGCTCTGTTTTTCCTCTTTCTGAAAGATTTTTCTTTTTTCTTTCTCTCTTGATCTATATGTATGTCTCTTTGATTTGAAAACGGCCTCTCTATTTATAGACTCTGCAAAAATATAGCCGTTAGAAACAAAGAAATATAGCCGTTATTGAAAAATATTACCGTTGGCGCTGAGTTGGCATTCAGAAAAAGTCACGCCCAGATTTGTTGGAGTCGGCTCCAACTTTAGGCGAGTCGGCTCGAAGACGCGATGCCAAAAATAGAAACATTCAGATAGTTAAGGGGTCGACTCAACAAAAATAAGGTGTCGGCTCCTGACAGTCGGGGGTCGACTCATGAAAAGCAAGGGGTCGACTCGAGAAGTGCTCAAAAAATAACTCTCTGGAGTCTGAGCAGAGTCGACTCTTACAGTCATGGAGTCGGCTCGACAATATCGGGGGTCGACTCTTGAAATCACAGGGGTCGACTCGAGAAAATCAGGAATCTCTGTATACTGAGTGGAGTCGACTCTGAAACTCTAGAGTCGGCTCCGGAACGTATCAAAAATCAGAGAATTTTCTGATTGACTTTGAAATTCGTTCCAGATTAATTTTAAATCAATTTTTGACTTGAATATAATAAATTTGACATTAAGAATCAATTCAAGATATGTTCCAAAAACTCATTGATTGAAATATGAAGTATAAAAATTTCTTTTTGAAAGCTTAAACATGGAGCTTGAAGCTACTTTCCAATTGATTATAGTCATACTTAACATACTCATTGATTATGAGAAATAAATTCATTGCTCATGTAAATAAATTCATTGCATCTTTTAATATACTCATGGCTTTTGGTAATCATCAAAATCAATAAAATTGGGGCAACAATTTCTCAACAATCTCCCCAACAATCTCCCCTTTTTGATGATGACAAAAACATTGAGTATATGCATGATTAATTGAAGAATTTATTTAATTTTCATAGTTAGGCTCCCCCTGAATGAGGTAGCTCCCCTATGAAACTCAAATAAATATCCATTCATTCAATTTAAACTCATACACAGTTTAATGTCAAAATTCAGCATTTTCATCTAAATTGCTTTTTCATTCATTCTCTGTATGTGTAATGTTTAATTATTACTCCCTTCTCTCCCCATTATTATATGCATATACAATAACATTCGTTTAATTTCTCCCATGCATATACAGTCATGTATAAAACTCTCCCCCTTTTTTGTTATCAACAAAAAGGTAGAGAAGCATCAAACACAATCACATTCACGATTTAAGATATGCTTTAACATGAACTGAGATTCATTGATAAATAAGAGAAGTACATTCAAACTCAAACTTCATTGAACATTCAAAACTAACTTTTCATTACTTCATTATATCAAAATGTAAATCATAATATAAATTTCATTACATTGCAAAAACTAAACATCCATTACATCAAAAATGTGTCCTTACAATTCTTGTTAAGTGATCTACATGTTCTTCATTCCATCAGTTTGAAGCTTGACATATTCTCTCAGTCTTTCGTCCACAAAGTACAAGCAGTTAAAATCTTGTCTTGAAGCTCGGCATTGCACTTTGCATAAGTCTCACCATCTCCACAAATGTCTTTAAGTTCTTCAAAAATATTCTTTAAATCACCACTTAAAGACTCAGTAGAGGAGCTAAGAGTAGATTCAATCTTGGTAATTCGATCTTCTAATGAATAGAGAGTTTCTTTAAGATTCATGAATTTACTGTCAAACTCAGTCTTCATTCTATCCTCTTGAGCATCAAGAAGACTCTTGAGCTGCTCTAACTGAAGATCCGAAAAACCAACTGATGAAGAAGATGGCTGATCAAACATTGGAGCAGGAGAAGGGGCCGGAACTGGAACAGAAGAACTAGGAGGCACAGGTGATGAATGTCTAACAGAAGGTCCAGGTGCCTCAACATCAGCGGCTCTATCTTCCAACTGATTTTTCCTTTCCCATCTACCATCTTTCTTCACAAATCCCATCCTATGAATAGTAGCCAAGCTATAGTAATCAGTGTGTCTCAAATTTCTCAATGGCTCACTATCGGAAATAATTATCCCTTGGCTTTGAAAAATCTTAGTTAATATCATGCCATAGGGTAGACTTGATTTCTCTTGCTCCCACAGTCAGCTATGTACCAAATTATCATATTCGGAAGATTGATAGGTCTCCCAGCCACTACAGCATCCATAACAAAAATGTCTCTCTCAGATACATAATCAAACCTCCCAGTCTTAGGGAACAGAATCCTACTGCATATGTTATGGAGAAGCCTTAATTCCAAAGATAGTTGATTTGCTTGGACTTCTTCAAAACCAACAATTTCTTTATTTAACAATCTTGATAAAGCTGGGCTCCTATCATCAGGTGAAAATGTAGAAGGACCAGACACTGAAGATCCAAAAGTCTTGAGAGTATATCCACTGTGACATTTATCCTATTTCCTCTAATCAAGCTGACCAATCCATTATCTCCTCTTGACAAATTTTTATAAAACTCTTTAACCAAGGCGGGGTAGGTTGGGCAATCTAATGAACACATTTTCTCCCATCCCATTTCAATTAATTGTCTTCCTACAAGAAAACCCTCCGCCTCAAATAGCTCAAAATCCACCTTTCTCCCGGTTGTAATAATTCTATCGGCTAGGCGGTCTACCTGAGAGGTGGCCGCAGCAGGAGAAGCACTCGGAGTTGAAGAGGACGAGGTGGAATCCATGCTCGGAGACGGTTCGCGAGCGGGACGCCTCACCGTCTTCTTCCTCTTCATCCCGGCCGCTCCAAGGCTAGAACCACGGGTTTTAGGTGCCATTGATTTAGTGGAAAGGTTAATCAAGGGTTTCTAAGGATTTGGTAGGTTGGAAAATCTTTGGAGAGAGATTTTGATTGATTTGAGAAGATAGAAATGAACGAGGGGTCGACTCTGCCCTAGAAAAATCGACCTGGGACCACTTCGAGTCGGCTCCCGCAAAGTGTGGAGTCGACTCCGGGTAGTCACAGAAACCTAACCCGAAGTGGAGTCGACTCGCACAGAGATGGGGTCGGCTCCAGAGTTTCAGCAGAAACATGGAGTCGACTCCGATACTGATCGAGTCGGCTCCGAGACCATTTCAGAGCAAAAACATAAAGTTTCAGAGAATCTGAAATGTGTCCGGACATTGATCATAGAAATTGATAAAAAATCATTGGATTTTAATAGATCAATTAGATATGAATTCTAGATAAGATTTCCTTAAAGATCAGGGATTTGAAAAATTTTAGATAAAATTTCCTTAAAATCAAAGGATAGAAAGAGTTCTAGATAATTTTTCTTAGGGGTTTCAAATTCATTCTAATGGATCACAAATCCCTAACTCTCCTCTAAGATAACAGAATCTTTCTTCACTCAAGGGTTTTGTAAATATATCTGCTAATTGATCTTCAGTATTAACATAATCAAGACATATTTCTCCATTAGTTACATGTTCTCTAATAAAATGATATCTAATTTCTATGTGTTTTGTCCTAGAATGTTGAATTGGATTTTTTGTTAGATTAATTGCACTTGTATTGTCACATTTTATAGGTGTTTTGTCAAGTGTGATACCATAGTCTTCAAGTTGTCGCTTAATCCATAGGATTTGAGCACAGCAACTTCCAGCTGCAACATATTCAGCTTCAGTAGTTGATAATGCAACTGAATTTTGCTTTTTGCTAAACCATGAGATTAAGTTACTTCCTAAGAATTGGCATGCACCACTTGTGCTTTTCCTATCTAACTTACATCCAGCATAATCAGAATCAGAATATGCAATTAAGTTCAATGTTGAGTCTCTAGAATACCATAAACCTACATTTTTTGTTCCATTTAAGTATCTTAATATTCTTTTAACAGCAATTAAGTGAGATTCTTTAGGTTCTGATTGAAATCTAGCACATAGACAAACAGAGAACATTATATCAGGTCTACTAGCAGTTAAGTAGAGTAGAGATCCGATTATACCTCGATAATACTTTTGATCAACTTTCTTACCTTCCTCATCTTTGTCTAACTTGCATGAAGGACTCATTGGAGTTCCAAGGGGTTTCATTGAATCCATACCAAACTTTTTGAGTAGTTCCTTCGTGTACTTGGTTTGGTTGATGAAAATCCCTTCCTTTTCTTGTTTGATTTGGAGTCCAAGGAAGAAGTTGAGTTCTCCCATCATGCTCATTTCAAACTCACCCTGCATCAACTTAGCAAATTCTTGACATAGAAGATTGTTAGTAGCACCAAAAATAATATCATCAACATATATTTGAACTACTAATAAATCTTTACTTTTCTTTTCAAAAATAATGTTTTATCTACATTTCCTCTTATAAAATCATTTTCAATTAAGAATTTACTTAATCTATCATACCATGCTCTAGGTGCTTGTTTCAAACCATATAATGCTTTGTGCAATTTAAAAACGTGATTTGAAAATTCATGATCTTCAAAACCTGGTGGTTGTTCTACATACACTTCTTCATTTATAAATCCATTTAAAAAGCACTCTTTACATCCATTTGAAATAAGTTGAAATTCATGTGACATGCAAATGCAAGTAATAGTCTAATGGCTTCTAATCTAGCTACTGGTGCAAAGGTTTCATCAAAATCAATACCTTCTTCTTGATTATATCCTTTTGCAACTAATCTAGCTTTGTTTCTAATTACTATGCCATTTTCATCTAGTTTATTTCTAAATACCCATTTTGATCCTATAACAGAATGATCTTTAGGTCTTTCTACTAATGTCCATACATTATTTCTAGTAAATTGATTTAATTCTTCTTGCATAGCTAACATCCAATTATTATCTTTTTCAGCTTCTTCAATAGTTTTAGGTTCAATTTGTGATACAAATGCAAGATGATTACTAATATTTCTCATAGATGATCTAGTTCTTATTCCTTGAGATGGATCACCTATAATCAATTCCTTAGGGTGACTATAAGCGTATCTCCAATCTCTAGGAAGATCTATATCATTATGATTAGTGTTAGTATCATCATCCTTAGGTGAATCATTATCTTTAGCCTCTTGCTCATGATCTGAAGATACATCAATATTTAATTTTTCAAGATCTTTCTCAATTATGTTTGTATCTTCCTCATCATCAAACTTTTCGGAACTAGTTGCTAAAGATTCATCAAAAACTACATGAATGGATTCTTCAACAATTAAAGTTTTCTTGTTAAATACTCTATATGCTTTACTAGTTGTTGAATATCCTAAGAATATTCCTTCATCAGATTTAGCATCAAATTTGCCTAAATTATTTTTACCATTATTATGAACAAAACATTTACAACCAAATGCATGAAAATATCTAATATTAGGTTTTCTGTTTTGCCATAGTTCATAAGGTGTTTTCTTAAGTATTGGTCTTATTAGGGCTCTATTTAAAATGTAACATGCCGTGTTTATAGCTTCCGCCCAAAAGTACTTTGGTAGGTTGCTTTCACATAGCATGGTACGGGCCATGTCTTCTAAAGTCCTGTTTTTCCTTTCTACAACACCATTTTGTTGTGGGGTCCTAGGTGCAGAAAAATTATGATTAATACCATTTTCAGCACAAAAATTTTCAAATAGGTGATTTTCAAATTCAGTTCCATGATCACTTCTTAGAGACACTATGGTAGTGTTTTTCTCATTTGTGACTTTCTTAAAGAATTTCAGGAATATCGAGAAAGTCTCATCTTTGTGAGCTAACAACAATACCCAAGTGTATCTAGAGTAATCATCTACAATCACAAGACCATATTTCTTTCCTCCTAGACTTGTGGTTCTAGTTGGTCCAAAAAGGTCCATGTGAAGTAGCTCTAATGGCCTAGAAGTTGAAACAACATTTTTAGATTTGAAAGAACTTCTTGTTTGTTTTCCAAATTGACATGCATCACATATTTTGTTGTTTTCAAAATCTATTTTAGGTAACCCTTTAACTAAGTCCATTTTAATTAGTTTTGAAATTAGGTGTGTGCTTGCATGACCTAATCTACGATGCCATAACCATCCAATTTCATTCATATTAGCATTATCAGCAATTAAGCAATGATCACTCATAGATAATTTATCTAGATCAACCAAGTAAACATTGCCATGTCTATAACCAGTAAATACAATGCTATTATCAATGGAATTAGATACTGTGCAGAAAGAAGTTTCAAATGATACTTTAAAATCTTTATCGCACAATTGGCTTATACTAATTAAGTTATGCTTCAAACCATCAACATAAAGTACATTATCTATAAAAGTGGATGGAGTTATACGGATTTTACCAAGGCCCATAATCTGACCTTTACCATTATCACCGAACGTAACAACTCCTCCTTTCTTTTCTTCAAGGGTGATGAATTCTTCTTTGTCACCCGTCATATGTCTTGAGCAGCCACTATCAAGATACCACTTTCTCTTTGATCTTTTGGCCACATGACATTCCTGCAATAAAATCAAACTTTATGTTTAGGTACCCAAGCTTTCTTGGGTCCTTCATGGTTAGTAGCAACAAATATTGTTCCTTTTGGAACCCATATTTTCTTCCCTTTAAAATTTAAATTCTTATTTGGTTTTTGTAAATTACATTCAAATGATTTATGCCCTTTTAAATTGCATTTAAAACAAGTGATGTTACTTTGGCTATCACGTACAAAAATATTTTTCAAAGATTTTTGTTTTCTAAATGTATTATATCCTAATCCAGCCTTATCAAAAACTGCTTTTTGACTTTCTAAAATCATGTTTAGTTTAGTAGAACTTAAGGTGAATTTATCAACAATATCTTTGTATTTTTTAACTTCTTTCTTTAGAAATTCATTTTCTACAATATGCTGTTCATTTCCCAAAGATAGAGTTTGTATTTGCTTTTTCAAATCTTTTATTAGATTTTCGTTTTCAGATTTTAGTATATTAATTTCATGAGTAAAATCATCCTTTTCTTTAAGAAACATCTCCTTTTTACCTTTTAAATCTTTAATTGCAAGCATCACTTCATTTTTCTCTTTAATTAAGTTTATGTTTTCAGTTTTCAGAGATTTATATTTCTTTTTCAAAATTTTAAAATCATCTACAAGTTCATTGAAGGCTTCAAATAATTCATCAAAAGCAAAATCATCACAAGGGTTTTCAGAACTTACCTCGTCGTCGTCGTTCGCCATAAAACAAATGTTGGCAACCTCTTTTTGTTCTTCTTCTTCGGAAGAAGATTCATCACTGTCGCTCCAAGTTGCAACATACGCTTTCTTCTTTTTCTTGAAAGTCTTTTTCAATTGCGGACAATCATATCTATAATGCCCCGGTTTCTTACATTCATAACAGATCAAGGGGTCTTTCTCTTTGTCCTTGTCCTTATCTTTTTCCTTTTTTCCTTCCATCTTATTTCCAAATTTCTTTTTGTGGAAGGGTTTCTTTCTCCTCATAAATTTCTTAAATTTTCTTGCTAGAAGAGCTGTGTCTTCATCATCATCCTCATCATCGCTGCTGCTATCTTCAACTTCTGCAGCCTTGAGGGCAATTGTCTTCTTCTTTTTGCTATCCTCCTCCACATGTTGCTTCATTGTCAATTCATGGGTCATAAGGGATCCAAGAAGCTCTTCCAAAGGTAAAGTGTTTAGATCTTTGGCTTCTTGAATGGCTGTCATTTTGGCTTCCCATGATCTTGGTAGTGACCTAAGAATTTTGCGAACCAAATCAGCATTAGTATAGGTTTTTCCAAGACTCTTCAAACCATTAACAATATCAGTAAATCTAGTATACATGCATGTTATGGTTTCAGATTGTTCCATGCTAAACAATTCATATTTATGCACAAGTATATTAATCTTAGATTCTTTAACTTGGTTGGTTCCCTCATGGGTAACCTCTAATCTATCCCATATCTCTTTAGCGGAATTACAGGTAGAGATACGATTAAATTCATTAGCATCAAGAGAACAATATAAAATTCATGGCTTTTGCATTAAGCTGAGCCATCTTCCTATCATTTTCATTCCAATCCCTTTCGGGCTTAGGAACTATAGAACCATCAACTAAGTGTGTGGGTGTACTAGGTCCATTAATTATGACACTCCACAATTCATAATCTGAAGCTTGAATGAATATCCTCATTCTTGCTTTCCAATATGAATAGTTGGAACCATTAAATAAGGGTGGTCTATTTGTAGAATGGCCCTCAGCAAAACTCGAGCTGGCTTGTGTTGCCATTTGGATCTTTCGCTCTTGATCGTGTGATCAATCAAAAACAAATGAGCACAAGCTCTGATACCAATTGTTGGCCCAGATGGCAACCCAAGAGGGGGGGGGTGAATTGGGTACTTTAAAAATTAAGCCTTTTAAAATAATTTAAACTATTGATGAGAGATATACACAATTAATTCAAGTTAAAGCACAATAGCAAGAGAGAGAGATAAATAAACATGGCAAACACAAAGATTTTATAGTGGTTCGGTGTATCCAACACCTACGTCCACTCCCAAGCTCCACTTGGGTCCACACTATAATCTCTCGATTACAGTCGAGTTGTTTTACAAGCTCACAACTCAAACTTGTTGTTTTTCCGGGATCACAACGAACCCAGCCGGTTTTACACGGGCTCACCAGCACAAAACCCAACACACAAGCTATCCTTAGCTTGTGCCGAGGTAAACTACCTCCACTAATTCAATCCACTGATTGAATTAGCAAACAACAAGATAAAAATATGAGTTTAGTACAAAACAGCTCCTTTTGAGCAGATATTTCAAAATAAAAGCAAAGTTTAGAAGGGCCTGTTTAGATTCGATTTGAGTGCAGGCTTTTTTCTTTTCTTCTTTTCCTCAACTCCTTTGAAGTGTGGAATCGGGCCTCAGCTCAGATTCTTCACGGATTGAATGTTGGAGTTGATTTGAACTTATTCTCCCTTTCTTTGAATGTTGAAAATCTCTTGATTTGATCTTGAATGGCTCTTGGATTTTCTTCTAGACTTTCTTGGATTGATGAACTTGAGCACAGATGAAGTCTCCTTTGATTTCACTCCTTCTCTTTCACTCTATTTTTGAATCTCGGATTTTTCAAATGACGCTCTGTTTTTCCTCTTTCTGAAAGATTTTTCTTTTTTTTTTCTCTCTTGATCTATATATGTATGTCTTTTTGATTTGAAAACGGCCTCTCTATTTATAGACTCTGCAAAAATATAGCCGTTAGAAACAAAGAAATATAGCCGTTATTGAAAAATATTACCGTTGGCGCTGAGTTGGCATTCAGAAAAAGTCACGCCCAGATTTGTTGGAGTCGGCTCCAACTTTAGGCGAGTCGGCTCGAAGACGCGATGCCAAAAATAGAAACATTCAGATAGTTAAGGGGTCGACTCAACAAAAATAAGGTGTCGGCTCCTGACAGTCGGGGGTCGACTCATGAAAAGCAAGGGGTCGACTCGAGAAGTGCTCAGAAAAATAACTCTCTGGAGTCTGAGCAGAGTCGACTCTTACAGTCATGGAGTCGGCTCGACAATATCGGGGGTCGACTCTTGAAATCACAGGGGTCGACTCGAGAAAATCAGGAATCTCTGTATACTGAGTGGAGTCGACTCTGAAACTCTAGAGTCGGCTCCGGAACGTATCAAAAATCAGAGAATTTTCTGATTGACTTTGAAATTCGTTCCAGATTAATTTTAAATCAATTTTTGACTTGAATATAATAAATTTGACATTAAGAATCAATTCAAGATATGTTCCAAAAACTCATTGATTGAAATATGAAGTATAAAAATTTCTTTTTGAAAGCTTAAACATGGAGCTTGAAGCTATTTTCCAATTGATTATAGTCATACTTAACATACTCATTGATTATGATAAATAAATTCATTGCATCTTTTAATATACTCATGACTTTTGGTAATCATCAAAATCAATAAAATTAGGGCAATAATTTCTCACTTGATTAAGGATTTAAGCTCTATCCCAGAAAGTAAAGGATAAGTGATGTAGTTTAATTTACTACATATGTCCTTTGAAAGAGGGGGGCCTTGTCCAACAAAAACTTTCATCAAAGTTGCCTATCTACTCAAGATTCTTTCCCTTATAAGGCACAAACTAGTTTTAGCAGGGTCTAACGTTTTGGAAAAGACTTTTTCATGATTGCTACCTCATTCAGGATCAAGCTCATTAGAACCATCCATTAACAAGTAGCCGAACCCAAGAGAATTCTACCAACTACCTCTATAAAAGTAGCATTGGACCTTATAAGTAAATAAGTTTTTGGCCTTCACTCTTAAGCCTAAGCCTCTGCCTAGGTTGCTGGTTCAAAGAGTTCTAGACCTTTTTCATCAAGCTTGAGTTAACTTGAGTATCTTTCAAATTCAGAATTTTTTAAGATCAAATCAGATAAAAAATAATCCAAATATGAACTACAATACATATACACACAATTGATTATCTAATTATATTACAAATAATTTGTGAAACACAGAACATGTAGACATTAACGGCAATCAACAACATATATTTTGTTTAATAACTATAGATATTATAATCAACAACAAATTAATGACTAACTATATTATTTTTACTATTAAAATTATTAAGTTCTTATATTCAAAGAGGGTGATGAAATATGTAAACTTTGGTTTGCCCACAAATTATTTCACTTTAAGGTTTGAGTTGATTCAGAACTAAATTCAGAATTTAGCGATCATAATCCAATCCATTTTCAAAACAGGCCATAATCTAGGCCTGCGGCTCTAACCATGATGCTTGGATTTTTGTCACATAAAGTGCTCTCACAGGCATTTTGCTAATAATTCATATGACACATGCAATGTAATGCTTTTATGCTCAACCATGCCTATAAGCGAGCTGTACATAAGTTATATTAATTAGACCTTAGCAATAGAAGATACACAAAATCATATAAGGTTCTATGTTAGTACAATCCTCTTAGGTTCGGTTAACAATAACTGTTTCTTTTTCGGCACTTTGGATCCCTGGATAAGTGTGATAACTACCGGGCACTTGTTTTCGTAGCTCATCGACTCTAACCATGAAAGCGGCTCGGTGCGCCAGTCTACAAGAAGCATCGGCCATCTCCTACGAGATGCCTTTAAACTCTACAACAAAAGCTGACAGACATTTCAACTGGACTATCGATTGCCACAATTTTCTGCTGGATGGCTCAATATGCATGCATGCTTTTTACTGCAAAGAATATAGCAACGGTTCATGTCCTTTGATAGGAATGATTACAAGGACTGAGCCATACCAAAATACTTCTTTAAAAAGATAGTCAACACAAGCTCCTCCTCAAGCAAATGAACAAGAGCTAATCCCAAACCAAAAGCTGCATACAAATATCACTTTCGTGCTGGGGCAATCCTTGTCCTTGTTCAGTGGCACAGCATAAAAGCATACTGATATAATCAACATCATCAGGAGAAAATTATCGCAAGGATATGTAAGAAAACCACCCTGTGATATCGTTTGTAAGTACCACATCAACAAGGAATATCATCTCCCCCACCCTGCCCAAGACCATACATATCGAAATAACCTGCTGCATGCTCTAGTCCATGACCATGACCATGACCATGACTGTGACCATGTCCATGATGGTGGTGGTGGTGGTGGTCATATTGATCATCACTTGCTTGGTCAAACATCTTTTGGATGTGCTCTGGCAGAGGCTCTTCATTTTTCTGCCTGACAGATTTTGGCAGTGATGATACAAACTGAACAATCTTTCCGCTTATTTCTTCTGCTGCATCCTCCTGAAGCCACCAGCAAGTTAGAAATTTTATATGCGTAAACCATTCCCTTCACAAAAGTATTCATTTCATCAATAGCAATGTGGAAACTTGAAAGGATCCAGTAAAATGGAATTTTTCCGCCTACACCCTTGGTCTGCAAGTGCCAACAGTTAAATCATGCCAATGATGCATGGTTTAAATTTCATTCAAAATGTTTCAGATATTTGGGCTGGCATTATATATGGAATCATCATGTGATGCTTAGATTTTTCTGGCTGAAATCTGACTAATTTTTGCTTGTTCTGGTTGAAACAAGTAGTATTGCCATTTCAGGGAAAAGAAAGCATGCTAAATTTTTTGTATATCGTCCAAGTATGACATGGTAAATGGAAGTAGCAAAATAATAATTAAAAAAATAACTAGATAAAGGATGAAACCAAACAATAAAGACCATAAAATGAAGGCAGAGATATCTAAAAATCTTCTACATTGAACAAAACCACAATGTAAATAAAATGATATTTTGCATGTACGCTCTTATAATATCTGAAATTATGTGTATGCCCTCACAATTTACTATTTTCATATATACCATTATAATTATTTCTTTTTACATATACACTTCTAAATATCTGAAATTATAGGCATACCACTCAAATTTATTATTTGAATGTATATCCCCATAAATTATTTCATTTTTTGCATATATATATATATATATATATATATATATATATATATACATACAAGGGAAAATCCAAAAAGAAATAATTTATAAGGGTCTACATGCTAATAATAAATTTGCAAATATTTACACGTAAATTTAAATATTTATAAAGGTATACCTGCATAAAGAAATAATTATAGGAGGATACATTAAATAGAAAAATTGATAGGTTATATATGCAATTTCAGATGTTTATAAAGATATACACATAAAAAACCCCTACATAAAAGCAATTCCTATGGAATGTCAAACCATGTCTATTACCAAAAGCAGGTCCCTTTTGAATCCCTCTTCATGGCAGGAAAAAAGAATCACATAGAAACAACTAGAATAATAATATGCAACTGCCATGAAGTGACAGACATATCAAAATTGAATAAAGTAATAAAAGTATTTTGTTTAGCCAATTAGCCTCTTCGCAAAAGTATTTTAAAGAAAGAACACTATGGTTCATAGATAAAAGAGAAGAAATGGAAAAGAAAAATGCCAGATGGAAATACATATATGAAAGAATAAACTTTGAGAGTTCACAATTGCATGCAGTATCAATTTACTTCTAAATAAAAAGTTTAGTAAAATGCTAACTTTAGTTGATTAAATTTTTACAAGAATGATTCACTTAGCCAATGAAAATCTTCTTTTCTATACGATGAAAGCTTCTCCAAATGACTATTCAAAACTTGACCAAAGAAATGAAGCCTCATCAGATCCATGTAATAAATTTGCTTGGCCCTATAAATATGATAATTTTCCTTCTCTTGAAAAGAAAAAAGCCCCCAACTCTTTTCTCTCATTCTTAAATATGACATCTTTTCCTTCTCTCAAAAAATCCTAACCTTCTCTCTCTCCAAAAAAACAAAAAACCTCTCCCCTCTACCCATTTTTTTTAAAAAATGCATGCATCACATGTGCCAAAAACCATTGCTTGTAAGTCACATATCTAAAGGTCTGTTTATCATTTAATTACCAATAAAATTGATCGCATATAATATATGGAAACCAGGTTTGCCAATAAAACCACTAAGTATTTTACTTGCATTACAACTTCAGTTCCTATAGAATCAAGGTTCAAGGACTTTTGCTTTGGTTTCAGTTTCATTTGGACGGTTTTGCTTTAATACTGACATTTTTGTCAACAATTATAAAGACTCAAACAAAATGGCAACAAAAGTAAAACATCAACCATAACTATTCAGCCTTTTACCAACTATATGAGGTTGGCTTTATCGATCCTTATTTGCCAAATACCTCTGTTTGAAGCTGCCACTGCTGTTATTTCAAGCTTCTCCATATCCTTCCTCCTAACTTCCATCCATGTTACCTTAGGTGTTCCCCTCCTTTTCTTACAGCTTTTCACATAAACTAGAGTACCTTTCTTAACTAGAACCTCCTCAGATTTTTGTTGTACATGTTCAAACCATCTTAATCAATTTTCAGACACTGTCCTTAATTTATGCAGCACTTATAATTGCTATAATATACTTACTTCTCAATCTATCCTTTCTGTTTTATTACATGTCCATCTTAACATTCTGATTTCTGTCACACTCATTTATAAATTCCATTGATTGGCTAGCTCTTCAAGCTTCTTTCCCTAGAATTTCTTTAAAGTCTCTAGGCTATGCATAGATCACATAACACTCTAGATGCATCTCTCTAGTTTATCCAAGTAGCTTTAATTCTATTACATATATCTTCGTCCATTTCCTATTAGTTTGTAGAACAGGTCCTAAATAATGAAACTAATCGCTCTATAGTATCTCTTATCCAAAATCATAATCTGTCTCATCTTGATCTCTATTCTTACGAAATCTACATTCCATATACTTTTCCTTTGTTCAATTGGTTTTTAATCCTCTATCCTCCAAAAAGCTTCTTTCCATAGGTTTAGTTTAGTATTTAATCAAATTCTTTTTGCATCAATCAATATTATATCATCTACACGTAACATGTACCATAGTACATCTCAACTTAATTTGTGCAAAAATATTTGGGCTTAATGGGTTTAATGCTGATACTCAGCACAAGCCTATTATGACATAAAATGTACTTGTTGGACAGCAACAACTTCTAGCACTTGTCAATAGTCCAAAATAAATTTCCTTAATTATTTTGGGAGAACAATCAAAGAAGAATATTAAATAAGTCAAATAAATTGATTAGAGTCAGAGCATATTCTATATTTTTCAAACTTTAAGAATGCATTCTTTCAATAGTCTTGCATTAATAATCATTTTTTAAAAACTAAATTTAAAAATAATGTTAAAAGTGCAATATATCGTTTTAATATTTGATGGTAAAAAACACATGTTATCTAAACTATAAGATTTAAATTTTAGAACACCCAAACTTATGTCAAGAAACTTACTCTCCTCTAATTTTTTTGAAACCTAAACTTATATTGCTTCTAACTCTTCTGAAAAGTCATAAGTTCAATGTAGGGATGGTAATTTTTTTCGTTTGACTGTTTATCCGATCGGTACCATTTTAACGGATCGAAGAATCTCGGTCCAAGCGGCTTAACGGGTAACGAAGATTACTCATTAACGACTAAACAGGTAAACAGCCCGAGAACGGTATTCTCCGCCCCATCCCCGTTTACCCATTCCCATCCCCATTAGCTTTAATATAATATATTTAAATTTTAGATATATATATATTAATATATTAAAATTTTAAAATTAAAATAAATAAAATATATTTAGTAAAACACGTTTGAATATTCTTCTTGTCTCTTGCCCTTCTTCTTTCACGCAGTCGAATCTCCATGTCTCTTGCTTTCCTTTTTTCACGCAGCCGATCTGAAGTTCTGAACATCAAAGCCAAAACCTAGCTCCATTGTCCTTCCTAGCCAACACCTTTTTCTCTCTCTGGTATGCTCATCTCTTTCCTTTTATTTTTAAAGAAAGATATCTTCTTAATTTTTTGTTTCTTAAAATACCTTTAATAACATCTTGCTGTCAGCTTCCTTTGAAATTTAAATGTATTCTTTTTTTTTTTGCGGTTGTTGCTTTGAAAATCTTCATTTTTGGATTTTTTTCCTTGTTAGTTATTTCCTTCCACACTTTTCGTTCTTCAAATGTTTCAACTTTCAATAAACTCGGATTTTTTTCCTTAATAGTTGTTTTCTTCCTCACTTTTCGTTCTTCAAATATTTCAACTTTCAATAAACTCAGCAAGTGAGATTAGATTGATGGAGAGCTAATTCAAAAAGGTAATAGGCAGTTGTTAGAAGTTAATTCAAAGACTCCATCAGATTTTTCTATTAGTATTTTTTATTTTTTTAATAAATTATAAAATTAATAAAATAATTTTATTTTTTTATATAAACGGCCAAACGGGTGTCCAGTGGATACCTGTTTATCTGGCCGGGTATCCCCGTTCCCGTCCCCGTCCCGTTAACTATAACGGCTTAACGGGACAGAGAACAAGGATATTTTTTTCTAACGGGGATGGGGACCAGTAGAGGCTACCCCGGGCCGTTGCCATCCCTAGTTCAATGTTGGTACAAGGCTTCTCAACAAAAAATAAAAAGAAATAACAAAAGTAACTTAAAAGTTCCACATACCCACTTATTTGACCTTGCAAGTTGTTTTCAACCAATTCCTAAATGCCAACCCTAGTTTCAGATTTGTTCTAGGTGAAACCAAAATGTCTGGTATGGTATCAGAGTTCCTAGTAGAACTCAAATAATATATAGCATCAAGTTCTAGTCCTCTAACTTGAAGCGAGCTACTAGTTCAAACATAGATTAATGGTTTTGTGATTGATATACATTTTTTTAAAATAAAGGGCTCACTAATGTTTTAAAGTAAATATAGAGCTCACATGACAGCACAAAAACCAATTAGTATACAATCCAGTAGTACTCAACTCAAGTCAACTCATCTAAGCCTTTTCCCAACTATATGGGGTCGGCTACATGAATATGCTTCCTCCACTTTGCTCTATTTATGACTAAGTCAACATTCAAAGTATATTCATGTTTTAGGGGATTTGACAGAGTTTTGCACTGGCTGTCAGCTACTTAACACAACCCTCCTCCTTTACCCAGGCTTGGGACCAGCCTTGGCGGAGTTATACAATCCATTAGTAGAGAACACAAAATCACAAAATTTTGCAGGGGGGAAAAAATCTCAGTTTTGAATTTCTTTAGTTTTCATGTCTATGTAGGAAGATTCTTTGATCTTGTACTGAAAAGAACTAGCAAAAGACGTTAAACTCCCTAGTATGAAGGGAGAACATCATGTTGATGAAAACAAGTTTTCTTGCAAGGCTTCTACATCAGAATGGATGTCAATGATGCGATTTAAAAGGGCTGCAATGCGTGCATATGGTTAAAGAATTAGAGGAAGAAAAGAAATAAAAAACTGGGGAACAAACAAGGAACAAACAAAATTCGTTTCTGTTTCTTTACTTTGTATTCTATCTGCTATATTTCTTCATTCTCCCAGATTAAGCTTTCTTAAATGAGTTCCTTCTATACTTAGGCATAAGTCCTATACAAGGTTAGAGAACTTGTCATAAAGATTTTAGACTCAAATCATACACACATATTATTTGATAAGTAATATAAGTTAAATATATATAACATAACAACTAAGAATATTGAAAAATAAAATACACAAAGATGATAAAATTGATAAAATTTTAACTTAAAAAATTACATATGACTAATAGGGTTTTACAGAAAATAGATTTAACTATCAGACTTTGAGGAGAAGGACCCATTTTTTGCAGAAATAATTGATTTTGACTTCAACTAGAACATTTCAACCCTCCCCCTACAACTTCTAATAAAACTATTTTCTAGTGTAAATTGATTTTCCTTTTTTTTTTTTTGCACGTGTGTGTTTGTGTGTGTGCATTCATTACCAATATTTATGCATTGACTAAAATAAATATCTGCATTCATTCAAATGGAGGGGGGCATAATAGTTCAATAAAGTCCAAAATGAAGAACCATTTTTGAACAAATGTCGTTCATTTTTGTAAATATGAAAGTTTCTTTTTTGCAAAACCTCCTAAACAATAATTTATTTACCTCCCTTTAATCTTAAACACTGAACTACTTAACTTGTTAGACTGTGAAAGCATTAATCAACTTGTGGTATCCATTCCCTCGTTAATGATTAGCATTGACTAAATAGATGTTACATAACTAGATCACCTTTTAATTATTTAAAATAATGGCAAACAAAGCAGGCATATTGCTGCACTCAAAAAAGGGAGTGTGAGTGAATGCTTAATTTAACTTAATGAATGATTTTGTTGTCCTATTTTGTCACAAATGAACAATTAGAAGCGTCAAATATGTAGGTTCTTGCTAGCTTACTAGCAGTTGTACAAAAGATCTAGGATCACATCCCAACTTCATTAAGATTGTGGAAGGGGGTTTACGGGTATTGGTAAAGGATTACCATTAGTTTGTGACTACTTGTATAATCTCATATTTCCTATGAACATCAACTCCATGTATGACTAAATATGATTATGGAAGTTAATATGTATACAAATGATGGAAAGTTACCACATGCATAACAAAATCAACATTTTGAATTAATAGAAAGTAATATTAGTAGAAAATTACAAACCTTTTGTTTAATGGGTTCTACATTTATTTTGACATCAAAAAGGCAGGGGAGGGGGGTCTTTCCTTCTCCCCATATTTACTTCCAAATATATATATATATATATATGACTTAAGAAAAACCTTCTTGACTTGATCGAGTTTGAAATCATTTAAGTAGGAAGTTAGAATACAATCAGGACTGTTGACTTCTTAAGCCATTTCAGTCATAATAAACTTCATCGTATTTTTAAATGAGCAATGCTTCTCCTCCAAAGCTAGCCAAATAAATTAAGTTTCAACTTAGTACCTTTTGAACAAAGCTCAATTCAGTCCAGTCAAGGTCACTCTCTCATCTACTTGCTTAGTTCTGCATTATGCATCAAAACTCTACTCTCACTACTCTGCATTTATTTCTCTTTGCACTTGGATCAGTGTCAAAACAATGTAGATATCTATCTAGTACATAGCAATCTATAACTTTTAAACCAACTTTTCCTGAGCAACACTAGCCCCTTGATACAGAATTTGCAATTCACTTTATCAATTCACAATTAATTTGTGATAACTATTCTTGACCTCAAATTTTACTGGTTTGTGCCTGTGCTGCTTAAACATTTCAAGAAGCACCCTTTTTTAAGTTTATCAATCCTCTAATTAGTAGTTCATCATGTCCTTTAAGCATGCCCACTATTTCCAGTCTACTAAGCGAATGCTTGAAATTGTTAACTCATTGCTTTATTCCACAAAATGAATCGTTGATTGCTTTAAGGTTTCTTAAATATGGAACAGTAATATGATAACTGATAGAACACTAGAGAGCAGAAAACTGATTTTAGCCTGATCACTCATCCAACTCCAAAAACTAATCTAATAGTTTGCACGCAAAAGATCTTCACATGTAAAAAGTGTGCAGACAAATAAGCCAAGTATCCATGACTATTTGACATCAGATAATCATCGCAATCCCATTGTAGTCACTGAATTATTTGTCATGTGCTGAATCTATCATGTTGATCAAAATGTCTTAGTGATTAGCATGTTCTGCTCTAACAGGTGAATATTTCTTGAGGTTCAAAAGTAGACGATGCTCAGGTGAAGAAATGACACAACTTCTAGTAGTATAATATTTTAAGCATAAGAAAAAACGAAAGCTTTCAATGAACTGAAAAAACCATGCTGACAAGAAATAAGCAAAAAATAATAATATTGCAACTAGAAACATAATTTTTCATTGAAAGTTAATTATATGCAGGAGGCCCACAAAATTGGAGAGCTTAGTCTTCGTGAGTAATATTCCGGTCTCACCTGAGGCCATCGCCCACCAGAATGGGAAGCAAATTTTGCCCTAGGGATGGCAGAAGCAGCTCGCCTCCCTTCATCAATCCATCTATCCGACCAAGAATTGGACCACAGAACCTGAAATGCCATGTCTTTCACCACATCTGAACTTGTCCACTCTCCTAAATCAAAGCTATAATTCAGAGCCTTCCCGGCTGCAACAACCGCCTTCCTCCCATCCTTTCCCTTCAATAAGAGCCTATAAGCCTCAGCAGCTGACCCATCCAGGGACCTCGAGCAGCACAATCTGAGTAACCTTTGAAATAAAAACTGAGACGCAAGAAGAAGCTCCCCGATAACCGGTGGTCTAAGCATCCATGAAGGAAAAGCCACAAATTCAGCAGCAGGATCGATTAATGTCACACTTTGGACCAGTCCTGGATTCATCAAAACCCAATTCGCTCCCGCCCCCAATGCCGAATCATGGAGCACCAAATGGACAGGCGCCAGCGCCATTGAGTCCATGACCTGCCCTATTACGCGTCCCATCTCCGCCGACCCGTATCCCGAGCTCTTGACACCATTTCTCCTGGAATCCCTACTAGCAATTCCTTCGTAAGGGATCTGCCCTGTCTCAACCAGCTGATCGAATCCCCAAAACAAACCTTTCTCTTTGATCTCATTGTAAGTATCCCAAACCCGACCAAAAATCCCTCCCCATCTTCCATCTTCCCCCAGATCCAGCTTATCCGAGAAGCCCGAGCCCGGGAGATCGATGGCGACGACATGGAGACCGCTGGAGCCAAGGAAGCGGATGACATGGCGGAAAGAGAAGGAGCTGCAGCCCAACCCATGCACCAAAACCACAGTTTCCCCGTCTCTAGGGCCGTGTTCGACAGCGAAGACTTGGATGAGCGAGCGGCTAGGGTTTATCTGGACCTTGATGGGTTTGCCCTTGGAGTAATGCTGGCGGAGATCATCGGGGAGGCTGAGGAACCAAGATCGGTGGTCCGGGGGCCGGAGGGAAGGAAGGGAAGCGAGGAGGAAGGTGAGAAGGGAGATGGAGATGGTGAAGTATGCCCAGAAGGCGAGAGCTCTGACGGGCGAGCCGGGTTTCGTCGGGTTTGGGAGGGAGGGTTTGCTGGGTTCTTGAGGTAGAAGGGGTTCCTTGGCCTTCTCTTCTCGTTTCTTCGACGTTTCCGCCATCACTGGAGATTGGAGCAGCGAAGGCAGAGAAAAGAGACGTTGGGAGCGTGCGTTTTAAGGGAGGGCAAAAATGCAGTTGGTAGGAAAGAAAAGGCTGGAGCACGCTGACCGTAACGTCACTTTGTTTCACGCTCATGCGCCGCCCGCTGCGGCTGCTTGTAGCGAGGGGTTCCTTGGAAGAGACGCGTGTGAACGGGCCAATTCTGGTGGAGAAGGAGAACGAAGGAAAAGTTTTTGTACACGGCAAATTTTATATGAGCTGCATTATTTTTTTTATTGATCTATATAAATTTTACATGATTTAATGTGATGAAACAAAATAAGATAACATGTATATAACCTTAAATTTTGTTATGACATACATAATACCTGCTTAATTTTTTTAAAAAAAATTTGTGTATAGACAAAAGATGGTGCAGTGCATGTTTTCTGAATGAATATCATAATTTTATAACGATGTCATAAATTTATAACTGAGTGTCGTAATTCTTTTTGGCTTTCTGAATCAGTATTATAATTTTATAACTAGAATACCGTAATTTTTTTAGTTGGATGTTGTAAAGCTTTGCCTTGACATTTTCTAAATGGGTATCGTAATTTTATAATTATGTTGTCGTAGATTTACAACTGAAGTATTAATTTTTTTTAGCTTTCTGAATGGGTGTCGTAATTTTATAAATACGATATCGTAAATTTATAACTAAATATTGTAATTTTTTTTGAGCTGAAATATCATAAAGCACATTTTCTTAGGGTTTATTGAGATTGGGGCGTCTTCAATGAGAGAGAAGGTTCAAGCACCCTGCCATCAGATCTGGAAGATTTCGATGTCCGCCGTGTCTATTGTCATCCTGGCCGTCGGCTATCGATTCAGCGTCCGTAGTTGAGCCCTTCGTCGAGAGTTTCTTGATGGCTACTGATGAGGGGTAAAATTATTATTGCATTAGTACCCGCATGCGTCGACAATTGGGTCAAGTCCAATCCCAATGTCTTGTCAGCCAGCTATCACATCCACTAGGCAGCGAAGCCCAATCGCCCTCGGTAGCCTGAGCCATCTTTGTACCTCGGCAGCCCAAGCCATCTTGTACTTCGGAGAACCGAGTTGTCCCTTACCTTGGCCAGACCGAGGCACTCGAATACCTCTGCGGAATCCGGTACAGGAGAGTTCGAATTCACGATAACAGAATAAGATTCTAAATGGAGAATCAAGCCCAGAAGTGGCCTAAGGGCCATAGGGGTGGTCTAGAACCTACACGATCATTGAATCTCAAGGCATCAACCAGCTCTCCTAGTCGTCGATCTTCTAACTGACAAGATACGGATCCTACTGGCCTCGTAACGAACTTGATTCGAATCTGTTTCGAATCTCAACAGCTTTCAGACCCCCTCCCGCAACGCGCCCAAGGAACCAGGTGATCACCTATAAATACCATAGCCCTCAAATCTCTCAGGTACGCACTCATTCACTGGCTCTCGTACTAAAAAATCCATTGAAGTTCCCACAGAGCTCGGAGCTCTCGGAAGAAAACCCATCTAGGGGAACTCTTCTGCGAGAGTCCTCTCCTCATATCTGCTTGCTGTGAATCTCCATTAACTTGGGCGTCGGGGGGTCCTCCGCAGAGGGCAACCCTCACAGCACCCTCTGCGTGCGGACTATCTTGTAGGTTCCGCCCGGGGCGACGAGACCGGCGTCCGGACTAGGAGCCCAAAAGCGCACCCAAGTCAGAGAACGGATTTCCGTGGCAACAGATTGGCGCTAGAGGAATGGCCTCAAGTCCCATAAACTTGTAATCTAGGAGACAAGACTCAAAAACCAGAAGAAGCATCCTCTAATGGCCAATCGAAAGAGATCCACATCCGAAGCTCAAGATCAGGCCGCTTCTCAGAGGCCTGACCCAATTAACAGCGTGGCACCCCCGCCACCACCGCCGGCTGAAACTCCTTCGCCGTCGGCGACGACGGTGATGCTAGATCAGTTCACCACTCTGGTCCAACAGGTCCAGACATTGACCCAGTTGGTCCAGAGGCTCCAAGCGGTTCCTAGCCCAGCCGCTCCTGCTCCCTAGCTTCATAAAGAGGTCATTGCCCCTGTTCCACCGGCGATCTCTTCTTCCAATCCGCCTGAAGCAACGGATTACTATCGTCGGCCCGCAAAGGCAAAGCCAGCACTGCAGCGAGCTGGAGGGAAGAGCCCACTCAGATCCCAACGGGTTCGTTCTCTATCCCCGTGTCTTCCCAGGACTCGACATCGTACCATCTCCTCATCGCCCGATCACTCCTACCACTGTGGATGAAAGAATCAGGCAACAGATGCAGAAAATGCATCGAGAATGGCGTCAAGAGTTAGACGTCGTCAGACAAGCCCCTCCATTCCAGCCAAAAGTGGAGCAGGGTATCCCCTTCTCCGAGAGATCATAAGGTAAGTGATTCCCCCTCATGTCAAGCTTTTCACCATCGAGCCATACCACAGATCCACTGATCCCGATGACCACTTGAACAGCTTCAGATCCATCATAATGTTCCACAGAGCATCTGATGCGATCTTGTACCGAGCCTTCCCCTCCACTCTTAGGGGATCTACCCGAACCTGGTTAACCAGCCTGAAGCCAGGTTCCATTGATTTTTTTTGATGAGCTGAGCTGTTTGCTTATCAGCCAGTTCGTCAGCAGCCGCCACTAGCGGCGGAGATCCGATTCCCTCTCTGAGGTCAAGCAGAGAGAGGGGAATCCCTGAAGAACTACCTTGGCCATTTTAACACGGCCCTCCTGGAAGTCGACCATCTCAACCACGAGGTAGCCATGTCTGCCTTGGCCGGAGAAGTGTCGATGGAGGGAGACTTCTACTTGGCTATGGAGGTTAACTATCTGAAAAGCCTCTCAGACATGATGTCCCTGGCGGATAAGTACGCCAGGTTTGAAGAATCGAGGAGGTCAGCTTAAGCCGAGCAGTTGAAGAAGAAGAAGGCAAAGGGCTCGGACAAGCAACGAGCCTACTGCCATGCAAGCCCACCTCGCCGCCAAAGAGCTCTTCTGCCGTCATCTCGAGACCAACCCCGGAGTCCGGCACGAAGGTTCGACCGCTACACTCCTCTTACCGCGCCAAGAGCGCAAATCCTGATGGAGATCAAGCATCAAATTCCTTGGCCTCCTCCTCTCCGATGCAATGCAACTTGGAGGGATGTGACCAATACTGCCGCTTCCATCGGGATTATGGGCATGACACCGAGGATTGTTGGCAGCTCCAGAACGAGATTGAGGGGTTGATCTGACAAGGCAGACTAGACCGATTCAAAGGACCCCCTGAGCCAAACAATGAGGAGAATCGCCAGCCTGAGCCTCGCCAGCTTCCTCCGCCAAACCCTCTGGTTATCGGCAATGTTAATGTGATAACGGCAGCCGGCTCCCCAACCTCTTGGCCAGGCGAGGAGGAAAACCCGCCAAAGAAAGCTCGGGTGGATGAGCTAACTTTTTCCGATGAAGATCTTCGAGAGATACAGTACCCCCATGATGATACTTTGGTTGTATCCTTGAATATGAATAATTATGATGTACACCGCATTTTGATTGATAGTGGAAGCTCCGTTAATGTTTTGTATTTTGATGCCTTCGTAAGATTGAAATTCTGGGTAGAAAGCCTTCGGGCCGTGGAGTCCACTCTGGTGGGTTTCACAGGTGACTCCATAGTCCCCGAAGGAGTTATTACTTTGACAGTCCGAGCCGGCACTTGGCCTCGCATGGCGACTATGCTTATGGATTTCTTTGTAACCAAGCTTCGGTCTCCTTACAACGCCATCCTCGGTAGGCCAGGACAAATATCTCTCAAAGCCATTATTTCTATTCCCCATCTCGCCATGAAGTTCCCCACCGAATGGGGAGTGAGAATCATTCAGGAAAGTCAAATTATAGCTTGGCATTGCTTTGTCGCCGACCTTCAATCCACAAAGCCCAAGGTGGACGGGGCTAGATGCTCGGGAAGATTTCGCCGAGCAACGAGTAGAGCCAGCCGAAGAATTGGAGGAAGTACCACTCGACGAAGCTCGGCTCGACCGAACCATAAGGGTCGGATCACAGCTGAAAGGAAAGCTTCGACAAGAATTGATTGAATTCCTTCAGAAGAACTCTAATGTTTTCGCCTGGTCCGCGTCAGATATGCCTGGGATCAGCCCAGATGTCCTGGTCCACCATCTCAGCATGGATGAGACATTTCGGCCAATTAAACAGAAGAAAAGGAGCTATGCCCCCGAGCGCCAAAAAGCCATCGAAGAGGAGGTGGACAAGCTCATCAAAGCCAATTTCATCTGAAAAGTCAATTATCCCGATTGGCTGGTGAATGTGGTCATGGTGAAAAAATCAATGGCAAATGGAGGATCTGCATTGACTTCACCTACCTCAACAAAGCCTACCCAAAAGATAGCTTCCCTCTTCGCGGATCGACCAACTCATGGATTCGACTTCGGGCCATCAAATATTGACTTTTATGGATGCCTATTCGAGATGCAACCAGATCCGAATGGCACCCGAGGACGAGGAGAAAACTGCTTTCATCACTGACCGAGATATTTATTGTTATCGAGTTATGCCCTTTGGTTTAAAAAATGCAGGTGCCACCTACCAAAGGCTGGTCAATAAAGTCTTCAAAGAGCAAATCGGCCGAAACATGGAGGTATATGTTGATAACATGCTGGTAAAGAGCAGGGAGGCATCCCGACATGTTGAGGACCTCACGGAAAGCTTCACAACACTTCGAAAGTACCAAATGAAGCTCAACCCCACCAAATGCCCTTTCGGAGTTAACTCCGAGAAATTCCTAAGCTTCATGGTCTCTCAGTGAGGTATCGAAGCAAATCCCCAGAAGATCCAAGCCCTGTGGCAAATGGCCCCTCCAGGATCGATCAAGGACGTGCAACGCCTTACCGAAAGAATAGCAGCCCTCAGCCGCTTCATTGCTCGGTCAACCAAAAAATGCCTCCCCTTCTTCAAAGCGCTTCGGTCGGTCAAAAACTTTCAATGGACCTCAGACTGTCAGAAGTCCTTTGAAGATCTCAAGAAATACCTCGGCTCACCACCTCTCCTCAGCAGCCCAAAACCAGAGGACGCTGAGCCTATACTTGGCGGCCTCTAAAAACGCTATTAGCTCAGTGCTAATCAGAGAGAAGAACAAAGTCCAAAAACCTATTTATTATATCAGCAAACAACTCAAAGATGCTGAAACGAGGTACACTCGAGTCGAGAAGATGGTCCTGGCTCTGGTAACATCGGTCCGAAAGCTGTGGCCATATTTCCAAGCACACACTGTCACCGTCACGACCAACCAACCGATCAAGGCAATTATCCATCGTCCGGAATCATCAGGGAGAATGACCAAATGGGCTGTCAAACTGAGTGAACAGACATTCAGTATCAACCTCGTCCAGCCATTAAAGCCCAGGTTTTGACGGATTTCCTCCTTGAATGCACCATACCCGAGGATGGCTCCGCTTTGGACACCCCTAGACAACCAAAGTCCAGTGCCCCGTGGTTGCTTCACGCTGATGGATCCTCCAGCGTGGGTGGTTCCGGTGCTAGCCTGGTTCTCACCAGTTCAAAGGGTGCAACTTTCGAATATGGCATATGTTTTTCCTTTCCAACCTCGAACAATGAAGCAGAGTATGAAGCCCTGCTCTCCGAACTCCGCATCGCCCATGAGCTTAAGGTTGAAAGACTAATTGCCTACACCAACTCTCAGTTGGTGGTTGGCCAGGTGCAAGGAGAATTCAAGACTCGAGAGCCGAACATGATTCGGTATCTCCAAAAGGTGCGCGATCTATCCTCTTGTTTTGATGAATTTAAAATTATCCAGATCCCAAGGGCCAAAAATGCGCGCGTTGACCTTCTATCCCGCCTGACGACTACGGAATCGATGGATCTTGAACAGAGATTCCACTTGAAAGTCTTGGAGAAAACCAGTATCACCGATGCTGACCAGATGATGCAGGTCGACACCGAACCTTAAAGAAGGGCTGCTGGCCACTGATAGAAAAGAAGCAAGGAGGCTAAAAATGCAATCGTCTCATTATGTTCTGATTGATGATCGGCTGTATAAGCGATCCTTCTCCATGCCATTGCTTAAATGCCTCCAACCATCAGAGGCTGATTATGCTCTTCGGGAGGTTCATGAAGGCATATGTGGTAATCATCTTGGCTGTCGGGCCCTGTGCCACAAAATGCTGCGTCAAAGATATTATTGGCCGACGATGCAGAAAGATGCCGATGACCTCGTCCAAGCCTGTGATTTGTGCCAGAGGCACTCAAATATCCAGAGGCTCCCCTCTACGCAACTGACTTCCATATCAACCCCTGGCTTTTTGCCAAATGGGGAATAGATATCCTTTGCCCTTTCCCCCTCACAATGGGACAAAGGAAGTTCTAATTTGTTGCGATTAATTATTTCACCAAGTGGGTTGAAACCGAAGCAGTCACCCAGATAACCGAAGCTCGAGCTAAAGACTTCGTATGGAGGTCCATCATCTGCCGCTTCGACCTTCCCCACAATATCATCACCGACAATAGGAAGCAGTTTGACAATCCTAAGTTTCAGAAATTCTATGAGGATCATGGCATTTTTCATCGCCTGACATCAGTCGGACATCCTCAAGCCAATGGAGAGGCCGAGGTAACCAACCAAACTCTCTTGCAAGGAATTAAAGCTTGACTCAACCAGACGCGAGGTAGGTGGGCAGAAGAGCTCCACCATGTGTTATGGGCCTACCAAACCACTGAAAGGGTACCCATGGGACAAACCCCATTTAAGATGGCTTTTGGCATAGAAGATGTTATCCCTGTGGAGGTCAGACTCCCCTTCCCTCGCGTGGAAGGTTATTCGGAGGAATCCAATGATGAGCAACTCCGAACTAATCTTGATCTAATAGAAGAAGTCAGGAAAAAGCCCGAATATGGATGGCCGCCTACCAACAAAGAGTAGCATGTTATCACTCCACCAGAGTCAAAGGGAAGTCTTTCCTCTCAGGTGATTTAGTGCTTCGGAAGGCATCCATCTCAAAGCCATTAGAGCAAGAAAAATTGTCCCCGAATTGGGAAGGTTCCTACCAAGTTACGGAGGTAATCAGATCCAGCACCTACAAACTCCAAGATCTGAATGAAAAATCTATTCCCCGGGCATGAAACTTGGATAATCTTTGCACGTATCATCAGTAAAAGTACGCTCTTACTAAACTTACTCTATTCATTAAATTAAATTTAACTTTCAAAGATTCGCAAAATTTTCATTTTTATGACTCTCCTTGAAAGCTGCAATGAGAAGCAGGTTTTGCTATACATTAAATCCTCGGCCGGGCCGAGCGATCTCCGTACCTTGGCAGCGCCTAGTAAAATATAATCTTTGAAGCCTCGGCCGAGCCGATTGATATCTCCGTACCTTAGCAGCATCAAGTAAAATATAATCTTTTTAAATCCTCGGCCAAGCCAAGCGATCTCCATACCTTGGCAGCGCCAAGTAAATATAATCTTTTTAAATCCTCGGCCGGGCCAAGCGATCTCCATACCTTGGCAGCGCCAAGTAAAATATAATCTTTGAAGCCTCGACCGAGCCAAATGATATCTCCGTACCTTGGCAGCACTAAGTAAAATATAATATTTTTAAATCCTTGGTCGGGCTGAGTGATCTCCGTACCTTGGCAGCGCCAAGTAAAATATAATCTTTTTAAATCCTCAATCGGGCCGAGCGATCTCTGTACCTTGGCAGCGCCAAGTAAAATATAATCTTTGAAGCCTCGGCCGAGCCAAGTGATGTCTCCGAACCTTGGCAGCGCCAAGTAAAATATAATTTTTTTAAATCCTCGGTCGGGCTGAGCGATCTCCGTACCTTGGCAATGCCAAGTAAAATATAATCTTTGAAGCCTCGGCCGAGCCCAGTGTTATCTCTATACCTTGGCAGCGCCAAGTAAAATATAATCTTTTTAAATTCTTGACCGGGCCGAGCGATCTCTGTACCTTGGCAGCGCCAAGTAAAAATAATCTTTTTAAATCCTTGGTCAGGCCGAGCGATCTTCGTACCTTGGCAGCGCCAAGTAAAATATAATCTTTGAAGCCTCGGCCGAGCCGAGTGATATCTCCATACCTTGGCAGCGCCAAGTAACATATAATCTTTGAAGCCTTGGCCAAACTGAGTGATACTTTTCTGAATATTATCTGAAGCCTCGGCCGAGCTGAGTGATATTTTTCTGAATATTATCTGAAACCTCAGCCGAACCGAGTGATACTTTTCTGAATATTATCTAAAGCCTCGGCCGAGCTGAGTGATATTTTTCTGAATATTATCTGAAGCCTCGGCTGAACCGAGTGATACTCTTTTGAATATTATCTGAAGCCTCGGTCGAACTGAGTGATACTTTTCTTAATATTATCTGAAGCCTCGGCCGAACCGAGTAATACTTTTCTAAATATTATCTGAAGCCTCGGTTGAACCGAGTGACACTTTTCTGAATATCATCTAAAGCCTCGGGCCTAATCGGGTGATCTCTCAAATGCTCTAGTGTGACTAAGATGTCCTATCATACTTCGGCAAAGGTAAGTAACATTTCTCCGCTCACCAGCAAGATTATGCGAGTTATCTCTCTTCAAAGAAAAACCTATTTCATCCCTTAAGTAGGATCACATCTACATCATAAGTTAACAGGGCTGCCCAAGCCTCCCTCTGACCTAAACAGAGATGAACACTTCCTCCGCAAAGGACTAAATATTATTGAAATGTCCAACAAAAACAAAGTAGCAAAAGCGCTGTTGGACTTGTAAACTATGCTACGATATAGAAAGCATAATATAAGTAAGACAACTCTCAATACAGCCATATTAGAAAAAGAAATGAGTATTCGAAGAAGGAAGGGTAAAACTTTCTTTATTGACAAAAATCAAAAATTACAACCTCCTGAGAGGCATTACAAGTGCATCATAGCACAGGAAATGAAAACAAACGAAATAAAAGCTCGGTCCAGCAGTTTCGGTCGATAACGATGTTTCTGCATCCGACCCAAGAAATTAGAAAAACCAGACAACTCCATTGAGTTACTGGTTAATGCCAAAGAACAAAGCTGGCCGTCCACAGATCCCTCGAATAGATGAACTTAGGGATCCAAATTGGGCAGGAGACCCATGGATGTCGATGCAGAGGATGCCTCCTCCCCAAGTAGCATGTTGGGGTGCTAGCCTCTGCTCAAGAATAAAGATAGGAGACCAGCAGACCAACACTACTCACCTCCCTCCTTACCCAAGAAAAGACCTCTCAGGCGAATAAACTGAGAGATCCAAGTTAAGGAAGGAGGTGAAGTTCATGTAAACCATGGGGGCTACGTATGCTTTGCGTTTTCTGTGGTCCCCATGGCAAGTGACAAAGGCAATATAGAGAATGCATGCATGCGCTCTCCATATGACCTCTGTGTGCATCCCGTGCGCTCTCCGTATGACCCCCTGGACTCCTTCCTTGAGGACTATTTGCTCTTCAGCAGCTCCTCCATCACCCCAACTATCTGGGACGAACCAGCTCTCAAAGGGTAAGCTCGATCACTCTGCTATTGACCTCAATGAAACGAGCGCCATAAAAACCACTCACAGAATGAAGAGGCCTTCAGGAGATGCCCAAACGTTGTCTGCTCCCCCCTTTTTTATAGGAAAACAGCCCAGGAGCAACCATTGAAGAAAAGAGCCCCGGTATTCGAAATGCCATGGCCCTGCTACCATGTGGCAGACCGAGAAAAAGGGGCGCATTGCAGAACATGCCGAGCACGCCTCCCAGGCCATGACAAAAGGCGAAGATTTTCTTCTGATCTCGAATCAAGAGCTTTAAATGCAAAAATTATCTGCAAATCATGGGGATATGAACAGACCTGGGAGATCCCCCTTCGAAAGCAACGTCGTCCAATGGCGATCGAGTACTTAACACGTACGTTAAAGGGACTTGCGTTGGAAAAGGCCAACGGGATAACTGCCTTAAGCAAAAAACGAGGCATACTTCAGCAAGTTGCAAAGCCGTTTCGTCTACCTTGGTGGAAAGCAAGCCGACTTCTTACTTCAGATAAACCGAACTATCCGCCTAACCTCGGCCCCAACCGAGGTAGTTTCATAGGTTTTGGTCATTTTGAGCCAAACTATCTTATGCCTCGAAGAGCCGAGTTAACTTGCGCATTTTGAACTGATCACCTTAGTTTGAGCAAAGCCGAAATAACATTCCATGGCAAAACCAAATGATTTCGCACATCGACAGAACTAGCTAATCACTTAACCTAGCCTCGATTAAGCGGAACACTCAATCCGACCTAAAGGCATGATTCGTTTACGTTTTGTTCGCCATCGGGAAGAACCTCTGACGGAAAGATCACTCGAGAAATGATAACCATAGCAATAAGACAAGCAGAAGGAGACAAAAGGTTAATTCATTGAATTTTGATCTTGTTACAAGTTGAAAAGGCAAAAAAATACATGAGCAACCCATAAGAATCAGGGTTCGGATCGGTTCCGGGAGCCCCCTCGATAACATTCGGAAGGACTTGACTCGTCTCACCCGCTTCGAATATAGTTGGAGGGGGAACCTCGGGTTCCTCGGCAACAATCTGAGGATGCCCTTTTGGAGCCGCGACCCCATCAGTGCCCAGAATGGTCTCAAGATCAACGTCTGAAATATTCTCGTATTCGGCTTCCTCGGCCCTAGGGGTCCGAGTATCGTAAAGCTCGGCCTCTAGAAAAGACAAATCAAATTCGGGGTAAACCTGGGAGATCTTCGACCGAGTCTCCTCTTCGCCAAACCGAAATACATTGGCACAAGCCGCCTTGTGCTCCTCAGAAAATTGAGCGGAGCTCTTGTACTCATCCATGGCCGAAGAGATTCGTCTGTTAGCTTCGGCCAACTAACTCCCAAGTTCGGAATTCATCTGGCGGCTCGAGACCAACTCCGCTCTCAAAGCCTTGAATTGGTCCTGAGCCTTGAGCTCGATTCTGCCCATCTGCAAATACCGAATCATGTAAGATTACAGCCGAAGGAAAAGGCACTAGAAAGAAGCAAGAAAAAGGATGTTGTACCTCCTCCTCTTGCCGAGCCATCTTTTCGCTCAGCTCGTGAACCTTCTCAAGGGCCTTCAATTTCACCGCTTTATTCTACTGGAGACCCTCCTTGAGGTCGTTAATCCGGGACTGCTTATCCTCAATCTCCACCGAGATTGGTCAAGATTGGAGGAGAGTTTGGCAATTTGATCATGCTGCCATTTCAGCCGATCCTCCCTATCGGCGAGCCTCCTGTTCAGGACGGCAAGCTGGTCTTGCTGTCACCGATACCTGTGCTCCTCCTCATCAAGCCTTTTGTCCCAATTGTCTTTTTCTTCGGCGTAGCTATTCTTCAGCTTGCCCCACCTCTCATCAAAACGCTGCCGCATAGCGTTGACTTCATCGGCATGCTTGGATTTGATTTGGGATAACTCCAAACAGGCCTTGTCCAATTGCTCCCGAAAGCCCTAGAGCTCTTTAACTTGAGTTTCGAGCAGGGAGGCCCTCTCGGCGACAACCTTATAGGACTTGCTCACCCTCTCAAAGTCTCCCTGGACGGACGACAAGGCCCTGGAAAGCCTACTGGTCGAGTCCACCCTTGTTCAAAGATCGGCCGCCTCCTTCCTGGCCTGAGCGCAGGCCTCCATGGCCAGATTCAGGCGCCAACTCAGCGCCCTAGAAATTAAGGCATTCTGCGAAAAACGGCATAAGTGAAAAAATATGGCCGAGCCAACCAACTGAAATTTGTTACCTTAACACAACAACTTACTTGGGAGGCATAGTTTGAGACAATCTTTATAAGGGCATGGCCACTGATCTCAGGGAGAAGGAAGACGTCCTTCGGCTCCCCAAACCACCCGAAAGCCGCCTTGACAATGTCCTCTGCGGTAGGCTCATCCACCAAGGAACCTTCTTCTGTACGCAGCACAGACCGCATCAAAGTGGCAAACATATCTTCCACTTCTGAGCCTAGAATAAAGGAGCTCACGGCTGAAGAAACGGCCGGAGGAACTTCGACCTGGTGAGTCGCCATCCGTTTGGCCTCCTGCACTAGAGTTCTGGCCTGCAGAACCTCAGATGCTTCAGCCCCAGTGAAAGGAACCTCAGTCCGAGCATCCCCTCCACTCGGCATTTCTTCTTCTTCCTCCTCTTCAAGCGTTGCTTCATCCCCAGTGGACTCCACCCAAGCCTCGGTTTCCTCCATGGCACCCCCTGGCGCCACGGAGGAAAGCCTCCCTGCAAAAGGTCCCTCCGCCTCCACCGACCTTTCCACGAGCGTCTCGACGCGAACCTCGGCAGCCGCGACTCCTCTCCTGACCCCATGACCAAAGCAGGGGCCCCTTCCCCGTCAACAGGCAGTGTCACAGGGCTGCCAACCTCTAATGAATAAGGCTGATTCGAGATAGTGACTGGACGAACCGACGATATCTCCTCGGCATCATCTGACACCACCACTAGTTGAAGGGGAGGAACCTTAATGGCTCCCTCCAAACTCCCCCCAATAGCGCTCTCCTTCTCCGCTTCCATGCCCCCTCCGGAAGGGGGAGCTCATCAACCACGACCGACACTCCTGCTTCCCCCCTCTTTGGGGTGGAGGAAGGGCGACCGGCGCCGTCTTTTCCTAACTCCTTCGGGCGAGACCCAGAGGGACGAAACCTCTTTTCGGACCTATGCTTATCTCCAGAACTGGAGCCCCTATGGCGCTTGCCCAACTCCTTTTGAATTTAGCCCACAAATGCCGACCTCTCGGCTGAAAACACAGTAAACATTCAGTCAAAAGGCAATAGGGCTGCCTGAGCATACCAACCGACAAAGCAAAAGGGGAAAAAGGTTCACCTTGGGGGTCTACAGAGCTAAGCCCGATGGCAAAAAGGGCATTCTCTAATGACAGGGCGCTAGTAGATAACGCTCGACCAGTGCGAAGAGTAACCAAATCCCTTTTCTCCTGCTTGGATAACCCCGGGCGCGTCTCCGGATCTTTCACGTAACTCACTCATGTCCCTGAAAAATCTGAACCAATGTTCCCCTCGGTGATGAAAAACTGAGACTTTCACTGCTTTATTGTAGACGGATTATCTAAAATCATTTTGAATGACTTCCGGGGGCCAATATAAGGCCACTTAGAGCTCCTCCCAGAAATGAGGTTATAGCAGACTCAGAACATAGGGAGGGTTGCAATCACCCCAACACGGCTACACAGCGAGATAAACCCGATGAGATTGCGCCAGCTATTTGGGGCCACCATTGTTGGGCATATATTGTAGAACCTCATTACCTCTTGCACCAACGGGTGGAGAGGAAACCGGAGACCTTCCCTCAAGCTTTCCTCGTAGAAGAAAACCCCACGGCTTAACTCCGTCAAGACCCTGTGCTCAGCTTTCGAAACCCATAGGAATACGTCTCGGGGAACCCTGTAATGGCGACGGATCCGATCAAGGTCATCAAGGGTTATCTCTGAGGCAACATCACTCGGACCCTTCATGTTGACAGGTTGGGAAGCGAAACACGAATGAGCCGGCGAGGGTTTGGGAGGAATGAAAATCTTTGTGGCAGGGACAAAAAGGCATTTGAGAAGGAACGCCACCCTAACCCTCTTTAAATAGCGTCCAGAAGGAAAGCCCGAGACGCTAAAACTTCCGATATGGATGCCAAAAATACAGGAGCCTCGCCACGTGGGACTCCCACAATCGCGGCCTGTTGGAAACGAGGCATTTCCTACTCGAGATGTGGCAAAAAATGATGATGAAACAGCGGCTGTCATTTACGAGATCATCATTGCCTGCCCCTTCGGATCCCCCTGAATGAGATTATTCTAGAACTCTACTCCCTACATCTGAATTTACACTTCGGACTAGGGAGTGGGGGCATGTGATGAGGGGTAAAATTGCCATTGCATTAGTACCTACATGCGTCGATAATTGGGTCAAGTCCAATCCCAACGTCTTGTCAGCCAGCTGTCACATCCACTAGGCAGCGAAGCCCAATCGCCCTCGGCAGCCCGAGCCATCTTCGTACCTCGACAGCTCGAGCCATCTTCGTGCCTCGACAGCCCAAGCCATCTTCGTACCTCGGCAGCCCGAGCCATCTTTGTACCTTGGTAGCCCAAGCTATCTTCATACCTCGGCAGCCCGAGTCATCTTGTACCTCAGAGAACCAAGTTGTCCCTTGCCTCGGCCAGATCAAGGCACTCGAACACCTCTGCGAAATCCGGCGCGGAGAGTTCGTATTCACGATAACTAAATAAGATTCCAAATGGAGAGTCATGCCCATAAGTGGCCTAAGGGCCATAGGGGTGGTTTAGAACCTACACGATCGCTGAATCTCAAGGCATCAACCAGCTCTCCTAGCCGTCGATCTTCTAACTGACAAAATACGGATCCTACTGGCCTCGTAACAAATTTGATTCGAGTTCGTTTCGAATCTCAATAGCTTTCAGACCTCCCCCTCCCGCAATATGTCCAAGGAACTAGGTGATCACCTATAAATACCACAGCCCTCAAATCTCTTAGGTACGCACTCATTCACTGGCTCTCGTACTGAAAAACTCCATTGAAGCTCCCACAGAGCTCGGATCTCTTGGAAGAAAACCCATCTAGGAACTCTTCTGCGAGAGTCTTCTCCTCATATCTGCTTGCTGTGAATCTCCACTGACTTGGATGTCGGAGAGTCCTTCGCAGAGGGCAACCCTCATAGTACCCTCTGCGTGCGGACTGTTTTGCAGGTTCCGTCCGGGGCGATGAGACCAGCGTTCGGACTAGGAGCCCAAAAGCATACCCGAGTCGAAGAACGGATTTCTGCGGCAATAGCTACCATTGTTGTATTCCGTGAAATGGTTTAGGGTGGGGATTATAGTTTTGGATTCTGGTCAGGAAGACAGTTCTTGGTTCCTCTGGCGAAGAAGGCGTTTATGAGTTCAGTGGTGCATGCTTGCTGGAGCCCTCATATCCCGCCGGATGAAAGCTTGCTTTGTTGGCTTAATATTATTTCTAAGCGTGGAAGCACTGAGCACAAAATTCTGGCTAGAATCGAGATGCTAGGTTCATACAATGATGCTCCGTTAATGGAGAAGAGCGATAGAATGCTTGCATTTTGCCTTGGCTTTTAAAATGCCAGCATCCGACCTGCATATTTGAAATTCCATCTCAGTGGATATTATCATGCATTTGGTCAGTCTTTTGACCTTTGGCCTTTAGGAAAACTCAGAATTATTGGGAGAACGGAATGATTCTTCCTTTGAATTCCTAGAAGGTTCTCACTGTTGGTCTCACAGTAGGCTGCCACCATTTTTTTTTGTGTGGTGAAAGCTTTAACAAGAACTGGGAAGTGGTGGAGCAAATCATATCTGTGGTGACTCTTGTTGGTCCAGTGCTACCCCTCTCGGTCCTTCTTGCGAAATCTTTAAGATCCGATGGCAGGGGTGCTTGAACCTTCCCTCTCATTGAAGACGTCCCAATCTCGATCTGATTTAAAAAAAAATGGGACTAAAAGATTTCGAAAGTAGGGACTTCTTCAACGATGATTAGAAAGTTAAGAAAGAAAATAAAATTGCTAAGAATAATTTTGAAAGAAGGCAAAAATAAAAAGATAAACTTACTCTTCATTATCTTGAATGATGTCATTTACAGAGGTTTAAATATAGATGAAAGAAACATCGCGCAGCAAGAAATTAGAGGCACGTTATCCACTATCTAATAAAGTGCAAAACTAACTAGTCCACATACAGATAAACTTAAAAGATAAAACCCACGAACAGATAAAATCCATGTACAGATAAACATGGGACACGTAGAGTGACTTGGTCTAAGTAGGAGAACTGAGACTCTGAGTTATCCAACTGCAAAGTAGGAGAACGTGGGACACCTCAATTCTGCATTATCTCAACACTCCCCCTTAATGCAGATACTCCCAATTTTTCTCTTAAATATAAAAGCTTTTCAATGGCAATGCTTTTGTGAAGATATCTGCTAATTGTTCTTTGGTGTTGCAAAATTGCAGTTCAATACTTCCATTAGTCACTAGTTCACGAACAAAATGATATCGAAGTTCAATGTGCTTTGTTCGCTGATGAAACACCGGATTCTTTGTCATTGTAATTATGGATTGATTGTCACAGATGATAGTAGTTGGGCCCTTCTGTGATAGTTTTAAATCCTCCAATACTCTACGTAACCAGATAGCATGACAAGCTGCAGCAGTAATGGCTACGTACTTAGCTTCAAATGATGATAGTGCTATAGTACTTTGTTTCTTTGAACTCCAAGATATTGCTCCAGATCCAAGGGTGAAGATGTAACCAGAAGTGCTTTTTTGATCATCAACTGAACCTGCCCAATCACTATCAGAAAAGCCACACAAAGATAACTTATTAGCATTAGTGTATGAAATACCATAGGTAATAGTTCCTTTTAAGTATCTCAACACTCTTTTCGCTGCCACAAGATGAATTTTGCTTGGACTTTGCATAAACCTTGATAGCAAACTTGTTGCATACATAATGTCTGGACGAGTATTTGTGAGATATAACAAACTTCCAATTAGACTCTTGTACATATGTGCATCAATCTATTCTTCTCCATCATTTTGGCTAAATTTCTCACCAGTGTTCATTGGAGTCTTCATTGGCTTGCAATCAGACATTGCAAATTTCTGAAGAAGATCTTTTACATACTTCTCTTGAGAGACAAAAATTCCATCACCAAATTGTTTTACTTCCAAACGAAGAAAGTAATTCATCAAGCTAAGATCTGACATCTCAAAATTTTTAATCATACTATTTTTAAATTCTGTAATTAGTTCATCACTACTGCCGGTATATACCAAGTCATCAACATATAAACAAACCATAAGAATATTTGTACCTTTTGACTTAACATATAAGGTGAGCTCGCTTTTGTTCCTTTGAAAGCCATTCTGTATAAAGTGCTGATCAATCCTTTCATACCATGCTCTGGGTGCCTGCTTAAGTCCATAAAGTGCCTTCCATAATCGATACACCTTTTCTTCATTAACAACTTCATAGCCCTGTGGTTGCTGCACATATACTTCTTCATCCAAAAAACCATTCAAAAAAGCTGATTTGACATCAAGTTGAAAAACATTCCATTGATAATGAGCAGCTATAGATAAAATTGTTCTAATTGTATCAAATCTAGCTACTGGAGCATAAGTTTCTACAAAATCAATACCTTCTCGCTGCATATAGCCCTTTGCAACAATCCTTGCTTTAAATTTTGGATTGATCCATCTGCTTTGTATTTGATTTTGTATATCCATTTTAAACCAATAGCTTCATGGTTAGGTGGTAGATCCATGAGCTCCCAAGTATCATTTTTTATTAATGCTGAAATTTCATCATCCATAGCTTTGCACCATTCTTTGTGCTTTATTGCTTCTTCAAAATAACTTGGTTCATCAACAGAAGTAAACTGACATCTTTCATATATATCAATCAAAGATTTTATCTTTCTTGGAGGAGATTCAGAAGATGATGAATAAGGAGAACTCACAAGTGTAGACTGCACAGGTGTAGTCCTTGGTGAAGATTGATTTGGATCGATTAAATCTTCACTTTTATCATCAAAGGCCACTGATGTTTCTTCAGCTTGAACTCCACCCATTGCTGTATTCTGTAATTCATTCCAGTTCCATGCATTCTGCTCATCAAATATCACATCCCGGCTAACAACAAGTCTTTGAGTTATAGAATTATAAAACCGATAAGCCTTGCTTTCAATACTATAACCAATAAAGATGCATTTCATGCTATTGTCATCTAATTTTTTCCTTTTCTGAGATGGAATGTGAACATAAGCAAGACACCCAAATACTCTAAAATGAGTTACCTTTGGTCTCCATCCATGCCAAGCTTCAAATGGTGTTATGCCTTGAAGTGAAGATGTGGGGCTACGATTGAGTATATAGGCAGTGGTATGAACTGCTTCGGTCCAGAAATTGTTAGGAAGCCCTTTTGCTTTAATCATGCTTTTTGCCATCTTAACAAGACTCCTATTCTTTCGTTCTACTACTCCATTTTATTGTGGTGTGAAGCTTGCAGTCAATTGCATGTGAATGCCATTATCTTCACAAAAAAAGAGTAAATTCTTTTGAAAGAAATTCTCCACCCCTATCGGTTTGCAATACCTTTAATGCATGGCCACTATTCTTTTCAACAAAGCATTTAAACCTTTTGAATACAGAGAAGCTATCTGACTTTTCTTTAACAAAATATACCCATGTGATTCTGCTAAAATCATCAACAAAAACAATAAAATACTTGCTATTGTCTAAGGATAGAGATTGCATTGGTCCGCATAAATCTGCATGCACCAGTTCAAGTGGTTTTGAGGCCCGCCAAGCCTTTCCTTTTGGAAAAACATCCCTGTGATGCTTTCCAAGCACACAACTCTCACATATATGATCATTCTTCATAACTCTAGGTAACCCATACACCATATTCCTTTTTGATAAAAGCTCCAAATTGTGATAACCCAAAAGTCCATATCTATGATGCCATAACACATTATCATTTGCTAATGAGACATTCAAGGCATGATCAAGACTTAGAGAGAAAAGTTTATTTTCAATCATAGGTATCTCAATAATAAGTAAACTCTTAGTGTTATCATAAACACGACATCTTAAATCTTCAAAAACAAGTGAATAACCTTCAGTCAAAAATTGCCCAACACTCAACAAATTAGACTTCAAGTGAGGAACATATAAAACATTTTCAATTGATTTCAAGCCATAGAAATCAAGTTTCACAATATCTTTCCCATGAGCTTCTCGAACATTACCATCACCCATTTTTACTTTTGTAGTAACAGATTTATCCAAATAAGAAAAGATCTCTGCACAACCTGTCATATGATTGCTGTATCCACTATCAATGTGCCAAACTTATTTAGGACATTCTTTTGCAGTAAAGCATGCAAGAAATAAATTTTTATTTGATCCCTTTTCATGTTCTTCTGCAAAATTTGCATGTTTTTCTTTCACTCTACAAAAACACTCAATATGGCCATACTTTTTGCAAAAATGACAAAGAAAAGGCTTAGAGATTTCACCCTTTTCATTACTTTTCTTTATCCGACAAAACCTTTCAATATGACCATATCTCTTGCAATAATTACACTGAAAAGGTTTAAAATTTTCACCTTGGCTGTTACCTTCATTGCGATTCTGATAAACTTTACCAATACATCCTCCATCTCTTCTGCCTCGAAAAGAACCTCCTCTATTTCTTGGTGTACAATGATGATTAATACTTTCCTTTAGAGCATTCACCTTAGAATAAAAGGCTTTTTCCACTATACTTTCATTGAACCTTTTCAATCTGTCATCATGTGACTGAAGAGAGCCAAGTAATGCACTAACTGAAAGTTTGGTTAGATCCTTGGATTCTTCTATAGCAGCTACAATATGATCATACTTAATTGATAAACTTCATAATATTTTTTTCAACAACTCTTTGATCAGATAAATCTTCACCATAAATTCTCATTTGATTAACAATTTCTAGAACTTTGAAAAAAAAACTGATCTAAAGAATCATCATCTTTCATGCTCAATGTCTCAAATTTTCAACGAATAGTTTAGTGTTTGACAGTTAATACCTTAACATTACCTTGATATCCTTCTTGCAACAAATCCCAAGCATCTTTAGAAGTTGTAGCTGCTGAAATTCGAGGAAAAATTGCATCACCAATGGCCTGTTGAATGAAGAAGAGAGCTTTGGCATTCTTTTTTATATTCTCTGGCTTTAATGCTCCTTTCTCTGGTAGGCCTTTCTCCACCAATTCCCACAAATCTTGTGAGATAAAAAGAGTCTTCATCTTTTTGCTTCAGAAATCATAGCCTTCTCCTTTGAATATTGGAATCACCGAGTTGATGGTACTGCTGTTGAATGCCATTGGCTCTGATACCACTTGATAAAAAAATGGGACTAAAAGATTTTGAAAGTAGGGACTTCTTCAACGATGGTTAGAAAGTTGAGAAGGAAAATAAAATTGTTAAGGATAATTTTGGAAGAAGGCAAAAATAAAAAGATAAACTTGCTCTTCATTATCTCGAATGATGTCATTTACAGATATTTAAATGGAGATAAAAGAACATCGTGTAGCAAGAAATTAGAGGCACGTTATCCACTATCTAATAATATGCAAAACTAACTAGTCCACGTACAGATAAACTTAAAAGATAAAACCCACGAACAGATAAAACCCATGTATAGATAAACATGGGACACGTAGAGTGACTTGGTCTAAGTAGGAGAACGTGAGACTCTGCGTTATCCAACTGCAAACTAGGAGAATGTGGGACACCTCAATTCTGCATTATCTCAACACTAATCTCTGGGGTGGGTCCTCCGAAGGAAGACTACGTAACCAATCAATTCGGCATTTTTTCTGATGGTAAAGTAAAGAACCATGGCAGAACCGTCGCAACAGAGTACGGTGTGGAGGTTGCTAGAGGGCATGGGATCACCGCCGAAGGAACGGAGGTCGGCAGCGAGGGAATCCTGGGCGGCGTAGAGGATAAATGCAGCGGTAGCAGAGATTGGGCGGAAAGGGGCTAGGGGCTTGGAGGAGGCACCGGGGAGGAGGTCTGGGATGGCGATGATGATGGCGATCGACTAGAGAGACTGTTAGTCATCGAATTCCATGCTGAATGAAATTGCGACATTGTAGTTATAAAATTACTATACACATTCAGAATGTCAAAAAAAATGTTAAGACAAAGCTTTACGATATTTAGGTTAAAAAATTATGACACCCCAGTTGTAAATATACGACACCATAGTTATAAAATTACGACATCCGTTTAGGAAGTCAAAAAAAATACAATACTTTAATTGTAAATTTATGATACCATAGTTATAAAATTACGACATCAATTTAGAAAACATTAAGGCAAAACTTTATGACATCCGGTCGAAAAAATTACGACACCCCGGTTGTAAAATTACGACACCCGTTCGAAAAGCCAAAAAAATTTTACGACACCCCAGTTGTAAATTTAAGACACTGTAATTATAAAATTACGATACCCATTCAAAAAATGTGCACTGTACTGCCTCTAGTCTATACATAAATTCCAAAAAAAAGCTGAGCGGGTGTTAATGCATGTCATGTCAAAATTTAAGATTGTATCACTGCTATCCCATTTCATCCTATCATATCAAGCTATGTAAGATTCATGTGGACCAATAAAAAAAGCAGTGCAGCTCACATAGGATTTGCTGCACCGGAGGCGATATACAAAGACTTTTCTAGAGAGTGAAAGCTTGGTGATAGTGAGTTCATTGGGCCCAGTTATTTTTTATTTTAATCTAAGAGCTTTGCTCCGTATTTTTGTCCCCAAAAGAAAAAATCGTAATTAGGGTGCCCCTACAAAATCCAGGTATTATAATCGAGCTATTTTTCAAATCGGTGTCCTTTAACACCGGTTTAACAACAATAGCGTCGGATGCAAAGGTTTTGCGAAAATGGCGTTAAAGTGAAAAACGTCATTTGAAATAGCGTTTTTCACCCAACCCTCAATGCCATGTTAGTGCTGGAAAGCACCAGCGGAAAGGGGACGACCGAGCATGAAAGCGTCACATAGCGTGGTGCTTTCAGTAAGCGCCATGGTTTAGCAGACGCTGAAAGCGCCACACAGAATCAGAAAGCACCACACGGAATGGCTCTTTTTGAAAGCACCACTCCATATGGCACTTTTCGGCCTTCAATGGTCAAGGGTGTCCTTAAAATGTGGAGGATTGAACTCCTTAAATTTTGCCGGATTGACGTGATGTTCCTACTTGGACATGGTGCTCTATTGTAGCTAGAAAAGAAATAATTTGTGCTATAGGGACTACTGCTAAAACACTAATTGCTACTGCAATAGCTGCTGAATGAATTGTTGGAGAGCGCGGAATACCCCCAAGATCACGGCTATAGCGTATATGAGTAATGCAAAAATCTTTTACCGTTCTAATCTATGAGTATAAGATTATACCTTCAGACTTGAACGCTGGAACACTTGATTTGATTGCTCGACCTCAACCTTTTGGCCTTCCGCCGTATTCCCGAAATACCTGCTTCTCTCACAAGATGGTGGGATCTCTCTCGGCCGACCTAGGGTTTCTTGCTTTCTTTTTTCTCAAAAGCGTTAACCCTAGCAACCAATTGAGAGGGTATTTATAGGGCTACAACAGGGACCTAATAGGCAAATATGAAAAGGACTTCCCACGTAATTAAATCTCCTAATCCTATCCCGGGTTAGGATTTAATTACGTAAATTATAATTCATTCCACTAAAGAATTATAATTGTACTCCTAATCATATTCGAATTTATATTTTCGAGCCTTAATATTAAATACTTATTATCTCCCCACGTTAAGATTACAGATATCCACCAATTAAATTTAAATACTGACAATATAATTTAATTGGCTGTTATTATCCTTGAGACTTATCCACTTAACTTATTTGACGTATCGGATTCAAAATCCACTTGCAAGATTTGATACGATCAAAACTTATAAGCTTTCTCAAGGGGATATCATCAGTCCAAATTAATCGGACGTGGATTCCTTCAACTATTAATATTCACCATATACATAATGTTATTGCCCAACCCACTGAGTTTATTGACTCATATAGAATCTCACTCTATGTGTAATCAAAGCAATAAACACTACATACACGTGTCTAGAAATAGAATTCAGATTAAGAGCATAAGTAATCATAATATTCATGAGTTCTAAATTATTTTATAAAGTCAGTATAAAATAATCAACTCAACTGGGTCCTGTTCAATACACACAAAGTGTACTAGCACAAATAGTTAGAATAAACCATTCCCCGTAGTCAAGACAGACCTACTTAAATTTGTGCTACAGCTCTACTGATGGTGTGTCCAATTCCATCTAAAACTGTGAACAATAAACTTGTATTCCAAAAGAACCGATGATCTAGTCTTCTGTGTGTAAGCCGTACTCTACACACTAGATCAAATACTCTTTGGAAATACTAGACACATGCACATATATATAGTAAATGGCACACATTGCTCAAAATGAATTCTCATTAAAAATGTAAAGACATAAAGCATATCTTTTAGTCTATATCTCTATCAATCTCCCACTTAGACTCAAAGCAATGCTTGTACACATCTAACTCCCATGCCCTCTACATGTCTATCAAAAACTTTTGAAGTTAAACTCTTTGTAAAAGGATCTGCCAGGTTGTCCTCAGATGTAACCTTGGTCACCAGCACGTCACCTCTTTGCACGATGTCACGTATCAGGTGATACTTACGCTCAATGTGTTTAGATTTCTTATGGGTCCTGGGTTCCTTCGAATTAGCAACTGCCCCACTATTATCACAATAAAGTGTAATAGGTAATTGCACTGAAGGTATCACACTAAGATCCAAAAGAAAGTTTCTTAGCCAAACAGCCTCTTTTGCAGCTTCAGATGCAGCCACATACTCAGCTTCCATGGTAGAGTCAGCAACACAAGTCTGCTTCACACTCCTCCAGCTAATTGCTCCACCACCCAAAGTAAACACATATCCCGAGGTTGATTTCCTAGATTCATTATCTGATTGGAAGTCCGAATCTGTATATCCTATAGGCACAAGACTATCTGCTTGGTAAACTAACATATAATCTTTAGTCCTTTTCAGGTACTTAATTATATGTTTTACTGCAGTCCAATGTTCTCGCCCAGGGTTAGACTGAAATCTGCTAACCATGCCTACGGCAAAACAGATATCAGGTCTAGTACATAGCATAGCATACATTAGGCTTCCTACTGCAGAAGCATAAGGAACTGCCTTCATACTTTCTATCTCATCAGGTGTCTTAGGACACTGATCCTTAGATAGAGAAATTCCATGCCTGAAAGGAAGAAATCCTTTCTTGGAATTATGCATGCCAAAACGGGTGAGAATTTTATCGATATAAGTGGCTTGAGATAAGCATATCATCCTTTGCTTGCGATCTCGCAAAAGCTTGATCCCTAGGATGTGACTTGCTTCTCCCAAGTCCTTCATATCAAATTGTCCAGATAACCATACCTTGACCGAAGATAACACTCCCATATCGTTTCCAATAAGTAAGATGTCATCCACATATAGCACCAGAAACACCAAAGTTTTTCCATCACGCTTCTTGTACACACATGACTCGTCAGGACTTTGATCAAAACCATAAGATTTAATAGCTTGATCAAAACGAGTATTCCAAGATCTAGATGCCTGCTTAAGTCCATAAATGGACCTCTTAAGCTTGCACACCAAGTGCTCCTGGCCTTTTACTATAAAACCGTCTGGTTGCATCATGTAAATGCATTCGTCAAGATTTCCATTAAGGAAAGCTGTCTTGACATCCATTTGCCAAACTTCGTAATCGAAATGAGCTGCAATGGATAAGAGAATCCGGATAGACTTAAGCATAGCTACTGGTGAAAAGGTTTCCTCATAGTCGATCCCTTCTTTCTGAGTAAAACCTTTTGCAACTAGCCTAGCCTTGAAGGTTTCCACCTTCCCGTCTGCTCCTCTCTTCTTCTTATAGATCCACTTGCATCCGATGGGTTTTACTCCCTCGGGTGGTTCTACAAGATCCCAGACCTGATTAAAGTGCATAGACTCTATCTCTGATTTCATAGCATTTTGCCAAAGAGTTGCATCTTTATCCTGTAATGCTTCATTGTAGCTACTGGGTTCAGTATCCAGTTCATCAGAGATTCTGTCATATGACTCTCCAAGGAACGTATACCGTTTAGGTGTATTTACAACCCTCCCACTACGACGAGGCACAACCTGATTGTATGTGCTAGTAGTAATACGATCTGACTCTGATCCTTGTGCTCCATCAACCTGCACTGGTTCTGAAACTGGTGCATTAATGGTATCCTTTTGTA
>UESW01004268.1:932357-982978 GCA_900491605.1 Calamus simplicifolius
GGCTTTGAACCTTCCTTAGTGAGTTGTTATCGAGTTTACTTGCTAAAAGGTGAACATGATGTCTTGAACCTTTCAGCGTTTTGTGTAAACTAAGACAATAATAATCACGCAACTTCTTCCCTAGCATTCTTTTGGTTCTCATGGTTGTGTTCATTTTGGCCCCGAACATCTCCTGGTCTCATGAGCGCTTCAGATAATTAAACCTTAAAATTCTCATAGAATTGGCCCAGTTCACACTCACATAGGTGATTCTTATTAAGAGTATCCTGCCATACCCCACATGAATGTTCATGTCATAAGAATCATTAAAAGCAATGCTTATCCTAATACCTTTAGCAGGTAGCACCAATTATCATAGGAATGAGTAGGATTGGACATCCTTAGTACTTTCAAGTCTCTTCATAATTTAGTTGTCCCTTTTGAACCTAGATCTTGGGATCTCCAGTCAGCTAGGTTGGGTATCCACTATGAAATTTTTTAATTATAGGTTTTAAACACATTCTCCTCGATAAACAGTTTACTTGATCTCTTGGTAACCCCTTTGTTAATGGATCCGCTAGGTTTTTCTTTGACTGAATATAGTCAATAGAAATTACACCAATTTCAAGTAACTGCTTAATGGTATTATGTCTGCGACGTATATGTCTAGACTTACCATTATACATCTTATTCTATACTCTGCAAATTATCGATTGACTATCACAATGTATGCATATTGTAGACACGGGCTTTGGCCAACATGGAATATCTTCTAAAAGGTTTCGAAGTATTCTGCTTCTTCAGCAGTCTTTTCTAAAGGCAATAAACTCAGATTCATAGTGGATCGAGCTATACATGTTTGTTTTTTTCATGACACAGCACCTCCTCCTAAGGTGAATACATATCCACTTATGGACTTTGTATCTTCTGTATTAGATATCCAATTTGCATCATGTATCCTTGTAGTACAGCTGGATATCTTGAATAATGTAATCCATAACTTAGGGTATATCGCAGATATCTTAATACCCTTATTAGAGTTGTCCAATGATTTGGACATGGATTTCTTGTGAATCTACTCAACTTATTGATAGCATATGCTATGTCAGGACGAGTGCAATTCATGACATACATTAAACTGCCAATTATACGTGAGTATTCCAATTGAGATATGGGTTCTCTAGTATACTTACCAAATGTAGATTAACATCTACAGGTGTTTTCACCGGGCTAATATCATACTTTTTATACTTATTTAATATTTTCTCAATATAAAGAGATTGAGATAATATTATTTCTTCAGATGTTCTAGTGATTCGAATCCCTAGTATAACATCTACAACACCCATATTTTTCATATCAAAATGTTTGATCAACATTTTCTTTGTCTGTTTAATTATTTCAGTATTACTACCAATGATTAGCAAGTATCTACATATAAGCAGATTATCACATACCGTTCAGGCAGGGTTTTGGTATATATACATTTATCACATTCATTTATTTTGAATCCATTTGATAACATGACATTATTAAATTTTATATGCCATTGTTTAGGTGCTTGCTTTAATCATATAAGGATTTAACAAGATTTAACAGAATGCTAATTCAACATTCCAGTTTGAACATCCATTTGATGAATTTCAAGATTGTTAATGGCTGCAAAAGCTTTTCTTATAGATGTTATTCTACTTACTGGTGAATAGGTATCTATAAAGCCCTTAGCCACTAATCTGGTTGTCAATTGATCCATCAGCCTGTGATGCCCCTCCCAATAGTCCCACATCTGGTTTATATGTAGTCAATTGGATGGCCCTGAATTTCTTGTAACATACAATATGGTATCAGAGCACCAGTCGGAAGTGCAGCTTGCCACACAAGACAAAGTGCTACATCCATGGGAGCCACCTCTTGAACCTATGGGGGCCACCTCTAGAATCCTGTCTGTCTGGTGGTTGTGAATTACCCCTGGCGACGAGGACGTCGCCTCTGGTTAGATTGTGATGTTGCAAAAGCGATTGGAACATGTCGTTATAGATGTTCATTTGGACAAGGTTACTTCCAACTTGGTGATGTGGGACTAGGTATCTTAACAGAACGTCCTCGTCGCCAAGGGTAATTGATCACAACCACCAGGCAGGCAGGATTCTAGAGGTGGCCCCCACAAGTTCAAGAGGTGGCTTCCCCCATTAGCACTTTTGTGACTTAGCTCCTGCCTTAGCCACTAATCTGGCTTATTCAACTTGTCAATTGATCCATCAGCCTTTAGCTTTTTTTAAAAAAATCCATTTGCATCCTAAAGGTTTCATACCAGATGGTAAGTCTACCAACTCCCAGGTATGATTATGCATGATGGACTCAATTTCATTATTGATAGCTTCTTTCCAAAAGGGTGCTTCTGGATTAGACATTGCCTCTTGAATGTCTGAGGTTCATCTTGTAACATATAAGTTACATAATCAGGACCAAAAGACTTTTCAACTCTTGGTCTCTTACTGCGTCTGGGTTCATCTTCAGGATATTCTTCCTGATGACTACTACTAGCAGTATTATTATCATAAGTTCTTTTATTTGAACTTATTTTTAATTTTCTTTTACTTGAAAATATATCTTCAAAGAATGTTGCATTCCTTGATTCCATGATTGTATTTTTCTGTATATCAATTATATCTAATTTATACACAAGAAAGCGATATGCACTACTATTATGTGCATAACCGATAAATATACAATCAATAGTTTTAGGTCCTATTTTGACCTTTTTGAGGTCCAAAATAGCTACTTTAGCTAGACACCCCCATACTCTTAAGTAATTGTAAGAAGGCTTCTTTTCTTTCCATAACTCATATGGAGTAACTTTCTTCTTCCTTAAGAGGTATCTTATTAAGAATATGATTTGCTGAGAGAATTGCTTCTCCCCATAAATTCTTTTAATGTGCGATTTTTACGTTTCACAATTCCATTAGATTGAGGGGAATAAGGAGCAGTAGTTTGATAAATAATACCATGCTCTTGACAGAATTTGTCAAAAGGTGCATTGTATTCACTACCTCTATCACTCCTTATGGCCTTAATCTTTTTTCAAGTTAATTTTCAACTTCATTCTTATAACATTTAAACATTTCTAAAGCCTCATCTTTAGACTTTAGTAGATACACGTAGCAGTTTCTTGTTGAATCATCAATAAATGTTATAAAATACATTTTACCTCCTCTAGTTTGAACTAACTTTAAGTCACATAAGTCACTGTGAATTAAGTCAAGAGGTTCAGTATTTTTTTCAACTGATGAAAATGGTGTTTTTGCTAACTTAGCTTCAACACACACTTCACACTTGTAATGTGGATCAATTTCACGATTAGGTAATAATTCTAATTTCATTAATTTTTGTAATGAATTAAAATTCACATATCCTAATCTATCATGCCATAAACAAGAAGAGTCAACCATATAAGTAGAAGAAAAAGCTTTATTTATTTCAAGGTTTTTGTGTACAGTCATTACATTAACCTTGAATAATTCATTATTCAAGTAACCCCTTCCAATAAATATCCCCCCTTAGTGAGTACAAATTTATCAGACTCAAAGACCATCGTAAAGCCATGTTTGCTTAGGAGGGAACCTAATATAAGATTCTTTCGGATGTCAGGGATATGTAGCACATCATTAAGTAGAAGCTCCTTGCCAGATGTCATCTTCATAACAATGCGACCAAGTCCTTCTATCTTGGATGTAGCGGAGTTACCTATGACCAAATTTCTACCATTGATAGGAGTATATGATGAGAACATACTCTTATCAGAGCAGACATGTTTGGTAGCTTCAGTGTCGATGTACCATTCATTTGCTTTGTCAACCACGTTTGCTTCAAATACAACAGCTGACAGCATCATCTCGGATGCCTCTTTGGATAGGGTTTCAGTAATGTTGAATTCTTTCTTTTCTTTTCCTTGAAACGGTAGTCCTTGGATTTGTGTCCTTACTTTCCACAAAAAAGCACTTTCCCTTAAACTTGTATTTCTTTGGATTGCCCTTCTTCTGTTTAAAGCCTTCGCCTGGAAACTTGTGTTTCTTCTTCGCTTCTATGAGGTTGGCCTTTAGCTCAGTAGGTTGTCCTTCTGTCTTCTTGTCTTGGCTCTTATTGTCCTCCTCGATCATCAGGCGAACAATTAGGTTTTCAAGTCCCATCTCCTTCCGCTTATGCTTCAGGTAGTTCTTGAAGTCCTTCCATAATGGTTGTAGCTTTTCTATGATGGCAGCTACTTGGAATGACTCATTGAGAGACATTCTCTCTGCATGTATCTCATGCAGGATGATCTGGAGCTCTTGGACTTGCTCCATAACAGTTTTATGGTCGACCATTTTGTAGTCTAAGAACCTTCCAACCACAAACTTCTTGTGTCCAGCATCCTCTGTCTTATACTTTTTATCCAGGGATGCCCATAACTCCTTGGCAGTATCAATACTGTTGTACACATTGTACAGGGTATTGTCGAGACCATTAAGGATATAGTTTTTGCAAAGGAAGTCTGAGTGCTTCCATGCCTCCACCGCAGCAATGACTTGCTTGTCAGTCTCTCCTTCCTTTAGGACATGCAGATCTTCATTCAGTACCATGACCAGATTCAGAGTTGTGAGGCAGAACATCATCTTCTGTTGCCACCTCTTGAAGTCCATGCCAGAGAATTTCTCTGGTCTCTCGGCTTGAATGGATGTCGTCATAGTAGCCATCTGCAGCAGCACTTCCGTGATAGCAGAAATTGTCTTAAGATTATTAGGTGTGGCAGATGGTGGCTACCTAATTGATTAGACTGAGGCTAGAGTTATACTCTATGTCCTTAAGACAATTTTGTCCCGCAATGGTTCTTACAGTCAGTATGACGATTGTCTCCCAGGATACAATAGTCTCCTTTTGTTGAAAGCAGTACTACAATTCACCAAAAAATTCGAACCAAAAATGCTACTCTCTTTTTAATGCACTATTGCTATACTACCCTTAAGAAAGTATGCAAATGCCTAAGAGAGGAGAAGGCTTGAATTGATTCGGATTGAACTCAATTCAGAATGGAATTTTGGATTGATTGAAAATGCAAGGGTATAGGGTCCTATTTATAGGTTTTTAGGTGCCCCTTGGAAGCAACCCTACGAATTTAATTTAATTTGAATTCTTTGATCGGATTTGATCAAAGGATGTGAGGGTTAAGGGCTTATCGCCCTTGATATGCCCATTAAACATCGTGATTTTCAGATCAGGCTATCGGATAAGCCTTTTCATGATCTAAAAGGTAGTTTCTCCAATCATATAAGGCAATTCCATGATCGGATAAGTTATAGCATGGCTCTGATACATCTTTTCACGATCTCTTATCACAACGGCTTGATCAGAGTGATGCCTTATCTCCAACCGTACGATCAGACGGATGCCTTATCACCAACCGTAGGATCAGAGGAGCGCCTTATCACCAACAGTCCTGTTGACCGGTCAACCGACAGGTGTGAGCCATTGGATCACAATCGCGATCGTGATTTAATCACCGCATCTTGACCCTTCATCCGATCGATCAACGATCAGTTCTGATCCTGATCCGATGATCAACGGTCAATTGATCTCAGCCCTTATCTTGATCCGATCAGTCTCCACCATCAGATCCTAATGATCTAGAAAAAATTTAAAGCCCCTCAAGCTTCTCGTGATGATGCGCACGTGCGAAGTGCAAAGTGCGCCTACAAAACGCCCTTCGCAACACGCGCGCGGGTGCGGCTGCGCATGGGCGGGGGTGATGCGTAGCATCACCCTCAAGCTCTCCATTTATGGTGAGCGTAAGGAACTTAAGCTTCAAGAAAGTGATTTTCATATAAGTGAACCTTTCTTTCTTGATTTTTTCAATGTGGGACTAAATGTCCCCGCAATTTCTCATTCACATCCTAAAGGAATGTGATGGGCTTTCAAGGCCCATTAGGGTATTTAGGCCTATTAGTCTATTTAGGCCTTATTAGCATATTTACCCAACAGATGGTTCTTAAACCAATATATACAATCTGGATGTTTGTCTCGCCATCACCAGAAATCCAAGCTCCTAATCACCATCTTGGCAGTACTTTGCACTTAGATACTCCGATGGCATCCATCGATGGTCAAAATGATGTAGATCGCTAGCACTCTGGCATCCGAAGCTTCACCCTTGTGGTTTGGCTTCTTAGCTTTATTTATAGAGAACTATGGTCCTGAAACCCACTTTGATTTGGTGTTTATTAATGAGGATTAGGTTAGTTAGGGAGAGGGTTCTAGAATTTTCTAGGAGAGGAAAAATTGATGGGAGGAAGAAGATTGGTTTGATGAGATAGGAAATTAGTTAGGCCGCTTTGGTTTTGATTAAAAACAAATGGGTTTTTAATTTAGGTTAAGTGGGTTTTAAACCGTACCGCATGCACATGCACGTGCCAAAGCAGGAAAAAAATAATTTTGCTTTTAGTATATGTGCACATGTGGCATGCGCCAATCATCTAGTTCAGTGCCTATTTGTTGCACTGCCCCCGGTGCAGCAAGACATATGGTAAGGAAAGGTTTCGTGTTGGGCTTACAACATTGAGGCAACAACCCAAGTGGAAAACCATCTCAAATAAAAATAAATTGCAAAATCTCTCGTTCAAGAGAAAGAAAGTAACAGTTCAATCATGCAATTCGATGTACCACAATTAGAGGGATATGCTCACAAATGTGTGTGTGTGTGTGTGTGTGTGTGTGTGTGTGTGTGTGTGAGAGAGAGAGAGAGAGAGAGAGAGAAGGGAGAGTGAAAGACCCAGCTGGTCATGAATTAGGTTAGATTATGTCTAATGTAAAGAGGAGGATTAGTCCAATTATGGTGGATCCCTGCAAGATCAAAGAGCAAATAGCTAGGACAATCCTAAGGCATGCAATGTAGTAACTGCCACATGCCACCCATTGCCAAACTTGACTAGCATTCAATTAAGCATCAATGCTGGAAATTATGCTTGGAACCAAACCAGCTTTTGGATATCATTAATAACAAATTGGCAAATCAATTTAAAACTGTTCATGGTATAATATTAGGCAGCATTTGTGGAACATAAATTTTGGATAGAATGCTCCTACAAAGTAGTATATATTATTAAAAGGATATTTTTGAAAAGTGATGTAGCTGATCAAACATTGTTAGGGCTAACGGAGAAACAACTGATGGAACCCCTGCCTCAGCCTCCGAGTTCCTCTCGGCTTCGGACTCCGAGGCCCCCTCAGCCTCCAAGGTCCCCTCGGACCTCATGTCCCCTCGGCCTCGGATCTGGAGTCCCCTTGGCCTCAGACCTCATGTCCCATCAACCTCGGACCTGGAGTTCCCTCAGCCTCGGACATCATGTCCCCTCGGCCTTGGACCTAGAGTCCCCTCGGCCTCGGACCTCATGTCCCCTTGGCCTCGGACCTGGAGTTCCTTCAGCCTCGGACCTCATGTCCCTTCGGCCTCAGACCTAGAGTCCCCTCGGCCTCGAACCGCATGTCCCCTCGGCCTTGGACCGCATGTCCCCTCGGCCTCGGACCTGGAGTCCCCTCGGCCTCGGACCTGGAATCCCCTCGGCCTCGGACCTCATGTCTCCTTGGCCTTGGACCTCAAGTCCACTCTACCTCGAGCTGCCTGACATGACCACGTGGCCCACCAACCGCCTACAATGGCCACGTGGCCCACTACCCATCTGCAACCGCGCATGGCCATAACCCATAACGGCACATGCCTGACATGACTAGGCCCACCTACCACCTGTGGCGCTGCGCCTAGCAGATGACTGACGGGGCAAGACACCTCTGACATGCTCAATATTGGTTGCGACCTATCACTGTCAGCCTGGCAACCTATCTGCTACCAAACAACGGCACCTTGAAATTAGCCAACTTCTGGAAGCGGAAAAATGGACCCTCAAACAGGTATAAAAACCTACACTCACAACGAGGAAGGGGATCTGAACTCAAGCTCTCTAGCTATCTTTCTGCTAGCTCTTTTCTTCACTATTCCTAAGTCGCTTACTTGAGCATCAGAGGGTCCCCACCGGTGCAACCGGTCTTCGAGAACTTTCTTGCAGGAGCTCTTCGAGGAGAAGGATCTCTGTTTCCTGGCATTGGAGGAACGTGACTTGACATCAACAGATTGGCACACCAGGAAGGGGAGGGATAGAGAAGAAAGCTTCAAACCAGTCAGCTATAGATTCTCCTCCCCTGAGTATTCAAGAAGATGGTGATGACGCGCGCGTAGGAAGTTTCCACGGTCACGCCGGGGGGCATCGCCAAGGAGTTGACCCGCCGAAGGCCGATCCTCTCACTCCCTAGGCTGGCGTCCCCGCACCGCCATCACCACCACCATCACAGCAGCAAGATGATCGGATCACCACCCTCACCATGCAAGTTCAGTCGCTGGTGGCGGCAGTCCAGGTTTTGCAGCAGCAACTGGCTGCCACGCAGCAGCAGCCGGAGCCACCTCATCGGTCCCGAGGGTGATTCAACCCAGCCAGCATTCTTTCCGAAAGAGGTCTCTCATCCGGGAGGTCCGTCACCACCGTGCTTCGCCCAGGCATCATCGTTGGAAGGCCTCTAAGAGGCTCCGGTCCCCTTCTCGCCATGCCAGCGCTTCCCCTAAGCGGCAGCATGGGAAGGAGGTGGAGCGCACCTACTTGCATCGCCGCCACCCCTCTCCATCCTCTAAGTCTTCAAGGGAGGGGTCCTTTGATGGCCGGATAGCTCACTGGGCCAAGCATCGGCTAGATGAATATAACTAGCAGCTGGAGAAGCTCAGCTGCAGGATCACCAACCCACCAAAGGTGGATTACGACAGCCATCCACCGCTATCCCGTCGTATCATGGAGGAGCCGATTTCAATCCGGTTCTATCTTCCATAACTGGACACGTACGACGGGACCACCGATCCCCTGGACTATCTGAAAAGCTACAAGGTCCTCATGTAGGTCCAGGGGGCAACTGACTCCTTACTCTGCATTGCCTTTCTTGCCATCCTGAGGAAGGCCGCCCAAGCTTGGTACTCCCGCTTGCCGCCACAGAGTATCAACTCCTTTCGGCAGCTAGAGATGGCCTTTCAGGCTCACTTCGATGCCTGTTGGAAGATCCTTCGAGTGGCAGACAGTCTATTCTCTATCCAGTAGAAGAGCGGTGAGTCCCTGCGGGACTTTGTCGCCCGATTCAAAGAAGCTGCCCTCGAGGTCTACAACCTCGAGGACTCTGTGGTCACTTTAGCCTTGAAGCGAGGGCGCCCCTCCCATTTTGCCTACTCTCTCGACAAGAAGCCACCCGGTTCTTATGCTGAACTGCTGAGCTGGGCACAGAAATACATCCGTGCCAATGAGGCCGACTCCTTCCGGCATGAGGCAGACGGAAGCTCCAGCAAGAAGTAGACTTGTCCCAAGCCTGCCCAAGAGACCCGAGCCTCCCCGTCGACCAAACAACCGCCTACGAGCTCCTGCTCCTAGGGAGGGTCCGTTCACTCCTCTGCTCGCCCCGATATCTCACATTCTGCTGGAGATCGAGGGCGAGCCATATCTTCAATGCCCTCCTCCACTAAACCCAAAGACCCTCTACAACAAAAATCTGTACTATCATTTCCACCGGGACCACGGCCATGACACTGACAACTGTTGCCAGCTGAAAAAGGTAATTGAAGACCTTATCTAGTGTAGCCACCTGGGAAAGTTTGTTCAGAGGGGTAACCCAAGTGCACCCGGCCCATCAGCGCCTTTGCTACCTAAGGTCAGCATCGACAACGCCCCAATTGAGAAGACGGTGGCCATGATCTCCTAGGGGGCAGGCAGCACATCCAAGAGGCCACGGGAGGAGGGACTAGATTCTGTAATTTTCTTTTCTAAAAGGGATCTAGAGGGGGTAGTTAATAAGAATGATGATAGTATCGTCGTGTCTATGACGATAGCAAAGCACCCTGTAAAAAGAATTTTAGTTGACAACGAAAGCTCAGTGGATGTTTTGAGTTACGATGTATTTGTTCGGATGAACTTATCCCCTAGCTTCCTTCAGCTTATTACCACACCCTTGATGGGTTTTACTGGAGATTCTGTAAGGGTTGAGGGGGATATCACTCCCTCTATCATGGCCGGGACACCACCATGCAAGAGCATGGTTTTCATGAACTTCTTAGTCATCCGGGTTCCACTGGCCTACAACACCATCCTCAGAAGATCTGGTCTGAACCTTCTGGATGTCGTCATCTCCACCAAAAGACTGCTCGTAAGGTTTTTCACCAGCGAAGGAGTCAGGAAGATGTGGGGGGAGCAAAACCCACCACCACTTTGCTATAATATAGCCCCCAGCCTGCAGGGGTGATGTCCGCACCAGCATCGAAATCGCTCGACCCTCGAGACTTTGAGAGGAGAGGGAAGCCAGCCGAGCACTTGTTGACCTTTCCACTGGGAGAGGACCCGGCGAGGATAGTCTAGATAGGAGCCCTACTCCCGGAGGAGGCACATATCAGCTTCTCACCTTCCTGCGAGCCAACTCCAACATCTTTGCATGGTCAGCGTCCAACATGCTGGGTATTTTTAAGGAGGTAATTACCCATCAGCTCAACATCAAACCAGGATGTCGACCCATCCGGCAGAAGAAGAGGAGCTTCGCCCCCGACCAACAGAAGACCATTGATGAGGAAGTTCGCAAGCTGGTGGCTACTGGCCACATCCAAGAGGTCCACTACCCCATCTAGCTAGCCAACATCGTGATGGTCCACAAGGCTAGCGGGAGCTGGAGGATGTGCGTGGACTTCACTGATCTCAATAAGGCGTGCCCCAAGGATAGTTTCCCGTTGCCTCGGATTGACTAGCTGGTGGATGCCACGTTCGGTCACAAGACCCTCAACTTCATAGACGCCTTCTCAGGATACAATCAAATCAAGATGGATCCCATGGACGAGGAGGCTACTTTATTTGTAACCAGAAGGGCATATACTGCTACAGGGTGATGCCGTTCGGATTGAAGAATGCTGGGGCCACCTATCAGAGGCTGATGTATAAGGTCTTTGAGGATTAGATCAAGTGCAATATAGAGGTATATGTGGATGGCATGCTAACCAAGAGTATCTGTACCACTGACCATGTTGCTGACCTTGCAGAGACCTTCGGCAATCTTCGTCGGTACCAGATGAGGCTGAACCCCCGCAAGTGCACCTTTGGGGTCACAGCAGGCAAATTCTTGGGCTTCATGGTGATGCAGCGGGAGATCAAGGCGAACCCCGATAAGATTTGAGCTATCCTGGACATGAGGCCCTCAGCTAGTAAGAAGGAGGTGCAGCGCTTAACTGGAAGGGTGGCAGCCTTGAGCCGTTTCTTGTCCAAATCAGCAGAGAGGTGTCTGTCTTTTTTAAGGCGCTAAGCAAGGTCAACAGCTTCGAATGGATGAAGGAGTGCTAGAAAGCCTTTGAGGAGTTAAAGAAATTTTTATCCACTCCACCGTTGCTATACAAGCCGAGGAGTGGGAAGGAGCTCTTTCTGTACCTTGCAGCCTCCCCCGAGGCCGTCAGCTCCATGCTTGTTTGCATGGATGCCGACGGGATGCAGAAGTCGGTCTACTACACCAGCAATGTGCTTCATGATGTGAAGACCAGGTATTCCAGAACCGAGAAGATTATCTTTGCCCTGATCGTCTCTGCTCAATGCTTCAGGCCTTACTTTCAAGCCCATCCTATTGTGGTGCTCATGGACCAACCCCTCCAGACGACCTTATCCCATCCTGACACCTCCGGCTGACTCACAAAGTGGGCCATCAAGCTTGGGGAGTTCGACTTGTCCATCCGACCGAGTTCTGCAATGAAGTCCCAAGTGTTAGCCGATTTTATGATCGAATACACTTGGGTCGAGGAGCAGCCGAAGGAACCACGCTTGGAGTCCCCCATGGTGGCGGAGGTAGGAGAAGAAGACTGGATCCTTCATGCGCATCAAACTCATAGGGGAGTGGAGACGGGCTCATTCTTGCGAGCCCCAAGGGAGAGGCGGTGGAGTATGCTCTCCGTTTTCTTTTCTCCGCTACCAACAACCAAGCAGAGTACGAAGTCCTGCTGGCGGGAATGAAGCTGGCCGAGGAGCTTGGGGCATGGCATCTCAGGGCTTTCACTGACTCTCAGCATGTCTCTGGGCAAGTGGCTGAGGAATACGAGGCCCGAGATCCAACCACGTCCTGTTACCTAAGTAAGGTTCAATCCCAGGCCTCCCACTTAACTTACTTTCGTGTCAGTTACATTCCCAAGGGAGAGAATGCTCAAGCTGATGCACTATCCCGATTGGCCACTTCGGTTGACGAGACCTTGGAAAGAATGTACATGGAGCATCTAAAGGTCCCGAGCATTGAAGCCACGGAGGAGACCCTACCGGTCGTGCAAGAATCCTCTTGGATGGATGCTTACATCCGGTACCTTACCAATGGCGCCCTCCCCGAAGGCCCTGCTGAAGCCAGGCTGCTCAAGCGACGAGCTCCTAAGTTTTTGATGATGGATGGGCAACTCTACCGAAGGTCATTCTCAAACCCGGTCAGTTGGCCCAGATGGCAACCCAAGAGGGGGGGTGAATTGGGTTCTTTAAAAAATTTAGCTCTTTAAAACTAAGTGCTCTAATATGAAAGTGCTTAAGTGCAATGTATAGATAAATGCTAAGCACAAACAAATGAGATAGAGAGAGACAAAGAGACAAAGCATGGCAAACACAAAGATTTTATAGTGGTTCGGTATATCCAACACCTACATCCACTCCCAAGCTTCACTTGGGTCCACACTATAATCCACTTGATTACAGCCGAGTTGTTTTACAAGCTCACAACTCAAAACTTGTTGTTTCCCCCGGGATCACAATGAACCCAGTCGATTTTTCCAAGCTCACCAGCACAAAACCCAACCATAAGCTATCCTTAGCTTGTCTCGAGGTATACTACCTCTACTAATTCAATCCCCTAATTGAATTAGCCAAAAATAGTGAAAAATAGAGTTTTGAATTGACAACAGCTCCTCAAATGAGCAAATATACAATAAAATAAACAAAGGTAAGAAAAGCCTGTTTGAAGCAATTTGGAAGTGAGCTTTTCTTCTTTTCTTTTTTTTTATCTTCTCCTTTGAAGGATTAAATCAGGCTTCAGCTCAGATTCTTCACAGAAAATCGCAGTTGAGAAGTTAGGATTTTGGGGCTTTTTGCTTTCTCTCTTCAAATGTTGAAAATCTCTTGGATTTGATCTTAAGAAGCTTTCGGATTTCTCTTTGAACTCTCTGAGATTGATGGACTTAAGCTCAGATTTTTTTCCTTTCGATTTCTCTGTCAGGATTTTTTGATTTTTCACAAAATATTTCTCTTTTTCCGTTCTTCTCTTCTCTCCTCTCTTTTTTTTAACCAAACAAATCTCCTTTTTATAGACTTCAATCCAAGGTTAGGTGGAAAATATAGCCATTACAGAGTGGTTGGCTTGCATCTACATACAAAGAAAAATAACCGTTAGAGATTAGGTAAAAAAATCTTACCGTTGGAGTCCATTCTGACATTTGAAAAATCCGTTCCTGACAGGTTGGAGTCGGCTCCAACTTTTCAGGTGTCAGCTCCAAATCACGGTGTTTAAAAATAGTAATAAGAAGTTGTTGAGGAGTCGGCTCCGAAAAAGTTAAGTGTCGGCTCGGTGATTTCGGGAGTCAGCTCCAGAATCCAAGGGTGTCGGCTCCAATAATGTCCACAAAAATACGTTCTCTGTATCTCAGGTTGGAGTCGGCTCCAGAAACTCAGGTGTCAGCTCCCGAACTCTCAGGTATCGGCTTCGATCTCTAGGTATCAGCTCCAGAAACTGATGCAGAAAATACTTCTCTGTATCTCAGGTTGGAGTCGGCTCCGAAACTGTAGGTGTCGACTCCGAACCGTGCCAAAATTCCAAAAAGATCTGATACGCCCTGGGGTCGGCTCCTGACTGTTTGGGTGTCGACTCTAAGTTCTAAACTTACAAATTTTCTTTTCAATTTTGATTCAAAACTTATTTCTCTATACCTTTTGACTGACTGAACATTTTTAATGCCTAAAACACTTCGTAAATTTATCAGAAATATAATGAATATACTCATGTCTTTTGTCAATCATCAAAATCAATACTTGGGTCAACAATCCCCCTCCTTTTTGATGATAACAAAAACATCGAGTATATGCAAGATTAATCAATAGGAGTTTCAAATCAAATTTCACAAGTTTTAAGTTCTCATAGTTGAGCTCCCCTGAATGAGGTAGCTCCCCCTATGATACTCAATTTAACATCTTCTCTTCCTTTACTATTAAACTCATATGATCATATCAAATTACATTTGATGCTTGATAAGAAATTAAACTTATTTCATCGAAACTATTTGATACCAATTCCTTAAGCTTGCTTGATACTCATTACTTAAGCTTGCATATACAATCTTCTCTCCCCCTTTTTTGTAATCAACAAAAAGGTTTTAGAAAAGATTTAAGTTCAAATTAATCTTTCTCAAAAGAATAATCAAATTACAAAAATTCAAGTAATTCATTCACAACATTACATTTAATAAAAAGTAAACATTATATTTCAAAAAGAACTTCATTATATCTAACTTCATTAAACTTTATTACATCATCAAAATATCAAAACATACTAAACTAAACATCATCTTTTAATACATCAAAAAAACTTCATTACAACATAATCAAAAATGAGTTCTAAGAAGTCTTTACAATTTTTCCCATTCCTTCACTTTGAGTTCTGACAAATTCCTTCAATCTTCTATCAATAAATCCACATGCAGTAATAATTTTGTCTTGAAGCTCTGCATTGCATTTGGAATAAGTCTCTGAATCTCCTCCAATCTCTTTAAGTTTCTCAAAAATGTGCATGAGATCAGTCTTCAAAGATTTTGAAGAACCAAGAGTGGACTCAATCTTGCTGATTCTATCATCCAAGGAATAGAGTCTCTCTCAAGTTCATAAATCTGTTATCTAACTCAGTCTTTATCTCTTCCTTTTGAGTACACAATAAACTTTTAAGTTGCTCTAACTAAATATCAGAAAAACCAGCAGAAGGAACAGGCAATGGCACAGGTGTAGGAACTGGACTAGGTGCCGGTGGTGGTGATGATCTGTTAGGCTCTGGTGATGGATGCCTCACTGATGGACCTATCTCAGATTGTGCAGTGGCCCTAATGTTAGCTGCTCTCTCATCCAGATGACCTTTTCTTTCCCATCTACCATCCACTTTCATAAACCCCATTCTATGCACTGTAGCCAAGCTGTAATAATCAGTGTGCCTTAGGTTTTTCAAAGGCTCATTCTCAGAAATAACAACTCCTTGACTTTTGAATGCCATGGTTAGGACCATTCCATAAGGCAAGGTCGATCTCCTCTTGCCCCCGGCCTCAGCCATATACCATATCATCATTCCTGCTAGATTGATTGGCTGACCCATCAAAATACTGTCCATAATCACTATGTCTCGCTCTGAGACATACTCAAACCTACCAGTTTTAGGAAATAGGATCCTACCACATATATTATGTAACAGTCTAAGCTCAAGAGGCAACTGATTTGCTCTAACTTCCTCAAACTCAGTGAAGTCTCTACCCAACATCCTTGACAATGCTCATGCTCTATCACTGTGACTATTTGCAATCAATCCTACAACAGGGATTTCCAAAAGATTTCCTAAAATTCTGGATGCGAGATGAATTCTTTTTCCTCTAACCATACTAACTAATCCTCCATCTCCTCTTGAAAATTGAAGTAAAATTCCTTAACTAGAGCCGGATAAGTGGTACATCTAAGGAACATACCTTATCCCAACCGAGTTCTTTGATTTGTCTTCCAATAGCAAAACCCTCAGCTTCAAAAAATTCAAAATCCACCTTTCTTCCCATGGTAATGATTCGGTCGGCTAGGGTATCAACTTGTGGTGAGGATGGGCTAGGAATGGCACTGGGAGTGGATGCGGTTGAGCTAGAGGATGATTTCGGAGAGGGTTCACGCATCGAACACCTTGCCGTACGTTTCCCCGTTGTTACTCTTCCTCCAAACAACGATCCTCTGTGCTTGGGTGCCATTGAGTGCTATGGAGAGGCTAATTTAAGAGATTTGGGGTTTTGGGAAAAGTTTGAGAGAGTTTGGAAAGTTTAGAGTCGATTGAAATGAAAGAGGAGTCGGCTCTACCCTAAATAGATAACTTGGGACCACTTGGAGTCGACTCCCGCAAAGTGAGGTGTCAGCTCCAGGTCGCTAACACAGTCAGCGCTCAAAGTGGAGTCGACTCAGAAAAGTAGGTGTCGGCTCCAAAGACTCAGACAGAACTGGAGTCGACTCCAATACCAGAGGAGTCGGCTCCGAGACAACTTCAGAAAAAAAAGAGAATTTCAAAGGATCTGAAACATGTCCGGACAGAAATTAGATTTTGGCTGAATAAGCTTTGGAATGTGATGAATCAAGGGGTTCAAATGTCTAGATAAATTGTCCTTAAAATCATGAGAAAAATTTCAAGAAATTGATTGAATTCTAGAAAATCATTCCTTAGGGGTTTCAAAATTATTCCAAAGGGTCACAAATCCCTAACTCTCCTCTAAGATAACAAAATCTTTCTTCACTTAAAAGTTTTGTAAATATGTCCACTAATTGTTCTTCAGTACTAACATAATCAAGGCAAATTTGATTGTTAGCTACATGTTCTCTTATAAAATGATATCTAATTTCAATGTGCTTAGTTATTGAATGTTGTATAGGATTTTTAGTTAAGTTTATCACACTTGTGTTATCATATCTAATAGGAGTTTTATCAAATGTTATGTCATAATCTTCAAGTTTTCGCTTAATCCAAAGGATTTGAGCACAGCAACTTCCAGCTGCAACATATTCAGCTTCAGTAGTAGATAATGCAACTGAATTTTTCTTTTTGCTAAACCAAGAGATTAAGTTACTTCCTAAAAATTAACATGCACCACTTGTACTTTTTTATCTAATTTACATCTAGCATAATCAAATCAGAATAAGCAATCAAATTTAGTGTTGAGTCTCTAGAATACCATAATCCTACATTTTTAGTTCCACTTAGATATCTTAGTATTCTTTTCATAGCAATTAAATGAGATTCTTTAGGTTCTGATTGAAATCTAGCATATAGACAAACAGCAAACATGATATCAGGTCTACTTGCAGTTAAGTAAAGTAGAGATCCGATTATACCTCTATAATGCTTCTCATCAACTTTCTTACCATCTTCATCTTTGTCTAATTTGCATGAAGGACTCATAGGTATTCCAAGGGTTTGATTGATTCCATTCCAAACTTCTTGAGAATTTTCTTCATGTACTTTATTTGGTTGATGAAAATCCCCTCTTTGCTTTGTTTGATTTGTAGTCCTAGGAAGAAATTGAGTTCTTCCATCATGCTCATTTCGAATTCATCCTGCATTAACTTAGCAAATTCTTGACACAAAAGATTGTTAGTAGCACCGAATACAATATCATCTACATATATTTGTACTACTAATAAGTCTTTGTCTTTTCTTTTCAAAAATAAGGTTTTATCAACATTTCCTCTAGAAAAATCATTTTCAATTAGAAATTTACTTAACCTATCATACCAAGCTCTAGGTGCTTGTTTTAAACATATAGTATTTTGTGTAATTTAAAAACATGGTTTGAAAATTCATGATCTTCAAAACCAGGTGGTTGTTCTACATAAACTTTCTCATTTATAAAACCATTTAAAAATGCACTTTTAACATCCATTTGAAATAAATTGATATTCATATGACATGCAAATGCAAGTAATAGTCTAATTGCTTCTAATCTAGCTACAGTGCAAAAGTTTCATCAAAATCAATTTCTTCTTCTTGATTATATCCCTTTGCAACTAATCTAGCTTTATTTCTAATTACTATGCCATTTTTATCTAATTTATTCCTAAATACCCACTTAGATCCTATAACTGAATGACCTTTAGGTCTATCAACTAAGGACCATACATTATTCCTAGTAAATTGGTTTAATTCTTCTTGCATAGCCAGTGTCCAATTACTATCTTTTTCAGCTTCTTCAATAGTTTTAGGTTCAATTTGAGATACAAATGCAAGATGATTATTGATATTTCTCATAGATGATCTAGTTCTTACTCCTTGAGATGGATCACCTATAATCAATTCCTTTGGATGACCATAGGCATATCTCCAATCTCTAGGAAGATCTACCTCATTATGATTAGTATCAATAACATCAACCCTAGGAGAATTATCATCTTTAGCTTCTTGTTCATGATCTAAAGATACATCTATATTTAATTTTTTAATATCTCTTTCTAGCAAAATTATATCTTCCTTATCATCAATCTTTTCTGAACTTGATGCTAAAGACTCATCAAAAACTACATGAATATATTCTTCTACAATTAAGGATTTCTTGTTAAATACTCTATAGGCTTTACTAGTTATTGAATATCCTAAGAATATGCCTTCATCAGATTTTGCATCAAATTTTTCAAGATTATCTTTACCATTATTATGAATGAAACATTTACAACCAAATGCATGAAAATAACTAATATTTGGTTTTCTATTATTCCATAATTCATAAGGTGTTTTCTTAAGGATTGGCCTAATTAGGGCTCTATTAAGGATATAACATGTCGTATTTATAGCTTCCGCCCAAAAGTATTTTGGTAGGCTGCTTTCACATAGCATGGTATGGGCCATGTCCTCTAAAGTTCTATTCTTTCTTTCTATAACTCCATTTTGTTGAGGTGCAGAAAAATTATGATGAATGCCATGTTCAATGCAAAAATTTTTAAATAAATAATTTTCAAATTCAGTGTCATGATCACTTCTAAGAGACACTATGGTGTTGTTTTTCTTATTAGTGACTTTCTTGAAAAATTTCATGAATATAGGGAAAGTCTCATCCTTATGAGCCAAAAATAATACCCAAGTGAATATAGAATAATTATCTACTATCACAAGACCATATTTCTTTCCTTCTAGACTAGTGGTTCTAGTAGGTCCTAGACTAGTGGTTCTAGTAGGTCCAAAAAGGTCCATGTGAAGTAGCTCTAGTGGTCTAAAAGTGAAAATAATATTTTTAGATTTGAAAGAGTTTCTAGTTTGTTTTCTAAATTGACATGCATCACAAATTCGGTTATTTTCAAAATCTAACTTTGGAAGTCCTTTAACTAAATCCATTCTAATTAATTTTAAAAATAAGTGCGTGCTTGCATGACCTAATCTACGATGTCATAGCCATCCAATCTCATTAATATTAGCATTATCAGCAACTAAGCAATGATTACTAGTACACAAATTGTCTAAATCAATTAAGTATACATTGCCATTTCTATTTCCAGTAAATATAATGCTATTGTTAATGGGATTAGAAACAGTGCAGATAGAAGCTTCAAATGAAACTTTGAAACCTTTATCACACAATTGGCTAATGCTAATCAAATTATGTTTTAAACCATCTACATATAAAATATTTTCTATAAAAGTGGAGGGAGTTATTTGAATTTTACCAAATCTCATAATTTGGCCTTTGCCATTGTCTCCAAATGTAACAACTCCTCTCTCTTATTTCAAGGGTGATGAATTGATCCTTGTCACCCGTCATGTGCCTTGAGCAGCCGCTATCAAGATACCACTTGTATTTTGATCTTTTGGCCACAAGACACTCCTGCAAGATGATCAAATCTTATGTTTAGGTACCCAAGCTTTCTTGTGTCCTTCATGGTTAGTAGCGATAAAAATTGTTCCTTTCAGAATCCATATTTTCTTTCCTTTTATATTAAATTCTTATTAATTTTTCTAAGATTACATTCATAAGCTTTATGTCCTTTCTTATTATAGCAATAACATGAAACATCATTTTTATCTTGTTTCTTTATAAAGAAATTCTTAACAAACTTTTGTTTTTTGTTAGGCATATAACCTAATCCAGCTTTATCAAATACAGCTCTTTGATTACTCAATAGCAAGTTAAGTTTTTCAGAGCTATATGTAAATTTATCAACTATATTTTAATATTTATCAACTTCTTTCTTTAAACTAATATTTTCATTAGAAATTGATTCTTTTTCTTTTAACAAATTTTTATTTTTCAGATTTCAATTCTTCAACTTCATGAGTTAGTTTATCCTTTTCTTTGTCAAGATTTAAATTATCATTTTTCAAAGATTTGCTTTTCTTTTTCAAAACTTTAAAATCACTAACTAATTCATTAAATGCATCAAACAACTCATCAAAGGTAAAGTCGAGAGTTTTGGTACTTAACTCATCATCATTTGCCATAAAGCAAATGTTTACGACTTCTTTTTGTTCCTCCTCAGAAGAGGATTCTTCGTTGTCGCTCCATGTTGCAACAAAAGCCTTCTTCTTCTTTTGTAGCTTTCTTTAATTGAAGACAGTTATATCTAAAATGCCCCGATTTCTTACATTCATAACATATGAGGGGGTCTTTCTCTTTGTCCTTGTCCTTCTCTTTTTCTTTTTACCTTCCATTTTTGTTTCATATTTTTTTATGGAAAAGTCTCCTTCTTTGCATAAATTTTCTAAACTTCTTTGCAAGAAGGGCTGTCTCATCATCTTCTCTTCTTCCTCGCTACTGCTTGTTTCCTTTTCTGCAGCTTTAAGGGCAATCGTTTTCTTCTTTTTGACTTCTTCCTCTTGATGTTGCTTCATGATCAGTTCATGGGTCATCAATGATCCAAGTAGCTCTTCCAAAGGTAATGTATTTAAAATCTTTGGCTTCTTGGATGGCAGTTACTTTTGCTTTCCATGATCTTGGAAGAGACCTAAGAATTTTATGCACCAAATCAGAATTAGTATAAGTCTTACCAAGACTTTTTAGACCATTTACAATATCAGTGAATCTAGTGTACATGCATGTGATAGTTTCAGTTTATTCTATGCTAAACAATTCATATTTGTGTACTAAGATATTAATTTTAGACTCTTTAACTTGATTAGTACCCTCATGGGTAACTTCTAGCCTATCCCAAATTTCTTTTACGGAAATACATATAAAAATTTATTAAATTCATTAGCATCTAAAGCATAATATAAAACATTCATGGCTTTTGCATTAAGCTGAGCCATTTTCCTATTATTCTCATTCCAATCCCTTTCGGGTTTAGAAACAATTGAACCATCTACTAAGTGTATGGGTGTGCTAGGTCCATTAGTGATTACACTCCATAGTTCATAATCTAAAGCTTGAATAAAAATTCTCATTCTAGCTTTCCAATAAGAATAATTTGAACCATTAAATAAAGGAGGTCTATTTGTGGATTGACCTTCAGCAAATGAAGATCTAGCTTGAGCTGCCATTTGGATCTTTAACTCTTGATCGTTGGATCAAATAAAAAATGAGTACTAGCTCTGATACCAATTGTTGGCCCAGATGGTAACCCAAGAGGGGGGTGAATTGGATTCTTTAAAAAATTTAGCTCTTTAAAACTAAGTGCTCTAATATGAAAGTGCTTAAGTGCAATGTATAGATAAATGCTAAGCACAAACAAATGAGATAGAGAGAGACAAAGAGACAAAGCATGGCAAACATAAAGATTTTATAGTGGTTCGGTGTATCCAACACCTACATCCACTCCCAAGCTTCACTTGGGTCCACACTATAATCCACTTGATTACAGTCGAGTTGTTTTACAAGCTCACAACTCAAAACTTGTTGTTTTCCTGGGATCACAATGAACCCAGCTGGTTTTTCTGGGCTCACCAGCACAAAACCCAACCACAAGCTATCCTTAGCTTGTCCCGAGGTATACTACCTCCACTAATTCAATTCCCTGATTGAATTAGCCAAAAATAGTGAAAAATATAGTTTTGAATTGATAGCAGCTCCTTAAATAAGCAAATATACAATAAAATAAACAAAGGTAAGAAAAGCCTGTTTGAAGCGATTTGGAAGTGAGCTTTTCTTCTTTTCTTCTTTTCCTCTTCTCCTTTGAAGGATTGAATCAGGCTTCAGCTCAGATTCTTCACAGAAAATCGCAGTTGAGAAATTAAGGATTTTGGGGCTTTTTGCTTTCTCTCTTCAAATGTTGAAAATCTCTTGGATTTGATCTTGAGAAGCTTTCGAATTTCTCTTTGAACTCTCTGAGATTGATGGACTTAAGCTCAGAGTTTTTTCTTTTGATTTCTCTCTCAGGATTTTTTGATTTTTCACAAAATATTTCTCCTTTTCCATTCTTCTTCTCTCCTCTTTTTTTTAACCAGACGAATCTCCTTTTTATAGACTTCAATCCAAGGTTAGGTGGAAAATATAGCTGTTACAGAGTGGTTGGCTTACATCTACACACAAAGAAAAATAGCCGTTAGAGATTAGGTAGAAAAATCTTACCGTTGGAGTCCATTCTGACATTTGAAAAATCCGTTCCTGACAGATTGGAGTCGGCTCCAACTTTTCAGGTGTCGGCTCTAGATCATGGTGTCCAAAAATAGTAATAAGAAGTTTTTGAGGAGTCGGCTCCAAAAAGTTAAGTGTCGGCTCGGCGATTTTGGGAGTCGGCTTTGGAATCCAAGGGTGTCGGCTCCAACAATGTCCACAAAAACATATTCTCTGTATCTCAGGTTGGAGTCGGCTCCAGAAACTCAGGTGTCGGCTCCCGAACTCTTCGGTGTCGGCTCCCGATCTCCAGGTGTCGGCTCTGGAAACTGATGCAGAAAACACTTCTCTGTATCTCAAGTTGGAGTTGGCTCCGAAACTGTAGGTGTCGACTCCGGACCGTGCCAAAATTTTAAAAAGTTCTGATACACCCTGGGGTCGGCTCCTGACTATTTGGGTGTCGACTCTAAGTTCTGAACTTACAAATATTCTTTTCAATTTTGATTCAAAACTTATTTCCCTATACCTTTTGACTGACTAAACATTTTTAATGCCTGAAACACTTCGTAAATTTATCAGAAACATAATGAATATACTCATGTCTTTTGTTAATCATCAAAATCAATACTTGGGTCAACACGGTCCTCAAGTGCGTCGGTCCCACGAAAGCTGATTACATCCTGCAAGAGATCCATGAGGGCATTTGCGGAAGTCATCTGGGGGGCAGAGCACTAGCATACAAAGCCCTGCACCAAGGATACTACTGGCTGACAATGAAGGACGCCGCTAAGCTTGTTAGGAAGTGTGATAGCTGCCAACAGCATACCAGCATCCAGCGGCAGCCGACCTCTCAGCTGAGCCCCCTGGCGGCCCCTTGGCCTTTTGCTCAGTGGGGAATGGACATTTTGGGACTGTTTCCCCCGACCTCTGGCCAACGCAAGTTTCTGCTGGTGGCCATCGATGACTTCACCAAATGGATCGAGACCGAGGCATTGGCTAAAATCACCAAGAGCAAGGTAAGATCCATCTTCTGAATGTCTATAATCTATCAGTTTGGACTACCATGTACCCTCGTCACCGACAACGGCCAGTAGTTTGACAACGCTCCCTTCAAAGATTATGCACCGAGCTGAGCATTGATCAGCGGTTCGCCTCTATCGGTCACCCTCAGACCAACGGCACAGCCGAGGTGACCAACCACATCATCCTCCAAGGACTCAGAGCACGGCTGGACGACTTCAAAGGGAGGTGGGTGGATGAACTCCCCAACGTGTTGTGGGCCTACCACACGACGTCGTGGGCTCCCACGGGGGAGACTCCCTTTAGCCTCATCTTTGGGTCCGAGGCTATCATTCCTGTGGAGATCGGCGTCCCGAGCCCTCCGACGGAGTCTTACAATGAGGACAACTCGAACCAGCTGTGAGCCAGCCTTGACCTTTTGGAAGAGGTACGTGATCGAACGCAGCTCCGGATGGCCACCTACCGATAGTAAACCACCAGGTACTACAATGCTCGTGTCCATCCCAGAGCGTTCCTGCTGGGAGACCTAGTCCTCAGGTGGGCCAAAGTCTCAAAGCCGACGGAAGGGGGCAAGTTGTCACCAAATTGGGAAGGACCATATCGAGTTACCGAAGCCCTCCACCATGGGGCATACCGAATCGAAGGACTAGATGGGAAGCCGCTCCCTTGGACCTGGAATTTCGACAACCTCCGTCGGTACTACCAGTAATGTACCCCTTCTCTACATTAGGTTAGGCATTTGCATTCTTTTGGACTCTTGTCCCATATTCTATATTAATCAAAGTGTGTTTGAGTAACCCATCTTTTCAGCCAAAGCCCAAGGCCAGCTTGGCACTTCAAGACCGATGTACCATCGGCACCTAAAAGCCCGAGGCCAGCTCAGCACTTCAAGACCGATATACCATCGGCAACCAAAAGCCCGAGGCCAGCTCGGCACTTCAAGACCGATGTACCATCGGCACCCAAAAGCCCGAGGCTAGCTCGGCATTTCAAGACCAATGTACCATCAGCACCCAAAAGCCCAAGGCCAACTTGGTACTTCAAGACCGATGTACTATCAGTACCCAAAAGCTCGAGGCCAGCTTGGCACTTCAAGACCGATGTACCATCGGCACCCAAAAGCCCGAGGCCAGCTCGATACTTCAAGACCGATATACCATCAGCATCCAAAAGCCTGAGGCCAGCTCAGCATTTCAAGACCGATGTACCATCAGCACCCAAAAGCCTAAGGCCAGCTCGGCACTTCAAGACAGATGTACCATCGGTACCCAAAAGCCCGAGGCCAGCTCGGCACTTCAAGACTGATGCACCATCGGCATCCAAAAGCCCGAGGCCAGCTCGGCACTTTAAGACCGATGTACCATCGGTACCCAAAAGCCCGAAGCCAGCTCGGCACTTCAAGACTGATGTACCATTGGCACCCAAAAAATCCTAAGGCAAGCTCGGCATTTCAAGATCAATGTACTATCGGCATCCAAAAACCCGAGGCCAGCTCAGCACTTCAAAACCAATGTACCATCAGCACCCAAAAGCCTGAGGCCAGCTCAGTATTTCAAGACCGATGTACCATCGGTACCCAAAAGCCTAAGGCCAGCTTGGCACTTCAAGACCGATGTACCATCAGCATCCAAAAGCCCAAGGCCAGCTTGGTATTTCAAGATCGATGTACCATCGGCACCCAAAAGCCCGAAGCCAGCTCAGCACTTCAAGACCGATGTACCATCGACACCCAAAATCCTGAGGATAGCTCGGCACTTCAAGACCGATGTACCATCAGCACCCAAAAGCCCGAGACCAACTCGGTACTCAAGACTGATGTACCATCAGCATCCAAGGCTCGACCCTGACTCGGCACTTCAAGACCAATGTACCATCGGCATCCAAAGGCCTGACCCCGGTCAGCACTGAAAGACTGTTATACCATCGGCACTGAAGCCCGAGGCCAGCTTGATGCCAAAACCTGACTCAAGTCAGTGCCGAAGGCCCGAGGTCAAATCAGCACCAAGACCCTGTCTCGATAAGCACCGAGAACGCAAGGCTGACTTGATGTCGAGTAATGATTTCGGACCGCTCGGGAGTCCCAACAGCGTCTCGGCGCTGCAGGCTCACTGAGGCTTGCACCCGTGTCGACCTCGGGCTTACCAAGGAAAGCTCCGAGTCCAACCTCGATGCCTCCACTAGAGTTCGGCCCTATATAGTAGCTAAGTCATGAATTTGCTCATGGTGAGCAGACAGACACTACCCTCCCAGTGCCGACGCAGCCCCTAAGGATCCTATGATGGCGAGCTGAAAGGGAAGTTACTAAGTTAATGAAGGCAGATTTTAAACAAAAAGGATCCTCTCATTACTCTTTTTAAGTGTTTGCAAAATGCTGACTAGGTCGGACTTTAATACAAAAGGAAAGAATAAAATACAGGGGGTCAAGGGCCAGTAGCGGCGGGCTCGTCTTCGAATGGTACCACCTCGGACACCTGGTCTGGCTCGATCTCCAAGGCGCTAGGGAGATCAAGGACCCTGGCCACTTTCTTCCTACTATCCCGAAACCCCTGAAGGTAGGCATCCGCGGAGGCTTTGGCCAGCTCGTCCGAGAAGCGTGTGGACTTTCGAAACTCCTCCACAGCTCCTGTAGCCTCTTCTCAGCAGATGCAACCCCCCCTCTGCGGCGCAGGAGTCCAACCTCCTTGCCACCTCCTCGCTTTCCCTGCCCTCTCCTCGACCGCCTTTACTTCATCAGTGAGGGCATGGATCTGGTAGTCTCGGGCGGTGACGGCCCCCATGGCCTCTCCCAACTGGTCCAGGGCCGCCCGAGCACGCTCGGCCTCGGCTACCGCCCGGCTGACGGCTGCCTCCATGGCCTCCTTCACCCTCTCGGCTTGGGCTCGGGCCTCAGTGGCCTCCTGCTGGGCATGGCGGAGGACTTCCTCCCCCCAATTGATGACCTCTCTCGTGGCCACCAGGAATTCGCCGACTACATCAAAAAACACGTTTGCACAAGGCCAGTTGGATGTCAAAAACTAAAGTCATACAAGCTACTTACCCGGACGAGTGCCACGAAGGCCTCCCTAAAGAAGACTGAGGCTCCCAGCTGGTTGAGCTCCTCCTAGAACTTGGGGAGGATGATTTGGGAGATGAGCCACTCTGCCTGACGCCCGTGATTCATCGTGGAGGGCCGAGAGGGGATCACCCCAACATCGCCTCCCTCGGCGGCCTCGGCTGGCTCGGGCATGGCAGGTGCTGGGCTAGAAGCCGCTGGCACTTCCTCCATGGGTGGCCCTGCTGCTGCCGAAGGACCCTCGCCCGAGCTTGGTCCCGCCTCTGGCCAGATTGGTTTGGTTGGGACTGTGGGCTCCGCTGCTGCAGCCCCCTCGGCCCTCGCTCCTTCTCGGGGGTGTCGTTCGTGAGGTCTATGGCAGGGCCGACCTCCAATTATCTATGCTCTAGGGGCGGGGGGAGTTGTGCCGAGGGCTGGCGCGGAGCCTAGGCCCACTGCCTCATGCTCGGCCACTCGGTGCCCTCGAGGGCCCTCTTCCTTTTCGTCGTATCCTTTCTAAGGGCATGAATTGGGACCTTCCTCACTGCAAGTCACCAGTCGGAGTTTAAAAAGAGAGAGAGAGAGAGAAGGAAAAAAGAAAGAAAAACAGGCTAAAGGTCAGATTTGCAGCTGCTCACCACTCCGAGAGGCAATGCCCGCGAGCCAGAGGTTATCCTCCGATAGAAGTTGATTGCACCAGGGGATCTTGGCTGTCAGAAGCTGCTCGAGTGCTTCCCTGTCCCCTGGGGCCACCGATGCATCCCTGTTCGGCCTCAGATTTGGATCCCCCAACCTCGGCTTCACTCCCTCGAGGTCAACGAAAAAGAAGCAGTATTTCCATTTCTTGACAGAGGAAGGAAGGTAAAGTTTTAGGGCTCGGCCGGGCCAAGGTTGGAACAGCCACCAACCCGACTGTTGCCGGAGGGTATAGAAGCAGCAGAAGAGGAAGAGTCTGGGCTCAATACCATGGAAGTGGCAAAGCACAATGAAGCCACAGATGGTCCGAACAGAGTTTAGATCCAATTGGGCAGGCGTTAATGAATAGCGGTCGAGAAGGTTGAGGAAGAAAGGGTGGTAGGAAAGGCGAAGACCTATCCTACGAAAGACCTCGTAGACAGTGATCCTACCAGGTCGGGATGAGACTACCCTATCATCGGGAGTCGGAAGGAAAAGCCCTATCTCTAGGGATCTGGTAACGAGCCCTGATGTTAGACAGATCTTGGCCCGTTACTGTGGAGGCGGTCCCCATCGAGGATTCTGCCGCCACCCTCAAAGAGGTGCCAGCGGCTGCCGAGTGACTCCTGGTAGGAGCCCGGCTGGTGACTCACCATTGGGAGAGAGGAATGTGGTCCTCAAAGGGGGTGGAGGAATAGGACCATGAAGGAGCGGGGGAGGGAGTGGCGCAAGGCCTCAGGGAGGAAATCTGATCCCTGGGGGATGCAGAGGAAGGCCAGGATGGAGAAGAAGCCATGGGAAACTGAAAATGGGGTTGGGAACAATCAAAGAACTGACCTGGATCAAAAAAGGAAGCAGCAAGAATGGGTTTTCATAAGGAAGACAAGTCGGGAGAGCCGAAGGAGGAAGACGATCTCAGAGCAAAGTGACAAGACTCAAAGCTTCTCCCCCGACTTACCAGTTTCAAATCATCTCGCCTTACCTAACTGGCCACGCGGACCCCCGCTATAGGCGGTGTCACCTCGACAAGTGCCCAGTGCATGGGACATTCCGCCTTCGGCCAATCGCAGAGCGTTGCTTACATCAGCGCTATGATAGCAATGATGGCGGTGGTTTTTCATGATTTCCCAGAGGACACCCCCATTTCGAGAAGGATCTCCACAGATCTGACGGCTAGCAAGGGCAACACCATTGCAGCGCCCCATGTCATCCACGCAAAGGAGTCGTTGTACCCTGAGACACGTGCCCTTCAGCAATTGGCAACACGACGGGATCAGCCACTTGGGAGTTAGAACCCCTTTCGCCTTATGGGGGTGGGCCCGCATCATCTCAAGGGCAAGGGGGCATCTGATGTGGCTGATCAAACCCTGTTAGGGCTAACGGAAAAAACAACTGACGGAAGCCCCGCCTCAGCCTCCGAGTCCCCCTCGGCCTCCGAGGTCCCCTCAGACCTCATATCCCTCGGCCTCGGACCTCATGTCCCCTTGGCCTTGGACCTCATGTCCCCTCAGCCTCGGACTTGGAGTTCCCTCGGCCTCGGACCTCATGTTTCCTTGGCCTCAGACCTCATGTCCCATCGGCCTCAGACCTGGAGTCCCCTCGGCCTCGAACCTGGAGTCCCCTCGGCTTTGGACCTCATGTTCCCTCAGCCTCGGACCTGGAGTCCCCTCGATCTCGGACCTCATGTCCCCTCAGCCTTGGACCTGGAGTCCCCTCAGCCTCGGACCTCATGTCTCCTTGGCCTTGGACCTCAAGTCCCCTCTATCTCGAGCTGCCTGACATGACCACGTGGCCTACCAACTGCCTACAGCGGCCATGTGGCCCACTACCCATCTGCAACCGTGCATGGCCACAACCCGTAACGGCGCACGCCTGACACGACTAGGCCCACATGCCACCTATGGTGCCGTGCCTGGCAGGTGGCTGATGGAGCAAGACACCTCTGACATGCTCAGTATCGGTTGCAACCTGTCACTGTCAGCCTGGCCACCTATCCGCTACCGAACAACGGCACCTTGAAATTAGCCACCTTCTGGAAGCGAAAAAGGGACCATCGAACATGTATAAAAACCTATACTCACAACGAGGAAGGGAATCTGAACTCAAGCTCTCTAGCTATCTTTCTTCTAGCTCTTTTCTTCACTGTTCTCAGGTCGCTTACTTGAGCGTCGGAGGTCCCCACCGGTGCAACCGGTCTCCGGGGACTTTCTTGTAGGAGCTCTTCGAGAGAAGAATCTTTGTTTCCCGACGTTGGAGGAACGTGATTTGATGTCAACAAAAAGTATTGATCACAACACTCTATATATATATATTTATTTATTAAGAAGCATCCTGCTATTTATCATCTTCATATATTTCGATGTATTTACTTAGTATATGAATATGATGATTTTTCTAATAAATTGTACAAGAAGTCTATTAGGAAGATGTTTCTTTTGGCTATGATGAGGTTATCAAATATTAGAGGTGCATTGATCTTGAGACAATGAAGATTATTTAAAATATATTTTCCATGAGAGCTCTTCTTGGTGCTCTCGTGATAAGTCTTATTTTTCAATTAATGATTTTGCATATATTAAAAATGAATTCTGTGAATCATAGAAGAACTTTGGTCCAGAAAAGTATATTTGTTATGATCTTGCTCATCTTTACTTATTTCCAATAGTCATAAAAGACTATGAAAAATTGGTGTGCATGCCTCATGTTCTGTTAAAAAGAAACATGCTATTACTAAAGAAGACATGAAATTACATGAAATGAATCTTGTGCTCCGACAGATCCATCACCATAATAAGGTAGCAAGAGAAAGAATAGACTAGCTAACAAGTATAAAAATTAATATTATTCTTCCATTGATTATTGCTATGCTTCTGCTATTTATGATTGGCCAGAATTAATTCATGCCATATAATGAGACTGAGGGCATTGATGTTTGGATGAATGCCCAAGTTTTTTATACTCATAGCAATGAAAAGGTTTCTTGTGGGGCTTCCAGCATCAAGGTGATGATCATAGTTCTTGATTCATAGTTGGAGTGCATAGCAAGGTCATCTTCATGAAATAACCTAAGTGAAAAGCCATCACTAATGAAATAATAGAAACTCTCTCTTGGTTCATAGTTGGAGTGCAGACCAAGGTCATCTTAATGAAATAACCCAAGCGAAAAAGCCATCAATAATGAAAAAATAGAAAATCTCTCATACAGTATAGGAAGAAGAAAGAAAGTGGCAATATAATTATGCAATTCACTAGTATCAAGCCTTCTAACCTATCGAATATTACCTTGAATTGACTAAAATCCTTCTCTTCTCTCTTCTTGCTTCTTCCTTTCTTCCTTCTCATCTTTTCGGCTCTATTTTTCTCAATTCTTTTCGCTTTTACTTTCTTCTATCTCTTTCTCTCTCTTCCTTTTTATCTTTTTTTCTTCTTCTCTCCTCTATTTTCTCTCTCCTCTAGTGCTTGTCCTACTAGGACTAGATCAAGCCATACATCATTTTATTTTCACTCTCTTTGAATGTTGGATCCTTGACCTTGGGATGGAATTGATCACTCTAAACCCATACTCTATTTTTTTACTGAACCTTATTTTCAAAAATTAAAATTATTTGAATATATCTAGGTAGATAACAAACCAAGTTAGGACCTGCTTAAGACCTATCTGTACAGGCCATTGAATTAAGGTAAGATAGTAGCTTTTTATTTCAATTTAATTTTAAGTAGCTTAGAGTGTGATTAAACTAGTGTGGTTCTAATTGAGGGTTAATTCAATGAATTCAAATTTTAAATTGTGAAAATAAGAAATAAATAAATTGGTTAATTGAAGACTTCAAAAATATTAGAAATTATGCCAATATTGATATGCTTATATTTGGATAATATGAGGTCTTGAAGGGATGTTTTAAAGTAACCTTGACTTTAGGCAAATAATCTTACCTTAATTAGAGTATTTTTATCTCAAATATCTATAATATCATTAAATATTTTAATTTATATGCCTTGTTTATATGTGAATTGAATGAAATAATATTTATTAGAATCCCAATCCATTTTTAAAATTTGTATGCATATTTATTTACAAACTTAACTTTTGTTATAATGGTCAAATTATGCTTTTTATCTTGAATCAAATAGAATATTTAATTTGAAAGTATTTTTTGTCAATTATTTGAAATATTGATGCTATATATATATTATGATAAATGAGATATATGCCTAAATTATTAAATGAGATAAGATGATGTTGTTTATGTTACCTGCGTTATAAACTTTTTGTCAAATTGCATTTTGGACCCTATCTGTTGCCGCCAAATCACTGTTGAGGTGCGTCGGGCGAGAGGAGAGCTTCGCGAACCTTCAGAGGAGTGATAGGATCACCTCCGTCAGCGAGAACCTGCAAGAAAAGTTTCAGACCAGCAGTTCGATGGGGACCCTCCGACGCTCAAGTCAGTGATATGAGGAACAGAATTTCTTATGAGTAGGCTCGAGAGAGAGAGTCCCCCCTCATTGGGGGTCGGCCCTTATATACTTGTTCGGGTCCCTCTTACCCTTCCACGATAACAGCCGGATCCTATCTTCTATTAAGATCGGCTTCATAGGTTGACGCCTGGTTGTTAGATACGTTCCGCGGATATCGGCATATGCGTAGTATCTGTAGCTGCCCGTGATCCTGGCAAAAGGTGGGCGAGTGGGCCGCATGGTAGTTGTTTTAAATCTGTTCAGCATTAGAATCTGGCTTCATGGCTGAAATTGTGTCAAAGGCTGAGGCCGGAGCCAAAGTTGGAGCCGAGACCGAGGCCAAGAGCCGATGCCGAGGCCGAGGCCGAGGCCAAGAGCCGATGTCGAAGCCGAGACCAAGGATGATCCTTAGGCTGGGAATGAGACCGAAGCCGAGGCTGGAGCCAAGATTGAGTCCGAGGTCGAGGCCGAGGTTGAGGCCGAGGCCGGAGCCGAGGCTGAGGCCGAGGCCGGGACCGAGGCTGAGGCCAAAGCGAGGTCGAGGCCGGTGCCAGAAGCCGAGACCGAGGCTAGGAGCCGGTTGAAATTATTACCATTGCTTCAAACGATGTGCACGCTGTTACCGTGCCGCCAGGAGGTCTGATTAGCCACATCAGATGCCCCCCACCCCTGAGATGGGAGGGCGCGTACTCACCAGCGAAAGGGGTGTTAGTATCCACAGTACCCCTGGTGGCTGATCCTAGTGTCTTCTAGTCCGTTCGGGTTGTTGGGATTGGGCAGGATTTTCCTCGGCATGGAACCACGGAAAGACGGGTGCCATCATTGCGGTGAGGTCACCGTTGTCCCTTCATAGACGGTGTCCCTTGCATTCTGCGCACCAGGTGGGCGCCGAAGCGATCTCCAATAACAAGCAGACGCGTGGCCGATTCAGAGGCAGGCGGGATGATTTGAAACATAGGTATAAAAGAGAATCGCCCTGGGTTGGGCCGCTTCCACTGCTTTCATCTTCCCTACTCTGATCGTTCGAGCCTGTTCATCTTCCACCACCCGAGCCCTCCATTGCTGACTTTCGACCTTCAATCTCAGGTTAGTTCTGCTTCCATGGCCTCCTCATCTCTTTCGTGTTCGATTTTCGATTCCGAGGGCTATTACCCCAACCCTTCACAACCTTTTCCTTCTCCCCCGCCTAGTTGGTCCTCCTCTGCGGAGGGTGTTCCCTCTAAGGAGCGGCGGTCCGTGGGGCAACTCCCGCCGGGGGTCGTGCTCAGCGCCATCGGCCACCGCCGGCCCCTCTTCCCTTGCGAGGCAGTCCCCGAAAGGATTGCCTCCATCATGACTGCCCAAGAGATAATTAATCTCAGGGCTCAATACCGAATCCCCACTGACCTTCGTCTCTACCGGCCTTTACCTGAGGATAGAGTAACCTCTTCCTATCCGGGCCGGGTTGCCCTTTATGAATATTATTTCAAGGCTAGTCTTCGCATTCCCGTTCACCCATTCATATTAAACATACTAGATTGGTACTCTTTAGGTTTGGCACAGCTGGTCTCGAATTCTATCTGAACCCTTGTTGGTTTCTTGGTATTATACCATTTCCATGGGATTGAGGCTAGAATTTCACTCTTCCGCTGCTTCTACACCCTTAGAAAATAATCAGGGTGGTGGTCCTTTGCTCCCAGACCTTCCAGATCCCTTAAACTATACCTTCCTTCCTTCATCAAAGGTTGGAAAGATAGGTTTTTCTTTGCCCAAATCGAGAGGGTGAGGACCGAATGGGGGGTTCCCAACACCGAGCCAAACAAGAACCCATCAGTACTTTCGAAGGATCGAGAGGCGTTTGAGCAGTTGATTACTGCCGACGTCCCCCGATGCAACCAACTACTATCCGAAGAGAATCTTTGGCTAGCAGGCCTTATTCCTCGCGATGGTGAGCAGCATAACCTTTTCATCCCTTCTTGCTTTCCCCCTTTTCCTCTTTTGATCTAAGTTCATTGATTCGCATGTATGGCACCATCGCTTCAAACAATAAGAAAGGCTGCTACAAAGAAAAGAAAGGCTCAAGAGGATGGGGCCCCTGCCGAGAAGAGGGCCACCAAAGTTGTCAAGAGAACCGAGGCCGAAGAGACCTCCAGAAGAAATGAGGCCGAGGAAGAACGGCCTCGTTCCCCTTTACCTACACACCCCCATCTCCCATTGATTTGACAAACACCCCTCCGGAGCGGAGGACTGAAGCGCCGTCACCACCGCCAGTGGCCCCCGAGGTGGAGCCGACTGACTTGGCCACGGACCCATTCCGGAGGCCGCCCCATCCACCGAAGGGGCGGGGGCCGATGAACCTCCACAGGCCGAGGCGCCAGATGCGCAGCCGGCAGCTGAGCCCGCGCCAGTTGCCACCGGATCCTTAGAGGAAGACGAGGTCGATGTTTCCTTTCAGTCGATTTTGTCGCCACAGTCGCTGGGCTGAGCGGACGATGGCTCAAGCCTCTGTACCTGAGCTCCATAGGTTCCTCCAGAACCAGAGACCTCTACTTTTTCCGTGAGGCATCTGTGGTGCACCTCTAGTAAGTATTTTTTCGCTACCAGCCCTTTGGAACTTTGCTCCTTTATCTAACCTGGGTGTGTTTTGGACAGGCGCTAAATTCTCTGACTGCCATGAAGGGTCTTGTCCCAGGCCGAGGCCACTCTCGACCAGTCGCGGGCCAGAGTAGAGAGGGCTGAGGTGGCTCTGGAGGGGCCCAAGCAGAAATTGTCCGAGCACAATGGGCTAAAGTCGAAGCCGAATCTGCTCGATTTAGGAATTTGGCACGGGCCGAAAAAGCGGAAGAGGCACTTGAGGTAGCTCAGCACCAGGCGGCCCATGAGCTTGACAACGCTCAGGTGGCCGAGGAAAAACAAAAAGTGGCGGAAGAGAAATTGAAGGTGGCGGAGTCAAAAATATATTTGTTGAAGAACCGATTGCATTCCACCACCATTGAAATAGGTGCGGCCGAGGAAAGAGCCGAGAATGCGGAGGAAATCGCCCGCCAGTCTGACGCTGAGATTGCCAGCCTGAAGGCGGCGGTGACCGAAGCCGAGAAGAAGGCCGCTGAGGCCGTAGAAAGCTTTAGGAAGTCCGATGCCTTTGAGAAGGAGCTGGCCGAAACTACTGCCTTTGCATATGACGGTGGCTTCCAAGATTGTAAAGAGAAAATACGAAGACTCTACGGCCTCGAAGGGATTGAAGAGCTGGAGCCGGATGAAGTTCCCGAGGATGATGGTCCAGCTCCGGCCGAACCCTAGTTTCTTTATTTTTTTACTTCCAACTGTACCAAATCCGACTTGATCAGCAATTTTGTAACTTCCTTCACCATCAATGAAAACTCTTCATTCCAGTTCTTAATTTGATTTGCATCGTAGCCAGTTATCAGCGAATAGGATGGCATGAATAGGCCGGCGCTAGCCAATTATGTAATAGCCGCGGTCAAGGCGTAGGCAAGCATAGCTGATAATCACGCTAAGGTAAACGACCTTATGGCCTTGAGGGCAAACGACCTTGTGCCATAGGCCGATACAAAGGCTGGAAGCACCAAAGGAGTGTAGCGCCGATGCGAGGTCGATTAAGGGGCAGACAAGGTATCCATAACGACTACCGTCATGAGACCGAGCGGAGCGCTGACATAGCTGGGCCCATGTGATGACACGGGATTGGGCTGTACCGGTGAAGAGCCAAACTTCGAATACCGACGCGGAGTCGGACTTCGTGTGCCGATGCAGTCAAGCTAAAGTGCCGACACGGAATCGGGCTCAAGTGCCGACAGAGTCGAGCTTAAGTGCCGACAGAGTCGGGCTTTCGGAGTCGGTTTTAGGTGCCGCGGAGTCGGGCTTAGGTGCCGACGCAAGGTTGGGCTTCAGGTGCCGACGTAAAGTCGGGCTTCAAGTGCCGCAAGGTCGGGCTTTAATTAAGAAGCAGGATCACTCAAAGACACGTCTTAGTGAGAATGAATATTACTCTATTAGACATGCTCAAATTAGGGACATTAGCAAACTATTGATAGTACCGACGTAGGTTGTCTGCGTTCCAAGTGCGGGGAGAGGCTTCCGTCCAGCCCAATTTTGTACGCTCCATGGTGGAGTGCCTTGCGACTCGATAGGGTCCTTCCCATTTCGGCGCTAGCTTGCCTCCTTCGTCGGCTTTGAAACTTCGGCTCGTCGAAGGACTAGGTCTTCTGGCAAGAATGCCTTGGGCGGACGTGAGCATGTAATACTTGGCGTTCTGTCGGTAAGCTGCCATCCGAAGTCGCTCGGTCTCGTACTTCTTCCACTAGGTCGAGGTGGCCCGCAACTGATTTGGGTTGTCCCCCTCGCTGTACAACTCCATCCGGGGGCTCGGGGCACCTATTTCCACAGGAATAACAGCTTCGGACCCGAAGACTAGGCTGAAGGGAGTCTCTCCGATGGGGGCTTGCGGCGTTGTGTGGTAGGCCCACAGTACATTGGGGAGCTCCTCCACCCACCATCCTTTGCAGTCATCTAGCCGGGCTCTAAGTCCTTGAAGAATAATGCGTTGGTCACCTCGGTCGCGCGTTGGTCTGAGATGCCCTACGGAGGTGAACCGCTGACAGATGCCTAGCTCGGCGCAGAACTCTCAAAGGCCGTGTTGTCAAACTGCCAGCCGTTGTCAGTGACGAGGGTATGCGGCAGTCCGAACCGGCATACTATAGACTTCCAGAAAAAGGATCTCACCTTGCCCTCGGTGATCTTGGCGAGTGCTTCGGCTTCGATCCACTTAGTGAAATGGTCGACGGCCACCAGCAAGAATTTGCATTGACCAAGGCTGGAAGGAACAGTCCCAAGATGTCCATACCCCACTGGGCGAAGGGCCAAGGTGCACCAGGGGGTCAGCTGGGACGTCGGCTCGCTGGATGTTGGCATGGCGTTGGCAACTATCGCATCTCTTGACGAGCTCGGACGCGTCCTCCCTCATTGTCAGCCAGTAGTATCCTTGCCGTAGGGCTTTGTACGCCAGGGCTCTGCCCCCCAGATGACTTCCGCATGCACCCTCATGGATTTCGCAGGATGTAATCTGCTTCCGTGGGGCCGACGCATTTGAGGACTGGGTATGAGAACGACTTTCAGTAAAGCTTTTCGTCCATCATTAGAAACTTCGGGGCCCGCCGCTTGAGTACCTAGCCTCAGTCGGGTTTTCAGGGAGGGCGCCATCGGTAAGATACCGAATATAAGCATCCATCCAAGAGGGCTCCTGCTCGACCGGCAGGGCCTCTTCTGTTGCTTCGATGCTTGGGGCTTCTAGATGCTCTACGTAGGTTCTTCCAAAGTCCCATCGGTTGAGGTGGCTAGTCGGGATAGAGCGTCAGCTCTGGCGTTCTCCTTCGAGGAATGTAGCTGACGCTGAAATGGGCTAAGGGAGAGGCTTGTGACTGCACCATACTTAAGTAACGGGACATAGTAGGATCCCGCGCCTCGTACTCCCCTCTGATTTGGCCGATGACTAGCTGGGAGTCAGTGAATACTCTAAGGCATTTCACCCGAGCTCTCGAGCCAATCTTATCCCAGAAGTAGGGCTTCATACTCAGCCTGATTGTTGGTGGCTGGGAAGAGAAAACGAGGCGTACTCAGTTACAACTCCGTCTGGACTAGCCAGGATGAGGCCCGCTCTGCTCCCTTGGGAATTTGATGCTCCATCCACGTGAAGGATCCAGCTTTCGGTTCCAGGACCCAAGGGGTTTGCATGGGACTCTTCTGGTTGCTTCTCAGCCCAAGTGCACTCGACCAAGAAATCTGCCAAGACTTGAGACTTCATGGCCGACCTGGGATGGAACAATAGGTCGAATTCTCCCAGCTTGAGTGCCCACTTCGCCAGCCGGCCAGAGGTGTCAGGATGAGAGAGGATCGCCTTAAGTGGTTGGTCTGTGACTACCACGATCAGATGAGCTTGAAAATAAGGTTAGAGGCGCTGGGCGGAAACAATCAACGCGAAGATAATCTTCTCGACTCTCGAATATCTGGTCTTCGCATCGTGAAGCACCTTGCTGGTGTAATATCGGCTTTTGTGTCCCATCGGCATCCACGCGAACCAGCACGGAGCTGACAGCTTCGGGAGAGGCAGTGAGGTACAGAAGAAGTTCTTCCCCACCCCTCGGCTTGGACAGCAGTGGCGGGTGGATAGAAACTCTTTCAATCCCTCGAAGGCCTCCTGGCACTCCCTATCCATTCGAAGCCGTTGACTTTGCGCAGTGCCTTAAAGAAAGGCAAGCATCTCTCTGCGGACTTGGACAGAAAATGGCTTAAGGCCGCCACCCTTCGGTCAGGCGTTGGACTTCCTTTTTGTTAACCGAGACCTCATGTCTAAAATGGCTCGGATCTTGTCAGGGTTTGCTTCAATCCCACATTGCATCACCATGAAACCCAAGAACTTGCCTGCTGTTACCCCAAAGGCACACTTGCGGGGGTTCAGTCTCATCTGATACCGACGAGGTTGCCGAAGGTTTCCACCAGGTCAGCAATGTGATCAGTAGTATGGATGCTTTTGGTCAGCATGTCGTCCACGTACACCTCATGTTGCGTCCGATCTGGTCTTCAAAGATCTTGTTCATTAGCCTCTGGTAAGTGGCTCCCGCGTTCTTTAGTCCAAATGGCATCACCTTATAACAGTAAATTCCCTTCTCTGTAATAAACGAAGTAGCTTCCTCGTCCGTGGGGTCCATCTTAATTTGATTATATCCGGAGAAGGCGTCCATGAAGCTAAGGGTCTCGTGGCCTGATGTCCACGAGCTGATCAATCGAGGCAAAGGGAAGCTGTCCTTGGAGCACGCTTTGTTGAGGTCGGTGAAGTCTACGCACATCCTCCAACTCCGTTGGCCTTGCAGACCATCACGACGTTGGCCAACCAGTCGGGGTAGTGGACTTCCCGAATGTGACCTGCAGCCTTCAGCTTGCGAATCTCCTCGTCAATGGCCCTTTGCCGGTCTGACGCGAAGCTTCTCTTCTTCTGCCGGACTGGCCGGCACTTCGGCTTAATGTTAAGCCGATGAGTGATTATCTCCTCAGGGATACCTAGCATATCAGATGATGACCATGCAAAGATATTGAGTTGGCACGCAGGAAAGCAAGGAGCTGATCGCGCGCCTCCTCGAAAGTAGTGCTCTGACCTAGATGGTCCTGTCGGGTCTTCCCCCAAGGGGAAGGTCAGCAGGTGCTCGGCTGGCTCCCCCCTCCTCTCCAAGTCTCGGGGGTCGAGCAGCTCGAGCGTTGTTGCCGGCATCGCCCCTTGTAGACTAGGGGCCAAGTGATAGCAGAGCGGTAACGGGCTCTGTTCTCCCTTCATTTCTCCAACTCCTTCGTCGGTGGGAAACTTTACTAGTAATCTCTTGGTGGAGATAACAACATCTAGCAAGTTCAAGCCAGGTCTTCCCAAGATAGCGTTGTAAGCCAGTGGGACCCGGACTACCAGGAAGTTCATAAAGACCGTGCTCTGATGGTGGCGAAGTCCTGGCAGTGACAGGGAGAGTGACTTCCCCCTCTACCCTTACGGAGTCTCCAGTAAAACCCACCAAGAGGGTGGTGACGGACCAAAGCGAACGTTCGGGCAAGTTCATCCTAACAAAAGCATCATAGTTCAAAACATCGACCAAACTTCCACTATCAACCAGAATTCATTTTACAGGATGTTTAGCGATCGTCATACACGACGACGCTATCGTCATGCTTATTCACTACCCCCTCTAGGTCCCTTTTTGAGAAGGGAATTGCAGTCTCTTCTCCCTCCTCTCGTTGTCTCTTAGAACTACAACCTGCCCCCCAGGATATCATGGCACCGTCTTCTCTATTGGGGCGTTATCCATGCCAGTCTAAGGTGCGGGAAGTGCCGCTGGGCCCGGAGCAGCAGGGTTCCCTCTCCGGACAAACTTGCCTAGATGGCCTTGCTGAACGAGCTCTTCGATAGCCTTCTTCAGCAGACGCAATCTTCAGTGTCATGGCCGTAGTCTCTGTGATAGCGGCAGTAGAGTTCCTTGCTACGGGGGACCCCAGGCCTCATAGGAGGTGGACACCGAAGGTAGGGCTCGTCTTCGATCTCCAGCAGATGTGGGATATCGGGGCAAGCAGTGGAGTGAAATGCTCTTTGGGAACCAGAGCCTGAGGTGGTGATCTGGCCGACGAGGTGGTTCCAGCCTTCTGGACCATGCCCCCGCGGGTTTCGAAGATGTTGGCTTCTTACTGGATCCTTTGTCAACCTCCCTGGAGGAGTCTGCTTCATCGGCACGAATGTACTTCTACGCCCGGCTCAACAGTTTGGCATAAGAGTGAGGAGGTTTTTTGTCCAAGGAATAAGCAAACCTGGAAGGATGGAGTCCCCTCTTCAAAGCCAGCATGGCCACGGAGTCCTCAAGGTTGTATACTTCCAATGCGGCTTCCTTGAACCGAGCCACAAAGTCCTTCAGAGTTTCACCGCTCTTCTGCTGGACAGCAAACAGGCTGTCAGCCATCCGGGAGATCTTCCAGCATGCATCAAAGTGGGCCAGGAAAGACCGCTCGAGTTATCTGAAAGAGTTAATACTGCATGGTGACAAACGAGAATACCACACGCACTGCCTTCTGAAGCGTTACTAGGAAGGCCACACAGAGAAGAGAGTCTGTCGCCCTCTGAACTTGCATGAGGACCTTATAGATTTTCAAGTGGTCCAGGGGGTCTATAGTGCCATCATAGGGATCCAGCTGGGGAAGATGGAACCTAGGTGGGACCGACTCCTCCATAATGGCGGGATAGCGGAGGACGATGGTCGTAGTCCGTCTTGTGCGGGTTGGTTATCCTTCGGCTAAGCTCCTCCAACCGCTGATGGTATTCATCTAGCCGTTGCTCGGTTCGATGAGCGGTCTTCCTGTTAGCATCCTCCTTCGAGGATTCGGAGGATGAAGTTGGGGAAGGCCGTCAGTGGAAAGGATGCACGTGCCTTGGTTCCTTCTCGCCACACCGCTGGTGAGAGCGATCGGAATGATGGGAAGGAGACCGCCGCCGCTTAAAGGTCTCCCGGTGGCGAGGCTTCGGGGGCGAGTGGTGGGAGGCCTCCGGAGGGGTCCTGCCATGGTGAGGTCTGCTAGCTCCATGGCCCTTCATATGAGGCGGAGGGGGTTGAGGTGGCGCAAGCGTGGTAGCAGAGCTTTGCTCCTACAGTCCCCGAACCACTGCCATCAGATCTTGCACCTGATGAGTCAAGGTGTCAAGCCGATCAGCCTGGCTAGCCTGCGGCTGCATGGGAGGCGGAACAGGGAGGTTGGCCTCCGACTGCTCAGCTCGCGGTTGCCTAAGGGCAGAATAGGGAGGTTGGCCTCCGACTGTTCAGCCCGCTATAGGCGTCCCATGGCCTGGCTGGTGGAAGCATCTTGTTCATGGGTAACCGCCATCTTCTTCCTTGCAGGGACGTCTGTTTGTCGTACATTGCTGCCCCCTTCCTGGCGTGCTAATCTGTTGCCGCCAAATCACTGTTGAGGTGCGTTGGGCGAGAGGAGAGCTTCGCGGACCTTCAGAGGAGTGATAGAATCACCTCTATTAGCTAAGAACCTGCAAGAAAAGTCCCGGACCAGCGGTTCCGATGGAGACCCTCCGACGCTCGAGTTAGTGATGTGAGGAATAGGAATTTCTTATGAGTAAAGCTCGAGAGAGAGAGAGTCCCCCCCTCATTGGGGGTCGGCCCTTATATACCTGTTCGGGGTCCCTCTTACCCTTCCGCGATAACAGCCGGATCCTATCTTCAGTTAAGATCGACTTCATAGGTTGGCACTTGGTTGTTAGATACGTTCCGCGGATATCAGCAGATGTGTATTATATGTAGCTGCCCATGATCCTGGCAAAAGATGGGTGAGTGGACCGCGTGGTAGTTGTTTTAAATCTGTTCAGTATTAGAATCTAGCTTCATGGCTGAAATTGTGTCAAAGGCTGAGGCCGGAGCCGAAGTTGGAGCCGAAATTGAGGCCGAGAGCCGATGCCGGGACCGAGGCCGAGGCCAAGAGCCGATGCCGAAGCCGAGACCGAGGACGAGCCTTAGGCTGGGAACGAGACCGAAGCCGAGGTTGAGCCAAGACTGAGTCCGAGGTCGAGGCCGAGGCCGAGGCCGGTGCCAAGGCCGAAGCCGAGACCGATGCTAGGAGCTGGTTAAAATTATTACCATTGTTTCAAAGGCGGTGCACGCTGTTACCGTGCCGCCAGGAGGTGTGATTAGCCACATCACTATCTATAGGAGTTATACATAAGCATATGTTTGTTCCTAAACTCTACATTCATTATACCTACTCTTTAGAAGCTAGATATGGTATTATATTTATATGTAGTTATAGTCCAATAACATGAGAATTATTAAAATAATTTTGAAAAGATAATTCTAAGATAACTAATCGAAATTATAGCAGCAATAATGGAAAATGACCCCTCATTCTAAATATGCATTATGCAAATTGTGCAAAGAATATGAATTGGTCCTTAGATTTTCAATTTTTGATTTTTGAAAAAATAATTGAATTATATGTAATAATATGCCTAATTATATATATATAATTCTTATTTGGCAACACTAATATATTGCATGTGGATTTTAAATAATATATGTTTATATTATACATTAATGTGTGAAAAAGATATTTATTATCAAACATACTGATCGTTCTGGTATAATTTTGGATGTTTATGTTGGGGAGCGCGGAATACCCCCAAGATCACGGCTATAGTGTAATGAGTAATACAAAAAAAAACTTTTACCGTTCTAATCTATGAGTACAAGATCATACCTTTAGATTTAAACTTTGGAACACTTTGATTCGATTGCTCGACCTCAACCTTTTAGCCTTTCGCCGTATTCCCGAAAATACCTTCTTTCTCTCACAAGATGGTGGGATCTCTTGGCCGTCCTAGAGTTTCTTGTTTTTCTTTCTCCAAAAAACGTTCTCAAAACCTTAACCCTAGCAACCAACTGAGAGGGTATTTATAGGGCTACAACAGGGACCAATAGGCAAATATGAAAAGGGCTTCCCATGTAATTAAATCTCCCAATCCTACCCCGGGTTAGGATTCAATTACGTAAATTAATTCATTCCACTAAAGAATTATAATTATACTCCTAATCATATTCGAATTTATATTTTTGAGCCTTTAGTATTAAATACTTATTATCTCCCCACGTTAAGATTACAGATATCCACCAATTATTAAATTTAATTACTGACAATATAATTTAATTGGCTTTTATTATCCTTGAGACTTATCCACTTAACTTATTTGATGTATCGGATTCAAAATCCACTTGCAAGATTTGATACAATCAAAACTTATAAGCTTCCTCAAGGGGATATCATCAATCCAATTTATCAGGACGTGGTTTCCTTCAACTATTAATAATATATATAATGTTATTGCCCAACCCACTGAGTTTATTAACTCATATAGAATCTCACTCTATGTGTAATCAAAGCAATAATCACTACATACACGTGTCTAGAAATAGAATTCGGATTAAGAGCATAAGTAATCATAATATTCATGAGTTTTAAATTATTTTATAAAATCAGTATAAAATAATTAACTCAACTAGGTCATGTTCAATACACACAAAGTGTACTAGCAATAGTTAGAATAAACCATTCCCCGTAGTCAAGACAGACCTACTAAAAATTTGTGCTATAGTTCTACTGATGGTGTGTCCAATTCCATCTAAAACTGTGAACAATAAACTTGTATTCCAAAAGAACCGATGATCTAGTCTTCTGTGTGTAAGCCGTACTCTACACACTAGATCAAATACTCTTTGTAAATACTAGATACATGCACATATATAGTAAATGGCATACATTGCTCAAAATGAATTTTCATTAAAATATAAAGACATAACATAAAGCATATCTTTTAGTCTATATCTCTATCAGTTTAGTAGGCTTTCATTCACTCGTTGTTGTTTCTTTTGATTCACTCTCTTTTTGTTTCTTTTTTAAGATCAACACAATAAAAGGGTAGAAAAACTACTCTTTGTGTACCATACATGATGCACAAAGATTTTTTTTTCTAGGAGGTTATTGTTAAAAGTTAGCCTCTCTCATATTAATTTTATTTCTAAAAATAAAAATATAAAATCTGATGTAACAAATATGTTTGATTGCATTATTTCTATTTTTAGTTTTAAAAATAAAATAACTTTCATTATTTATTTTGCATTTTCACTTGGCAAAGTGGAAATGATTTTATTTGTTTTGATTTTCAAAAAGTTGTTTCGATTTTCAAAAAGTTATCCTTGCCAAGTCCTAAAAATATAAAAAGCAACAGTGATTGCTAAACATGCTTTTGTTAATAGAAATGTAAAAAAAAAAAAAAAAAACAGAAGTCCTATTTCTAAAAAAAATTTAAAAAAAAATGTGATGGCAACACCAAATGCAGCCTTAGATTAAACCAATTCAGCCTTTAAATTTATAGGATTTTTAATTATTTTAGTTTATTATTATAAACTTTCAAGGATTTTATAATAAAGTCATTGGCTTATAATTGTTTGAAATTGCTGATTTTGCAAAAACTTAATGTTAGGAATTACTATTAATTAATAATAATACTTATTTGAATTTGGCAACTTACACGTTGTCGGACTTAACCTTGCATGAATGTGATGGATCATCGCATTCTTTGGCATATAATTTAGATCATGACAATAACCTTAAATCAATTTTTAACAAATGATGAAGAAAAAATAAAAAGAAGAAAAAGACAACCTCTATCAGCCACTAGCAAAAAAAAAAAAAACCGAACCACACGGTACCCATGAACACTTGCTGACAGCAACAGCAAACCAATTGAACCACAAATGAAAGAAGCGGTGTGGTTGCAGTGCCTCCACGGAATAAGGGTGGTTTATCCCATAATTCCACCAAACATTTTTCGCTCTTTGAAGATTAGTTTCCTACGTCAACGCCACTCCACAAAGCTAAAGGGGTGATCGTTCAGAATCAGATCCAGACCTCACACTACTTGTAACAGGGATCCTAAATCATCTACCACTAAAATTATCCAACATTATAATTTCAAGTGATGATCCCATATCTATCCATAAAGCCAACCATCAAACATCATCTCAAATGATCTCGACTCTACATTTAAGGACCAAAATGCTTCTCATACATAATTATAATAATAATTTTATTATATTATAATTTTATTTTTAATATATATAATATTATAATTTAATGTAAATATTATAATAAAAATAAATAAATAATATAAAATAATGATGAATTATTATTGTGCTTGCAAAATATATTAAGGATAATCATCTTTTAAAATTAAAAAATAATTGATCACATAATTTTGATAATTTATATTTGGATTCCATGATATACTTAAGATGGTGATGTTAATTAACGGATGTACATCATACTAAATCTAATGATTTTAGATCAGACCATTTCATTCAGATCTAAGATTATTATGATGATTTAAGTTACCAAAAGGCTTTGCCTTAACCCAGAGATAAATCTTGGAGGATACGACGGTTGGAAACCGCCATCCTAGGGTTTTCTAGCGCACGGTTTCTATCCTGCAACCCAATACAGCTTAGAATAATATTGTTCTAAGGATAAAATTAGCCATTCCCTTGCACCCACAAATGCCCATTCAATCCATTGTTTTGCTCTATCAAAACCCAACACACTGCTCTGGCAGCCATGGCACCACAACGGTATTCATGCCATCACAAAATACCCAACTTCATGAAATAGCCGCCGCTCCACTGCAAACCAGAGCACCAGCAGAGATTTTGAGAATTTGGTAAAATATATTTTCTATAATATTTTGAGAAATGAAAAAACAATGTTTTCTTTCCTTTTGCCTGAGTTTAGACACCCCCCCCCCCCCCCCCCCCCCCCCCGCCCCACAAACCAAAAAAAAAAAAAAAAAACATATTCTAGTGCTGGTTTACATTAACTGTACATAATACTGGGTGCCCCAAGACCCCCGTTTGCCACCTATTTGCACCTATTGTACAATTTACCAGGATAAATGGACATAATTGTACTCATGTAAACCGTATGTACTGATGGAAAAACAGAGACTCATGCAAAACCTGGAAGGTCAAGTGAGTGTGAATTGCAAGGTCAAATTACTCTTGGATAAGAAGACTATCAAGGAGAGGGTCCTCTGGATGTACATGTCTCCCCACCAGTCTACTGTCTAGCCACTGAGACCTGCCGAAAAATAAAGTCATACCATTCAGTATGCAAGCATAAAATAAATAAACACCCCAAAATATATTAGCAATTAGTCATGACAATGACAAGATGAGAACCTAAATTTGCTATACAAGTACCATGTCTCAATTCTTATAATTTGATAGAAGAATAATTAATAAAATTAAGATTTCAAGGTTAACATTACGCACACTGATAGAATTTCATTATGCATAAGAATACAATAATCAAATCAGAATTGTAAGTATATACTTGACCCCACTTATCAAGCTAGGCTTCAATTCAGAAATACTAAAGAAGTTCTTGTCAAAACCGAAGATGATATGGTTGCAATTCATTAGATTCAAGTTCAAAAATGACTTTCACTGGGTAACATGTCACTGAATATGCAATCAAATAAGATATTATAGTCAGACAAAACTTTCTGGATCTCCATGAAAACAAAATATACAAACATCAGAAGTAGTAAAGTACAATTTTGGGACGTTTTGTTTATTTAGTCAAAAGAAAATTGTTCTAATATAAATGTTACAATCTGCATCAAAAAAAGGAATTAATTTTAGTCTGAAATTATATGGACCCAAATCCATCTTGATCAGCATCTTGGCCTTCGTAAGCATGAAAAGAACAACATACTTGTGCAAATACAATAATGTACACAAGGCACACAAGTCTTCAAGAAAAGTCAAACCAAGGCACGAAAAAAAGAAGCGAACATCTTCATGGGAGGTTCATTTCTTGATTTTCACCTTAACCTCAAAAAGTCATCCAAGCAATCAAGACTAATTAAATTTTGCATGATTGCACATAAATATACATATACATTTATACACATACATACACTCATAAAGAGAAATAATTGATCTAGTACTTTTCTGATTCTCTAATCTTATGAATCCAAAATCAATCAAAGTTGTAATTTGAAAATCCACATAATCAAACATTATTGAAGTCCAGATGCATCCAAATCAAACTTTCAGTTAGTTTTTTAGCATATGGAGTAAAGTCACTGGTTTGAACTCAATTATATAACCTATATAGCATATTTTACCATGCTAACTCTATTGGCACCATTATTTCTGCATCAACTTGGTGCAAATAAGAAACCTTATAATATATCTTAGGGACTCTAAGGGTGTGTTTGAAATAGGAAATAAGGGAGGATATTCCCTGAATATCCCTTCTTATTTCCAAAAGCCATGACTACGAAGGATAGCTAAAAAAAAAGTTAACCAGAGGGGATAACCCATGTTTAATCATGGGTAATCCTCTGTACTTATTCCCTAGGGACTGAAGGAATAGCTATTTTTTCCTAAACTTATCCCTTGAGGGAAAAACTGTTATTATAAAAAGCTAGTTATTCCCTCAGCTATCCTCTAGATAAACTCTATCCTATACACTTATCCAGGGATAGCTAATTTTCTATCAAACACTACCTAAACGTGTGATATCATGATCCATGTGGTTGACCTTTATTTAAAAGTGATCATCACTTATTTTGGCGTCCATGGCCTAAGGTTTCGGTCCTACTAAAAGGATGCAAGCTTAACTCAAGATGTTTTTAAACAATAGCAGTTTTGAACTCTGCTAATGTAAAAATTTTAGTTACACTAACAACCACCACCAAACCTTCTCCCAACTATTGGGAGTCAACTTGAAGTATCCTCATTCACTAAGAATTCCTGTTTTGTGCTACCTCATCTATACTTTTTTCCTAATAAAGAATACAGCTTGAACAAGTAAATATAAATATACCAGAAATACACCTCTCTCTCTCTCTACATAATGGAATCCCATGAAGGGCGGAATGAAAGAGATGTGTGGCTGAGGGAAGGAGAGAAAGATGCATGCATTGAAACTCCTTTTGTTGGCCGTTCGAGAATCTAACATAGGAAGGACATCTAAGGCTAAGCGGGGTGGGTTATGCATTGCCACTATGCACATAAGTTTCCTGTGCCACCTAATCATCATCTCTATGCTCCTAATTAGTGCTTGTAATCCAACTCCTAAACACAAACTACAAAAGTGGAGCCATTAGCCAACAAATAAATGCACAAGGTAGAAAAGGAGAATTAATAGAAGAAGGGTGTATGATACTCATTGCATGCGTAACGATGGCAACACATACAGCCACACGCATGGGCAGCCTGGTTGCTTATGCGCAAGTGTGCATATGCATGTGTCTCTTTAGAGCTTTCTTTTCTATCTGTTCTTTTTCTTCCACAAAAGTAATTAAAGAAAAAGACAATCCTGGACCATAAACACTAATTAATTTAAATTAAGCAGGAATAAAAAACTTCAACTGCTATTATTGTTATTTCAACAGAAATTAAAAAAATACAAAATCGTTTTGTTCAGATATTCATCAGTTGCAAAGAGCCATGACCATAATCATCTAAGGCTCCATTTGGATTGGCCGTTGGGACAACTTTTAAGTGGCTGTTGGCCAACAGCCAATCTGAACAGGCCCTAGGACTTATCCCAGCTAATTAGGTCCACTTTACAAATTATATATGGATCTATTTTATAGTTTAATATCCTTTTTGTCAAGGCTTGGGATGGCATTAGCCATGTTGATCTGTTGGAAAAGAAAACAGAGATTAAAAGAAAAAATCAAGCTGTTTTTGAAACTCAACCAAAGGACTAACAACATTCTTCGAGTTTTGGAGGTATCAAATTTATAATATAAGAAATACTACACAGTTCTATTGTTTTCATTGAGCCAGGTCAAGACTTGCTGATTTTTGGCCAAACCAGTCCTATTTATAGCCGGCATAAGCAATATATGATGCCAAAATATCAAGCATTTCTATATATGCAGGGAAATCAGAAAGAAGTTCCTTGATAGAAGAACAACATGATTTGAAGAAACTTCATTAAATTTGTTACGGAATTTGACCTCAAATATAAATGAATGTGGTTATAGGATGCATAGATATGAAATTAAATTTGTTTTGTGCAAATATCTACAAATGCATGGTGCATAGAGGAAAGCAGGTCATATGGCAAAGTGATTAGTAGATTTTACTGAAATAAATTTAATAGTTAATCAAACTTCATAAGATATAAAGACAGAAGATATCAAATAAGTAATTTGTCTGCAAAAAATTATCAGCTTCGCATTTATCTTGGGAACTCAACTCAACTCATTTAAGCCTTTTCCCAACTATTTAGTAGATTCATTTTTAAAAGATCTGACGGTGTTTTACGCTAACTGTCAGCTACCTAACGCAACCCTCCTCCTTTATTTGGGCTTAGGACCGGCTTTGGCGGAGTTTTATCTTAGGAACTCTAGTTTAACAAATGATGACTGGTAAAAAGATATTTTTCCTCACAAATTATATAATAAAATCAACCAATCTTCTGAATAAGTAGAAGGGTGCAGTACTGAATGATGAATAATCAATAGAACACAAAACAAATTATATGGTAACCAATGTAACCCTGACACAATACAGCATATCGTCTCTTGTGATACTTGATCCACACCATAAAGTACTCAAAAGCTGACCCAACATTTAAGGATTGCCTAGGCAGTTGGCCCCTTGAAAATATGAAAAAAAAAGAATCATACCTTCTGAAAAATGGTACTACAAAATAATATTTTTATTAAAATGTGATAATAACTGCAGTTTAATAAATTGGGGTATTATGTGTATTATTCAAAATATAAGCATATGATTTTATAAAGAATTATGATATAGTTCAACAAACTACAAAAATTACAGTTGTTAACATTCTAAAATGTTAGTGGAGTTAAATTTGCTAAGAGCACTAAATTCCTTGTGGCCCAAAGTTTAGTATGATTAAACAAAGTCAACAGAACTGCTGACACTTTTTCCTCAACCAGACTTAACATAGAAGAATCTTTAATCATTGCCCCTCAACAAGCACAATCTTATAGGTAATGATTGAACAGTACCCTCTCTTGCTATTTGGACTTAAGGATGAAGCATAAATGGTGTGACAATGTTTTAAATATCATAAGATGAGACCGTTCCAATTTTTTTAATGGAACAAGACGCACCATCATTGCATCCTCTCTTAACACTTGGAACAGAGTGTGTCTCAGGTTGTGCCAATTGGGACGTTGAGAACGGCGAGATGGTACCCTTTCGATAGTTGGGACAACAACCTATTCCGACATCCTATGGGACTAAGACCATGAAGTTTAAAAATTGAGACAATAGCAGCACTGGTAAACTATTTAAACAAATAAAACATTTCTATTGATATTTTCTTAATCAAAGATATACGAAGCACTATTTAATCTCACAATACATGCAATGCTCAGAAAATGTAATTTCATTTTCATAAACATATTTCTCAGATGTTAACACAATTTGTGCTTAACTAATAGACTCCACCGAATTCAGTTTTTCTAAATCACATTCATGCATAATTCACATAAGTATCAGAAACATTACCTGTACGTCAGAATGTTAATATCAGCAATACGTCAGAAACCCTTATCTTATTCAAAATCTTATGCATGGCCATATTCTTTTGCATTATAATTTTGCAAGAAAATGATGCAAAGTCATTAAAAAAACTTCAAATGTTCTGTTTACATGTAATCTCTGTCTAAGTAGAAAGACCATCATATAGGATAATGATCCTATGAAAATAAGGGTCAGTAGTCTACCCAAGGGGATGGTTGGAGAATATAAGTTACGCAGAAACAAGTTTTATCATAGCATACACTGAATCAGTATATAATGCTGTCGGACATAATGAATATTTAAATAATTAACATATGGAGATGATCGATCTAAAATGCTTCAACAATGCATAAAACTGCATAAACTAGAAGATATATTATATTAGGTTAAGCAGCGTCAAGACCTTACACTAGTTGATTGGAGCTCCATGGTCGCTGAGTTATCCATCTCCTGTCAT